>OU343224.1:100870009-100963044 GCA_910596185.1 Chrysanthemum makinoi | reverse complement strand
TAACTTAACTTTAATAATACTTAACCCATATTCATCATAACTTCTTAATTTAGCTTATAAACATCATTTACCCAATTCTCCCAATTAGGATTCATAAATCCTAACCTTCCAATCATCAATTAAACACTAATTAGAGGTTACTTACTTGCAAGGATCATTGCTAGGCACATTAATCTTGGATTGGAACTCTTAAACCTCATCAATTTGATCATCAAGACCATCTTGTCTTTTCCATCCTTTTTCACTTCACGACACACACATACACACCTAAATTCTTTTGGAAATCTAATGATACAAGGAGAAAGATCCAGACATATGTAGGTGGTATGTTTGCCTAATTGGCACATTAGGTCCTTCAAGTCTCATTCCTTTTATTTTGGCCACACGATGCTTTATAACATGTTTAGTACTTGGCAACTTAGGTCCCTTAAGTACCTTTTTCTTATAAATGTGACATGTCATATTTTCTATAACCATTTATATAACGTTAACACTTATAGTTTGACTATCGAGTTTGACTAACCAATCCCGTAAGTCCTTAAAACTTATAAAAGTCATAGTCAACCATTCAAATGGCATTATTGTAATAAAATGCTTAGGCCCGGTTTCAGGGTGTTATAATTCTACCCTCCTTATTTAGATTTCGTCCCCGAAATCTCTCGTCTAAACTAACCTCTACTTGGTCACATCTTACTCCCATCTTAGCATTAAGCACATTTCCATTCAAATATTTCGTTGCAATGATCTAAGTGATCTAGCAACACTAAGCGACACATTCCAAAATTTCTTAATCCATTTTACTTCTCATTTAACTTTCTAAGCACGTACGACTCTTACTAAGGTCATTATGTCATTCGAGGTACATTTACTATGATTAACATATCATTAAACTAACTTTACTATCATTACGTCATATTCTTACTTGCATTATTCTAACCTTTTTAATCATGGACAATGTGTCACTTGAGTAATTTTACTCTATTTTGACTTTACATAAGTCAAACATTAGTTAATACCACTTATCCTTCTTATTTAACCGTAGTCATTCTAGTATCCTTCCTTACCTTTTGCTTCAACACCTTATATTCTCTATTCATTTCTAAGGATTTCCGCCAAGTATTAAGGTTTACTCGGGAGATCTTACGTTTTTTGACTTTCACATTTCAACGTTGACTAAGACTTTCACCTTTTAATGTTGTCATTCCTTTATTCCATTAACATTTTCATTACAACGTCTCATTTCTATGCATCTTTTATAAATGTCGCGTCAAAGACAATAAGTCTCATAAGAAGTTTCAATACTTTTACTTCATAAAGCTAAACTTAACTTACGTTACCGCATTTACTTATAAAGGTGCCAACAATAATTAGCATTCATTACCTTCATTATTCACATTTTGTACCACGCCTCTAGACATGTTATAAAATTATTACCAATTTCTTAATCCTTTCGATTTATACTAAAGACACCCAATGGTTGGTTTTACTTAATATCTTAGTTTAAAGAGTCGCATTCTAAATATACCCCACTTATCTTAGTTCTTAAAACTTCTAACTAATTTCTAGGCTTTTGTTTTCTACCCTTTCTACCTTACTCATGCCATGTCAGGAACACATAAGCGCACTCATTTATATTACCTCATTTACATGGAAAGGCGTCCCACTCGATGTAAATCAAGAAATATAACCTCATGGTTTAAACATTTTTTATCAATCAGATTTTCTTTGAAATGTTATAACATCTACAAATGTTTGTGGTTTGCCATGCTTTCAGTGATTTGTGGCGGTTGGCTTGCTTTGAAATGGCGACCATAGCGATTACTGTATCTTGGTGGCTCAGTAATGCACCGCTTTTGAAAAATGCCGTTGCTGACCATCGCATGTTTTTTCGCGTTCATCACGGTGAAATGCGGTTGTCGGAAACATGCACTTCATCATTGCGGGCTACAAATACAAAGAAGGCCCAATAAATGTTACTTTATCCTGATTGATGGTTGCCCTTTGTGTTTGTTTTTTGAGGCTGTGATGAATTGGGGTTTGTTTGGTAAATATGAGATGTCCCGCGGCAGCTGGTGGTAACATAGAGCTTGCGACCATGGCGGGTCTATCCTTTTTCCCTGAATATTCACCCATCTGAGCCACTATTCCAACAACATCCCTGCTTTTGTGGTGAAGCCCATCGTGGCCTCTTGACCGTTGTGCTTCATTAGTTGCACTTGCCAAAAATAAAATATTTGGTTAAGGCAATGATGATACCCGTATGCAATCGGATATTTGCCTTACATAATCGATAATCTTTGGTATCTTGACAAGGCGGTTTTGGATTGCAACCATGGCCGGTATTTTGTTTCAGATTTTACATGTGCAGGTCTGAGCCTTAAGGTGAGATTATTTGCATGTTGGCAGGCCAGCCCATAATCGTTGCAACCATGTTGGGTGTATTGTTTTTGGCTGCAACTATTTTTGGACCAAAATATGGCGGATAATTTTGGGCGCTGATCGGATCTAAAAGGTAAAGCGTATCTTTGCCGGTGAAGATGAATAGCCAGCGGTTCGGTAGGCTAAAACAAAAAACCCAAGGGGCGGGAAAAATTAAAAACCCACGTACTATTCATAAGAGGGCAAGATGAATGGGATGGGTTTGGTATTCTAAAAAAATGTGGGTATCTTGTGGCGTGAACAAATACGGTAAATATGGGTATCGTGTGAATCTTTCGTTTGCATCATCTGTCAATCTTTGGTATCTTGGCGAGGCGGTTTGGAACTGACCATGGTACGGTATTTTGTTTCAGGTTTTAAATGTGAAAATCGAGAATTCTGGATAGTTGGTCAAACATACGCTCACATCAAATACATGTATTCATTGGGCCTTCTTATGAATAGTCTCGGTGTGGGTTTTTTTAAAAAAGAACGACCGCTTTGGGTCAATCTTTTGTTTGCATCATTTGTCGACCGGTATCTTGGCGAGGCGGTTTGGAGCTACTCAAGACCATGGTATTTTGTTTCACGTTTTAAATGTGAAAATCTCACGATTACAGATATTTGGTCAAACATATGATCACATCAAATGCATGTATTCATTGGGCCTTCTTATGAATAGTCTCGGTGGGTTTTTTTTTAAACGGCCACTTTGGTTTGGACTAGATGAGAATGTTCTTGCCGCTTCTTGGTTCTAATTTTCTAGAAGATATAGCTATGAAACTGTTTGGCAAACACGGGTCAAAAGATACCGGGGGGAAAACGAGGTCTTGGCCATCAATCATGTATGTTGGTGGTTTCTCTGTGCGTTGAATGGTCTCTAATAAAACTGGTGTAAAGCAATTTTCATTTCACCTTTTTTGGTCTCCAAACTTTTTTTCCCTGCTTTCTGATTTCAAGTTTATAAGTCAGTTTGACGATCATAAAATTAAGTGCTCTTTTCATAATTGGTGTTGATTTATTCTGTTTAAAAAAAACTACGGGTATTTGCTCATATTGGTGAAATGGGATTTTGCATCTTATGCTTAATAAGTTTATGTCAATTAGATTATCTTTGAAATATTAGAACTTGCGAGGTGTTTGTGAGACGCCATTCGTAGTATTATTGGTTGCATGCGTGGGTAGGATAGCTTTGAAGAAGATGAGATTATCCACACCTTGGCGGGGTAACCCGATATGGTTGCGACCATGGTGGATACATCCTTCTTCTTCAATTGTTAGGGTATCTAAGGCTCATTACCAACCATTCTGTCCTTTTAAGAAGGTTTGGCCAGTTTTTTAGGTACGCACATTATTGCAGCAAGTATCCTTGCAATCTTATGACTTTGTGGCTGCAGAAACATTGTATTATTTTGTGTCAAACTTGGGCAAAAGGTATGGCATGTTTGCATAGCAAGATACTCCTATTTTGTGGTATGCAATAGCATAAAAAACTGCTGCTCTTATACCAGCCAGTACATATGAATCTAATGTATGCTTTAGAAAGTTTGCCGAGATTTTTATCTCGCAAATTCTTGCAAATGACCATCCTTGCAATCTTATGACTTTCCTTTGTTGCTATCTTCGAAAAAATATGTGACTTGCTAGCATCGGTTAATGCAAGCAGCAAGTATGTGTAGACCAAGTTGTATACGGAAACTGCTTGCATCAGTTAGTGTGTAGGCTCCTTGCATCATTTGGTATGTGAATGTAGAAACACCTTAACTATCTATGTATGTTTACATCCATGCTTCATAGAACACACCGCGTTTGTATTCCTTTTCGAGGCTATGATGAATTGGGATTTCTTTGGCAAACATGAGATGCCATTATCTTGTCGGGGTGACATTCAACTGATTGCGACCATGGCGGGTGTATCCTCTTTGCTTGAAGATTTACCCATCGAGCGCTGTCCAAGCGACATGTCAATTTTGTCTTGGCCGATTGTGGCCTCTTCAATGTTAAACTCAACTACTTTCATGTGCGGAGAAAAAGAAGACACCGTATGAAATTGAATACTCCCCTTACAGAATCTGCTTATAGTGGTACTAGCTTATTCTTTCCATGTGTTAGCTTATTACATATGCTCTTTTTGCTTCTTGCTGCGATTCTTGATTACTAAAATAAGAATGCGTGTGTGATTCTGGGGGTTTTCATATTTTGTTGGTTGAAGACAATGGAAAAGATGTCGACAAAGACATTATTTTTTAAATGGTGTCGCTTTTCTCATCTTTTATACCAAATTTATAGCGAGTCTGAAGAGCGCTCAAAAAGGTTTGAAATTTCGGATGCTTATACAACTATGTATTATACTTTCTTTTTGTTTAGCATGGTTCTTGATGCAATGATTTCTATTTCACCATGTATACCTAATCAATAGGCTTATTGTCACAGGTCGCAAATTGCACTACCGATGACCAACTACTTATGGAACAGATCATAAGCTCCCAAGATCAATCTAACCTTTGTGTGACAACTTCGTAATTCGTCATTTTACAAACTTTGAAAATTTCACTATTCATCTCGGGAAAATACTATTCACCAGTTACTATTCATCATTTTACTATTCATCATTTTTAAAGTCGATTTGATATTTTGAAAGGGTATTTCAAAATTTTACTATTCACGAAACACAATTCATTCCCTGAGAAAAATCACTATTCATGATTCACTATTCATCATTTTTCGTAAACTAGGTTTACGGTATCAAATCTGCGTAACTGGAGGGATAAGCTGCGTATTCATGGAATATCATTGAGGACATTCCATATAGACTAGATTTAGTCTACATATCATTAGTAATATCATCGTCATATAAGCTCATGCATGGATTTGCATATTTCATTAAACGTATATTTTCTATTAAATAAACGCTATCGCATAATCATTTATTTTGAATATTTGATCCGACACTTTCAAAATTATCCGATATATTTTTATACTCATTTTAAGACTAATAAAATTATATTATTAGTTTACCCGATGTTTTGAAATTATTTTGTATATAAATTGTTATATATATATATATATTTCTGGCGGTTTTGTAAATTCAACTCGATAATTATTTATTCACTCAATTCTTGTGAGAAATGCATTTTTATAATTTTTATGACTTCGATATATTTTATTTTGTTCCGCTAAAATCGATTTCTAGTTAACGCTACACTAAATATCTAATTATATTTACTTAATACACATTATACTTAACAAAACTACCCAAACCCTCCCCAATTATCCCATGACCGGCCACCCCCCCTAGTCACCATCTTTTTACAAAATATCTTGATTAATTGGACACATATACAAAGTGACTAGATATTTGCATATACAAAGAGTTTTGTTAGATTAAAACACATACAACACTTTTCTACAAGGTGAAAAACTATCATATTTCTCTCCTCTTCATCATAGTGGCCGGCCAAGCATGAAACATCAAGAGGAATCCATAAATTTTCAAGATTCATGTGTTTAACAAGTTCTATTAGTGATCTAGTTAAGGTTTTGAAATAAAAACCTCAAGATTATTAAGTTTTCTAGCTCAAAAACTCTTCAATCACTCAAGTAAGCTTTTCATAATTTTTATTAATCTTTCATAATCATTCTTGAGTTTTGGGTAAAAAGTAATCTGCACCTGGTAAAGTACCACTTTTAAGTGTTTTTATTACTTATTATGAGTTTTATTCATCCTATAATTAATCCCTTGAAACATATCATTGTTGATGATGTTTAGGAACCCATGACACCCTAAGAAGGTGTATGGTAGGTTTAGAATAGATTTGGTGTTGACTTGAAGTGATTGAAACAAGTATTACGCAAGAAAAATCATTTTCGACAACATATATTTAGCTGCTGTAACGTTTTGTAAAATCTGGAAATTTCATGAGGTAGGGGATTATTTTGGTCCAGATATTCAGAAAATATACTTTAAAAACGAAACCGTGGCTGCTTGAACGGGTTAAAACGGATTTATAACGAAGGAGATACGCTATTTTCAAGTTTAGCGGCAAAAGCTATATTTTTAGAAAAATGCAAGCTGTCAAGAGTTGTTTAAAGGGCTAAAATGAGTTTTAAGCATTGTCTAAATGAGTCGATTTATCAAAAATATATTAGTATACATTAATCTGAAACTAAGGATATATAAAGCGTGAAAGCGGACTTATAACGACTAAGTTATACGCGATTTAAATAGGGTTATCGTAACTATTTTATACAAGTATAAACACTTATATATATTTTCTATTAGTCAAAATAGTTGTAGCAAGTAACCATGTTTGGAGCGTTTTCACATCGATAGAATACTTTTTGAAAGCGATGTCTTCTAGTAAAAGTAAGTTCGCCTAGCCTATTTTCCAAAATGTTCAACCGTTAGTCAAGCGGAGTTGTAACGAATAATTTACTGACCACTCAAACTTTGCCGAAAACTAACTTTAGACGATATTTTTAGTTCAAGTACCCTACTCCACCTATATTTTCTCCATGATGAGACCTCTATGATCAAAATTTAAAAGCTAAGACTTTAAGATAATGTTACAAGCTTTCCAAAACCGTTGAGTTTGTTTCCTAACACTCGATATTCACTATTTTACGACTAGCTTTTCGAGGCCATTTAGTCACTTTCATGAATTGTCAAATTATATTGTTTCTGACGAAAACTATAATTTCTTAATAAATTACTAAATGACTATCTTAGGATATCATTTCAACGTAAGTACTTGTAAAGTAATTTATAACTTGACAATACGATATAAACTTTATTTTCAAAAATGCACAAGTGGTATGGATATCATATGAGTTTGCATGCATAACATTACATCATGACTTATATTAGAATCATATCATTCATAATAGGTCACGGTTAGAGATTGCGCCACATTTCCTGTACTCACTTTTGCCATCGCATCATTGTACCAAGTGAGTTTTCATAGCCCCGTTTTATTCAAGTTTATACATTATTTCAAACCTACGGGGAGAATACATTGCACATCATTTTTATTACGATACCAAGTATATCAAATTCATTTACATTGCTTAAGTTACCTCATTGCCAATTGAATGTCCCTATTTCATAATCATGAACCGTTAATTCCGGAGAAGCGAGGGTGAGTGAATAGATCTATTGAGGGTGACTCCTCCATCCGGGTTGGTGGTCCCAACGGTCAAATGGATGCATTTCATGTAATATCATTATTTGAGTTGTTTGGCAAAACTCTCTGTTGGGGGAACATCGAGAACAGTCTAGCTTATTGTCTTGTGCTTATAGCAATTGTAACATTTTTATGTGACATATTTGTCATACATGGCATATACTTGTGGTAGTCGTATAAAACATTTACATAAACTCTATGAACTCACTCAACCTTTGTGTTGACACTTTTAGCAATGTATTTTCGGGTATCTAAGGCATATACTTCATGGCATGCATAAGGACTTATCATAGAGTCAGCGGTGGCGACGCGTCTCACATGGGAATCATGCACTTTAAAAACATCGTTTGGTTTGTAACAAACTTATTTCCGCAAATGTTGACTACCTTTTGGGACCTATCTTTTGTAAACTCTGAATGTTTTATTATATCAAGCGATGTGCTTTTCAAACGACACTTTAGGTCGTTCAATATAATTGTAGCTGTGATGCTATGGCGGTCATCCCCTGGTTATTCCATTCCATTTGCTAAAGGTAATTTGGGGTGTGACACACCGCATGGCTACAACATCAACATGCCAAGACAGCAACATACAACAAATATCAAATACAGGTATGTTTCACCAATATTAATATGCTACCATAAAACTTAAATTAATCAACCAGGTAAAACTTTGAAAAAAGGTGTTCAAAGATCCAAAAGCAAAAATATTAGCAAGTGTTGGTCGATATCCAAACACCCGCCTTATCACGGAATACTGTTTACACCCAAAATAGATTTCAAAAACAACAAAAACAAACACATCAATACACCATCCCCTTAAGCTTCTCAATGAATGACAAAAGCTCACTGTGCTCGGTTATGCTTCTTCGTGACATTCACGAGAATCGCAAACTTCATTCAAATCGTCGGTTTACTGCGGCTTAGTAGGCTCCTAAATACTCTGCACACAAGAATCAAATGGATACAAAATCTCCAACTCTCCAATCACATAGTCCTTCTACCACACGAGCCCTAATGTCTTGGACTTTTTCATCAATTTTCCTTCATCTGCGTAGTCGCAGCCACCTCTCTGGAATTAAACAACCATCATATCCTTACAAGGGTAGATCCGAAGCTACTGCGACAAGCTCTTCACAAAAGGCATTGGTGTATTCATCATTTTTTTCCCTTGGTTTTTTCCCTTTTTTTTATGTTCTCAAATAGATTCTCTTTGCTATGTGTGTGTTTTAAAGGACAATTTTGCTTTAAAGTATCATTGTTATAGTGTCAAGGTGCATCAATTATAAAGGTCTTTGATTTGACTGCATTAAGCATCCTTTCACATGGTCATTCCATTTTTCAAATGAGCTTCCATAAAAAACAAAACAACTTTTATTTTAAAAAAAGAGAGACCATCAAATAAGATTAAAAAATGGATTTATATATACAAAACAAAAAAAAAAAAAAATGGGAAAGGGGTAGGTGCTAGAAACTAGAAACATGATGGTTACAGAATTTAACCATTGTAGATCTGAATGAAAACTAATATATCTTAAATGCATGTCAACAGAACCAACACAAATCATTTCTTTACTTACAATCCAGCTTTGTTGATTGCATAGCATGTCAAACATAGGATCGTTTGTGCGATTTATAGATCATCCTAGATCTGACATGTCATCGAATCGGCAAACCTGAATTGCAACTGAAGAAACAATATGCAACAAGCTACTTGGACTTGCATGTATGGAAAACCTAAAAACAGGTATGTTCTATTACCCTGTGATTTACAAAAGTGACAATGCTTAGCTGTTCATGAGGGTGCAATTGTTTTATCATCACATGTTAACTTTCTTTGGTTATTTTTTTACTAATTGTGTCCTCCATTTTTTTAGATTCATAAACACACTTTCCTTCGTACTATGAATGTGAATGAATGCTCATCAACCAACGACACTCACATTGGTTACGAGAAATTTTGCTCGGATTTTAGGTACCGAGGATGCTCGCGCCTGGATGGCTATTGCACATAGGCTGCCTTATCACATAGCAAGATCTTTTACTGCTGCGGTGAGTAATCTATCTTCAAAATTTGATCATACTCTCTGACCAAGGTCGATAAGTGCATTGTCATGATTCTTTTCGGTTAATCTACTTATGACCAACAGCTACCAAATTTTTACATGGTTTGTTTTTTCACCCAACCTTTATTTAAAGGATTGACCAGTTTCTGAATTTTAAAAAATGTCCAATACTTTAAGCGATAAACTCATACACATCCACGATTTAAATTCTTTTGTTAATTGATAATACATATTGATATTAAATCTGATTAGCAAAACCGTCTTTACTAATAAATGTTTATCCTTACATTATTTTCACTAACCTTCTACATATATAATTTACAGCACATATAAGTCTTTCAATGATAAAAAACATAAAGAATTTATGGTAAGAAAATATTGATGATACCATAAAAGGAACTTGCACTTGCCTCTACACATTATCCAAATAAAACACAACTGACTCAATCATATCATTGCTTTTCTCCACCACATAACAAAGCAGGATATCTACAAAATTATTGAACCCTAAACAAGCGTAACTTTTATTCATATTGACGCATTAAGTTACTGACCATACGCCTGATGATTAACAACACCATGTTAATCTAACACATAACACCATACCATTAAACATAAACACCATCAGACAAGCCATCATACACACACAGGATGATACTACCTAATCATGCAACTCCATTGTAAACACATGGCGCCTTTTCTCGATACACGCTTACCTAGCCAAATCAAGGACTGAATCAGTGTGGCAAGAATCGATGGTCCCATGTGCCTCCTCCAAGCATTCAACACCGTCACTCGCAACATCATCATGACTCAACTGCGTCCCTCCTCAATAATTGATCCTCCTCCCAAGTCGGCCGAACATCATCACATTTCTCTCAAGCGACATGATGAACCCCTCATTTTCACCTTGCTCCTGCAAGCAGCGGAACTTAAAGGCATTGTGGAGTTCATTGGAGCCACATGCTTCTTTGAGTTGATTAAAGTTTGGGGTGTGCGCCATTTTCTTAACAGATTTTCAAAAAAAAACTTACAAGGTACAAAGGCTGACTATGTGAAGCCACAAAACCCACCTTATATAGGGAGAAAAAAGCTGTAGCACTAAGTTAGTGTAACCTACTTAGATACAATATATCATTACTTATCATTCCAATGACAGATTCCCAAACAAGCCAACACAGAACCTAGGCTGAGCTAAAAGCATCTTTAAGCACTTCATGAACCACCCACTAATATAAGATTTCGCTCCACACTAAAGCGCAACATGTGTGTTGTCTACTTTAATCACTTTATCTCGTGATTCCCTTCATGAACCAACCACTAATCTAAAATTTCACTTACAAAGGGCTTTTCCACCAAACATTGGCTGACTAGACAATAATCTAAAACAAATTGCAGCATGAATTCCAACAAGGGAAAAGGTTGCTCTCTTTCATTTCAATCTTTATATCCAAAGAGCACATCCTAACTTTTATTTTTCATTTTATGTGCGAAATCATCTACATTTCAAATGACCAATCAAGCTTAGAAGGCCACGACCTTCCTATGCAATGGGAAGCCTACTTTCCGGTTAATAACTCGTGTCATATTCTAAAAGAAGACGCTAGGAGGCTCAAAACTTCACGAAGTTCAGTTGGCTACTACGGTGAGTGACTTTTATCTATAATCTGTTCACACTGCTGCCGTTAATCGATAAATACATTTTTAGACTTCCTTTTGGTATATGGCTATGACCAAAATTCAATTTTTTTTGTGATACTTACTTATGGATTTCAATAGATGTTTTGCTAATTATACTTATAATCTTTTGCTTGCCATGACGAACAACGTATGTTCTCTCGCATCAAGAATAAGGTATGTTCTTTGTTGCATGCTACTTGATGTTTCATTTTTATAGGCCATTTAGATAAAATCAGTTTCTAAGAATAGCGGTGTTTATGTGGCAGCACGAGACATGACTCTATCGGTTTGTCACCATAAACGGCGACTCATTAGCATGAATTTAAAAGTTAAAATGAACAAAAGAAGGGAGGCCAGGAGATATGTTAAAGTAGCGTGTTGCGGTTTGCAAAGATAACAAATACACGGTACTTACAAGTTTATCGACCATCTTAATATTGGTATGCAGCTTATATTTTGGCCTGTAAGTAACATCATTATGATTGGAAAATCTAATTTGCAATTCTAAATTTGTCTTCAGATTTTGGTTTGTTTTCGTCGCAGCTTCATACAACAAATGGAAATCATCTAGGAAAGGCCAACATCGCTGAGATTGCAATTCAGGTAATCACTGTTAATACAAATAAGCCGTAAAAACGTTTATTTATATTTTACGATCTTCTAATGTTTTGTCGATAACAAAAGTAAAATCATTTTAACGAAACAAATAGAGTACGTAAATAGTTTGAGTTAATAGTTTTCTAACACAATTAAGTTGTCACATAAAACACTAAAACAAGTATAAGTGATTTTATGATTTAGATACATATGTACAACAACTAGTGTTTACATATTGGGTTAAACATATACTTAAACTAAGTATATTAAAATGGGTAAAAACTAAGTGTATGCTAAAATGGGTAAATACAAGTATATACTAAATGGGTAAAATACTAGCAAATGGTTTTGACCCATAACCCATGGTTTTATATATACCACTTAACCAAGTTCATTGTATCTAGAAAAAAACCATGGATCAACCCATAACCCATGACCCATGACCCATAACCAAAAATACCCATGGGCAAAGAGGAGCGGACCACGGATCCCTAGCTTTGTGCTAGTCGGATCCCTTGTGGTAGGGATCCGTGGGATCAGGAACAGAGAGAAATTTTCTATAAATAGAGAGCCATTTCTTTCTCTCTACACATGGTTTTCACACATACTTCCCCAAAGTATTCTAACCCTCTAACCTCAGATCTAAGTGATCTATGTAGTTTGTCTTTTGTTTTTGTGTGATCTACTAGGTTCCTCTTAAAGGAGAGAGATCACCACTTCTTGAAGACGTGCAAGCTCAAGTCCATGAGTTGCCATGCTCCGTCATCATCAAGACTACTAAGGTTCTCTTGTTGATAGTTCTTCCTTTCTCCATAGATGTTGGGTTGAAGGCATTAGTGAAGAATGCCGAAAGTGTCAAGATGAAAGCATTAGTGAAAGGTGCTCATCATCCGTGTCAAAGCATTATTGAAGGATGCTAAAGGTGTCAAGACGAAGGCATTAGTGAAGGGTGCCAAACGTTGTGTCAAAAGCATTAGTGAAGGATGCTAAAGGTGTCAAGACGAAGGCATTAGTGAAGGGGTGCCAAGCGTTGTGTCAAAGGCATTAGTGAAGGATGCCAAAGGATCAAATCAAGTAGCATTTGGGGAGAATGCTTAGGTCGTATAATCGATGAGGTGCATCGTTATACATATGTGAATTTGTTTATCTACAAGGATGGTGATATCCTTGATGGTGTTGTAACAAGGAGTAGATCTCCTTGAGATTAGGTGTTGTGTCGTGAAGGTGTAGTTCACCTAAGGTGTGAAAGAACTAAGGTGCTTAGCCTAGTACCTAATAAAGGGTAGGCGACGTTGTGATAGGATTATTTCTCCTAAGGTGTGAAAGAACTCGGTGGTTAGCCTAGAACCGTATAAAGGGTAGGCGACGTTGTGTTAGGTGTGGTTAGCCTTGGTGTGAAAGAACTCGGTATTTAGCTTTGTACCGAAAAAAGGTTAAGCGGCGTTGTGAAGGCTTCTCCGCCATAAGGAGTTGGTGTAGTGCTTACTAACTCTCGAGTAGGTGACTCGGGAGTGGAGTAGGGCAAGGAAGGTGTCCTTGTAGCCGAACCACTATAAATAACTTGTGTTGTGGTGATGTGCTTCTTACTCTTTATATTTCATTTCATGTTTATATATCCATCTATCAACGTCCAACATAAACAATCAAATGGATTGACATAAGTCGATCTAAATATTTAAAAGGAAGTTTTAAATTGGTAAAACTATTCAACCCCCCCCCCTTCTAGTTTTCCACAATCACCACCACCATTCACATGTGGCAACTGTTTTTTTAGTGAAATAAGAATCTATAGTTCACTGTTTTTTTTTCAAGCATAGACTGCACATCTGTGCATATTCCAGTGTTAAAATCCGCTAATACAAAAAGTTTGAAATAAAAAGTATATGTTCTCTACTTTAAAGACAACAATAGTCTATACATTGACTCCTTTAATCAACTATTCAGGTTTTGAAACTTGCACATTGCACGCACATATTCCACTCATGAACCACATGTTCATTTAAAATTCCAGCTATAAAAAACATCTCCACCAAACATTGATTCACCAAACAATAATCTAAAAACCACAAGCATGGATTGTGGCAAGAAAAAGGTTTCACTTTTCATCTCAATCTTGATATAAAAAGACACAAAGATTATCGGATGTACTAACTTTTTCAATTTTTTATGCGGGGACCATGTACAATTCAAGAATCAAGCTCGAAGCCATGACCTTCCTATGCCATGGAGCAGCTACTTTCCTCCGGTTATTGCGGCTCGGGGTCCAAAAAGAAGATGTTAGGAGGGTTAAACCTCCAAAGCAGGCCGAAATAACGATGCCGCCATGGCCAAAAGCTAAAGCGATTGCAAAGAAGCTTTTAAATCCAGGCTCAAGGTCCTTGGCCTTCCCAATGCTCATTTTTGTAAAGAGATAGGTATGAAACCATTTGCCAAAGATGGGTCAAAAGGAAAAGGGGAAAAAAATTAGCCCTTACTCAAATATGATGTGTATTAGTCGTTTCTCAGTGGCTTAAATGCCTTTGAATAAAACTATGTGTTTAGTACAATAACTATCGTGGTTATAATTTGCTTTTTTTAGAAGGTTTGGACAGTTTTTGGCCGCACATTGTTCTGGCGGTATCCTTCCAATCTTATGACTTTGTAGCTGCGAAATATGTCGGGAACATTGTATTCTTTTGTGTCAAACTCGGACAAAAGCTATGCCATGTTTGCATAGCAACATACTCCTATTTTGTGATATGCAATAGCATAAAAACTGCGCGCTCTTATACCAATGAGTACATATGAATCTAATGTATGCTTTACAAAGTTTGCCAAGATTTTTATGCTGCAAATTCTTGCAACAACCATCCTTGCAATCTTATGACTTTCCTTTGTTGCTATCTTTGACAAAATATGTGACTTGCTAGCATCGGTTAATGCAAGCAGCAAGTATGTATAGGCCAAGTTGTATACATAAACGCTTGCATCGATTAGTGTGTAGGCTCCGTGCATCATTTGGCATGTCAATGTAGAAACACCTTAACTATCTATGTATGTTTACATCCATGTTTCATAGAACATACCGCATACAACGCTAGCACAAATCCTCGTTGTAATACAATTGTAGAACGGGTAGTAAATTGACAAACTCTATCATGATATCTATTAAAATAAACCCATTTGTAGTTTTATACAAATTTTAAAATTTATTCACACTTGGTGCAAAGAATTCTAAAATTTGTTCACACTAAGTTAAAGTGTCAATATCGGCTTTGTCACACTTATTTTCTTCACGTATGAAGAAATTATGTGTGACAAATTGATTTCTACACTTTAAAGTGGACAAATTTTTTAGATCGTTTCACACTTATAGATGTGAATTTTTTTTATAGAATTAATTACATAAATGGTCCTCATGCGGTTTTGTCGGGTTTTATGAATTTAATCCCTAAATGCTTTTTTGCGGATCTCCTCCCTGTAGTTTTGATCCGTTACGGTTTTGGTCCCTTTTGACCAATTTTTCATTAGTTTGACCGGTCCAGGATGGTTTAAATGACACTTATACCCTCGTTTGTCTTAGCATATGGTCCCCGTGGTTTGTCTCGTATAACATATTTAGTCTTTTTTTTTGTTTTTTTTTTTTTTTACTATTAAATTAACATTAGTATTAAATTTTTAATTCATTTTTTTTGTAAATATTTATTTTTATTTCTCATCACATATTTAGTCATTTTTTTTACTTTATTTATTTATTTATTTTAAAGCTATGTCAAACCTTTAAAACTTTTAAAGTTTAAAGTTTATTTTTTTTTAAATAGATTATATCAAAGTTTTAAAAACAATATTCTTTTAACAAATTAAAAATCTAATATTTTAACAATTTTTTTTGAAATTTAATATATATTTTTAAATTTTTTTTAACAGATTAAAACATTTATAATTTTGAACAATATTTTTTAATTAAAAAAATAAATAAAATTTTGACGGATTAAGTCAAAACTTTTACAGAAATTATGTCAAAACTTTTTCACAAAAACATTTTAAAAAATTTATGTCAAAATTTTTTTAAAAATTATGTCAAAAATGTTAAAAATAAATAATAAAAAATAAATCGACTTAATTAATGTGAAAATTGAACCAAATTTTTAAAAAACTTTTTGAGAAAATTTTATAAAAAATCTCTTAAAAGTTCAAAAAACTTTAAAAAATCACAAAAAGTTTTAAGAAAAAATGTGAAAAACTTAAAAATTAGACAAAAAATTTTGAAATAAAAAATTATTAATAATTTTGTTAATAAAAATCGGACAAAAATTTAAACACCCATAGGGACCAAAAAATTGGACACATAAATTGGAAAAAAATTATTAATAATATAATTAATAAAAAATTCGGACACAAATATTCGGACGAAACATTTCGGACAAAATAAATAAATAAAAAAAGTAGGGACCAAATTCGTGATATGCTACAAACCATAGGGACCATACAATAGGAGAGTATTTCTGTCATTTGTATTTAAACACCGGCTTGACGTCAAACTAACTTAAAATTGGCAAGGACCAAACCCGTAATGGGTCAAAACCATAGGGAGGAGATTCGCAAAAAATAAAGTTTAGGGACGAAATCCGTAAAACCCGACAAACCACAGGGACCATTCATGTAATTAACTCTTTTTTATACGTTATGTTTTTGAGCACAGTTCCAATGATTTTGAGAACAGTTCCAATGATCGTTTCAAATTTTAGATCGTTTGACACTTATAGATGTGAACTTGGTTAGTTTGAGGTTATGCTTCTCAGTTGATTTTGAGCACAGTTCCAATGATGTCAGCGGATGATCAAGACACAACTATTGTCTTCCTTTTGATGTGCCTTATGCTCTTGTCTTATTATGAAGAAAGAGTAGCCATATGATAACCTGTTCTTCTTCCACGAAAGAAGGCCACATAATGCAAATCCATAGGATGAGAATTTTTGTGGCTATCGTAATTGCTGATATGGGGGGCACAGTGCTCTAAGTTACCACGGGATATGCAAAACCTCATCTGATATGATGACCCTAGTCTGCAAGTGATGTCGCAATTCACACCCCATACGCAATTGAGTGCTTTGATTCAGATGGTGGTCTAGGCCTTTAAAGCATTACGATATACTCCGTATCTTTTAGCCATTATATATAATCTTTTCGGAATGGTTGTAATGAGTAAATTTTGAGAGCCAAGTGTTGTAGCTTGTGCAACCAAGGAGGAGAATATGCTTTATCATCGCCTGCCTGGGGTGAATGAGGAAGGAATTTTACATGTAAAGAACGCCCACATGTACAATGTGCTTGACGCTTGAGAGATATGAAGTCTAGAGACTGATAGGTGGGTCAAGATATGAAATCTCGCATTACTAGCTGATATTATTGTAAGAGTAAAATACACCGTTCCCTGAACTTGTCCAAAAACATCATGTTGGGACATACCTTGGCATTTTGATCATCGTGAGTCCATTCTTCAAGCTTTTTATATCAATGAGGTCCCTTGACCTGTTATTCTCAGGTCAATATCACGTTATATGTTGTCAAATCCCGTTATTCCTACGAAATGACTATTTTACCCTCATCATCTTCCCACTCTCATTTTCTTTTGGTACAACTTGTAACCTCACTCACACTACCACCACCAACATCTCAGGCACCTCCACCGCCATCCACCACCATTACAACTTTTTGGGTATATTTTTGTTCAATTTCTTAAAGACATCCTAAAGACTTATAGCACAACGCGTCTGCCTCCAAAGTAAACTCAGGCCATGTTGCTTCTCAAAAGTTATAACATTTGTGAATTGTGACTAGTAAAGTTTTGCATATGATATAAAATGTTACCACATAATTTTAGCTGAGAACAAACTTATTTTAATAACTAAGTGCCTAAACTCATAACAAGATTTATGCTTGATTTAAAGTTAAAGAGTATATTAATTGTTAGAACTTGGCATTTCTAAAATAAGTCCAATCCTTTTAACTTTGTTACAAAATGGGGTACCGAAATTATATACAGTATCAATTATGTTTAAAAAGGTTAAATATAAATTTGTAAATTACTACTAGTACTATTTAACTAACAAATCAGAGTGGCGCAGCGGAAGCGTGGTGGGCCCATAACCCACAGGTCCGAGGATCGAAACCTGGCTCTGATATATTCTTAGAGTGGCTTCCGAACGTTTTTTTTAAACGTTACACCTCTAGACAGTATCGTATTGGTTATTTTGGGTTTGCCGAGGAGCTCTTAGTTGTTTAGTGAAACAGTGTTAGGATTATTGGTTATTAGCTGTAACTCGTATTCCACGATAGTCGAACATGTCTTAATGCAGATTGAACGGAAGCATGTTTTGGAGTCGAGTAGAAATAGGGCGGTTCCCACACGGCCACAAGTGCGGACCAATGTTAGTAATTTGTCACTCTTTTTACGGTACATTGTGAACATAGTCTATAATAAAGACAGTACCGACGCAAGTAGTGAGCACATGCTCAAATCCGGCCCTTCATATATGCAGTTGCCTTGATTGCCCTCATGTGACCAACAAATTAAATGTAAAAAAACCAAAAGTTACAAACACAAATAAACGGGTGTATGACACACATTTGAATTTACGGTATTACAATGACGTGATAATTAACGGTAACATAAGACCATTAGAACCCTAAGTAAGATGGAGTAAGCGGTTTTAAAACCTTGCTTCCCTTGGTCTCAACCAAGTCCAAATGCTTTTGAAGGAGATGCACATAAACTATCCAATCCCCATTCTTCCTCACGTTCGGCATTGGCATCACGTAACTGGTTTGCCCACCCCACGGAAAATGATACGATCCAAAATCTGGCTTACCCCATCCAAAGTTAATGCTTTCAACAGGGAATCGCTGTCCGGATGACACAACCATGGCTTCACCATCAGTTTCTTTCATCTTCGTGTATATCTTTGCAACTGCTGGTGCGGGTCGCTGCAATTCTACCCAATCAATGAGTCCTCTAAAATGTTCCTCATTCAATGCTGGACACACAAACTCATGGACCATGTCAGCTACTAGGCTGAGTGGCATTTCTTTAAGTGCACTTGAATTCGCCTTGCCATAAGGGATAGAAAGTACATTTCCAAAGTAGTTTTGCATCGAAAAAGACTTGGTACTATTTGACAAAGAGATTTTGTCTAGCCTTTCTCTCCCATCGACTACAACGCCCATCTTGCCGTGTATCGTGCCCATCATTACACTCTGCTATTATCTTCCATAGAAAGGCAATGAAGGACACAAGCTTACTTCTTTTTGGGTTTCCATTAAAACTTGAATTTGATTGAAGGTGATTGATATCTTTAGATTCAATGTAGTATAACGAGGGGATTGGCTGGCAGTGGTGGAGGAAGAGTCGATATAGGGACGTATAAGGTATCGAAGATGGTGCTCATAACAGGTGGGTGTCTCGGGTTAAGCATAGAACGCCTAAGAGATGGAAGACATGAAACTTGTTTCGATTGAGCAATTTCTGCCCATGCAGTCAAGCACATGTTTATTGAATATGCATCGGCTATTCGATGATCAAATGTGCATCCAATTACTAAACCTCCACAGTTCAGCTCCGTGACCTATATCAAGGCAAATGAATGTATAAGATTTATGATAAAATTAGAAACTTTGATCAAAAGATTGAGCAATCTCATTAGTTCTCACTTCTCATATTCTCATTTTGTTTTTCTTAGTTGTCACCTAGCATGTGTTTTCATCTAATATATAAATGATTGAAAATTTAAAATTCTTAAAAGGTGGTCGAGTTGATCGAGTTGTGTCCTTTCCCATTCAACTGTCTTAAAACCGGATCAAACCGCGGTTTTAGTCGATCCGGGTTGACCCGGCGTTTTAATAAATCCGGCCGGTTCAAGCCTATTTAAAAGAATAAATTTTTAAAGCCTTCTTTTTTCCAGTAGAAAATCATTGAATTTTCACACCAGTAGTTGTCGATGTGTTTATATTATAGTTCTAAAACAAGGCTACTTCACAAGAATTTGTGAACTAATAATTAATCAAACATAATAAACAATTCTTATATTTAGATGATTTGTGAATGCATGAAGTTTGTCCTCGAACAATAGCTAGTAGAAAACTGGTTTGATACGACGGTTCAATGGTTGAACCAAAGGACCCGTGAACCTGCAATTCGATTTGGATTGATTATATAACCGGTTTTTAAAACATTGTTTCCACCTTATAATATGAGTCAATAAAAAAGGTGTTTTCCTTGTTGTTGCTAATCTTTTATTTATTTTTTTATTTTTTTAGTTTGATTGTTAGATATTCTTTAAGAACTAACTAATTCAAATATATATACCTTGTTGGGGTAGTATTCCCAGAACAGGGTTAAGACAATCAATGACAGTAGCAATACCACTAGGTGGTTACCGGATATCACTTGGAATCGTGTGATCACTTTCCAAAGTAAACTATTCGACCCGAATGCCCGGTATCACGAATATCTACTTGGGATACGACCAAATGCAGTTAGAGAATCAGGCACAATTCTATAACCCTTTCGCTAATAAGTGTTTACGTTTTATGTGTGTCCATTCATGCATAATCAGATCTCCTATTTATAGGAGGTTACTCTTAGCTAGTCAAATGGAATTATGAGTATTAATCGCCCATTAATAGCCTCATAATTATCCCCATTATAGTTGTTAGTGGTTACATGACCAATTAAACGTGGTCATTAAGCAGTTGTAACTGCCATTTAGCAGATCTTTAACACTAGCAAGATTTTAACACTAGCAAGACTTTCATACCATTAGCGAGACTTTAACACTAGCGGTACTTTCATAGTTCTATCAAGGTGGTTACACGCTTCAGATGGAATCCACAAGCCAAGATGGAAAACACAAGCTTCGTGGAATATCGCTTATCGGTGGAAACATCGCTATCGATGGAAACCACAAGCAGTACTTTCTACTAGCACTACCAATACAAACCACTACAAGAGTCAGTGTGTTCATGGACCTTATGGGTGTACACTCAGTACCTCCTAACCCATTACAAGGTGTGAACTAATCCCACAAGTGCACTAAATTTTCCAACAATCCTCCCAAATTTAGTTCACTTCCTTTACATGAAAAATAAACATCAAGCAAAACATGTGCATAAATGAAAATGTCCCGAGGATTGAATTTTCATCTTAGTAAATTACACGTTTCAAATATTCGAGAATCGGGGTGTTCTAAGAATTGAACCCTTCAACCCATTTGAATACCTGAAGATAAAATACACACAAGTTTTCAAACACTTATCAGCTCCCGACACTATACAAGCCATGTGTCCATATCCAAATTCATAAATGTTGTAAAAGCTAAAGTCCAAAGCTTCACAGTGGCAAAACTTCAACATTTACATAGGTGGTTCCTCTTTATTCATGCTTCAGCACTTTTCAAAGAAAATTAACCATTAAGAAGTAAAGACTTCATCCTCCTTTCAAGAGGTTCGAGCACAACCTTGGGATGTAAATAAAACATGTGCTCCAGTCCACCTGAATGTTCGCTCCACATTGAACTAAGCTCCTAAGTTTCCTCGGGAGGGAGTTGGGTGTCCTAGCATTCTGATGACTAAGTTGGACTTAAACCCATCCCTTTAGCGGACTTTATAACCAAGTCTCTAGCCAAACCCTTCGTCAAGTGATCGGCTAAGTTACGTTGAGTTCTCACAAACTCTATAGATACCACCCCATTCATGATAAGCTCACGAATCATGCTATGTCCGACACCTAAGTGTCTAGACTTACCATTGTACATCTGGCTATAAGCCTTAGCCAATGTAGCTGCACTATCACACCGGATAGAAATAGGTGCTATAGGTTTAGGCCACAATAGAATCTCAAGAAGCAAGTTTCTCAACCATTGTTCGAGCTTCTTTACCGGCATTTGCTAAAGCCACAAATTAAGATTCCATTGTTGAACTGGTGATGCAAGTTTGTTTCTTGGATGCCCAAGAAATTGCACCTCCACCAAGTGGGAATACCCGACCATCGGTAGGCGAATTGTCTTCGTTACTTATCCAACTTGCATCGGTGTAACCTTCCAACAGCGATGGGTAACCGTATATGAGAGACTATAATCCATAGTTCTCTTCAAATACTTCGCATACCCTTTGAAGCGCTTGCCGTGATGAGCACTAGGATTACTAGTATACCTGCCAATTTTCCCACTGCAAAACCAATATCGGCCTTGTACAAGTCATGGCATACATCAGCGACCAATTACCCTAGAATACTCAAGTTGAGATCTGACTTTGCCATGATTAGGCATCAACTTCTCACAAGTATCCATAGGTGTACTCACTGGAGTACAATCAAAGTAATTGAATTTCCTCAACACCTTCTCAATATAATGAGACTGAGATATAGAAATTCTTTTACTTTCATGTTTAATCCTTATACCAAGGATAACATCGGCCTCCCCTATGTCCTTGATGGAGAACCTTGATGACAAAAATTCCTTTGTTAGGTCAACTTGATTTTGGTCAGAGCCAAAGATCAACATGTCATCAACATATAGACAAATGATGACTCCTTTACCGGATTCATCAAATTTGCTATACACACATTTGTCAGCTTGGTTAAGAACATAACCACTAGACAAAAACACTTCATCAAATTTTTGATGCCATTTCTTAGGTGCCTGCTTAAGTCCATAAAGAGACTTAATCAGTTTACACACCTTGTTTTCATTTCCGGGCAAGATGAAGCCCTGAGGTTGGTTCATATAAACCTCCTCTTCCAATTCACCATTCAAGAAAGTTGTCTTCACATCCATCGATGAATAACCGATTGTGAATAGATGCCATAGCAATCAGCCATCTTATGGTATCGATCACGAGCCAGGGGCATAAGTATCAAAATAGTCTATCCCCGACTTTTGTTTAAAGCCCTGAATAACTAATCTAGCCTTGAACTTTTCAATAGTTCCATCTACCTTCATTTTCTTTTTGAAAATCCATTTGCAACCTAGAGGTTTGCAACCAGAAGGTAGATCAACCAACACCCAAGTGTTGTTCCCCATAATGGAATCCATCTCATCATTGATTGCTTCTTTCCGAAAGCAATATCACGACTTCATTGCTTCTTCATATGTCTTGGGATCATCCTCAACAATGAAGCAATAGGAGTATTGGTCCGAGACATCATCCTTGTTCCTTCAACTAAGTATAGTTGAAACTCGGTCCAAATGACTTTGGGGTCCACGACCTTTTGCTCTTCAGAGCAGGTTCAGTTGTTGAACCACAACCTCATCGGGACCACTGATGGTTCATCATCGGGGACCTCGATACACCAAAGGTGTCATGAGTTCCATTAGGAATCCTCGACTTGGTCTAGGGACCGATGATAATCTATTCTCATCAAAGTCTGCATCCCTTGATTCAATTATTGAGTTAACTGAAACATGTTCATTAAGTTCAATAACATAGAACCTAAAAGCCTTGGAATGCTCAAGATATCCAACAAAGATGCAGTCAATGCCTCTTTCACCCAAAGTTTTCAACTTTGGATCGGGAGTCTTACAACAGCCCTACAACCCCAAACCTTGAGATAGTTCAGGTTGGGTTTCCTTTTAGTCCAGAGTTCATAAGGGGTAACCTTGTTACTTTTGTTGGGAACCCTATTTAATAAATAGAAAGTTTAACATAGCTTCACCCTGAACCCTTGACTCATCTGAATAGGACAACATGGAATTAACCATCTCCTTCAAGACACCACTGTTTTTCCTTTTCGAAATACCATTTTGCTGAGGAGTATAAAGGGGCAAGCGATCGTTTCATGGATTATTCCAACAGAATGAAAATACAGAGTATCCATGTACTCACCTCCCCTATCAGTCCTTAATCTTTGATCAAAGACCCAAGTTGTAATTCAACTTCAGTTTTAAACACTTTGAATTTATCTAATGCTTCATCCTTGGTATGTAACAAATAGACATAACAAAATCTAGAAGCATCATCAATAAACGTCACAAAGTACTTCTTATTTCCCAAAGAAGGAGTGGCATGCAAATCACACAGGTCACTGTGAATTAGCTCCAAGACCTTAGTCTCACGACTAACACCCTAAAAGGGTTTCTTGGTAATCTTGGTCAACATGCAAGTTTTACACTTTTCGATTGTTCATGTCAAAGGCTGGGATCAACCCATCCTTAGACATATCTTGCAACCTTTTATAGTGTACATGGCCAAGTCTTGCATGCCATAGGGTAGAATCGTCGTATGGTGGTCACAAAAGTGAATTAACACTCTGTTAGTAGAAATATTAAGCTTGAACATTTGATTACATAAATAACCAAAACCAATAAAAACACCATGCTTAGAAAGCACAAATTTATCGGACTCAATAACTTGTTTATATCCATGATTATTCAATACACTACTTGAAACCAAGTTCTTCCTTATATCGTGAACATGAATAACATTAAACAAAGTTACAATCTTTCCAGAACTAAAATTAAGATCTACACAACCACGACCATGCACCAAGGCGGTTGACTCATTTCCCATGTGAAGAATAGAACCATCATTCAGTGACTCATAAGTCTTGAACCGGCTTCTATCTTTACACACATGAACTGTTGCACCAAAGTCAACCCACCATGCAACATCATCATCATCTCGCATAAAAGATTCGAGATACATATGTAACATAATAAATCTGAAAAGACTTATTAAACATATTCGACCTTCAGTGAGTTGGTGAACCACCACTCCCTTAACCATTAGTTCCTGATCCATTGGCTTTACCACCAACTTTAACACCCTTGCAGTCCCTTTTAATGTGACCGGTTTTGCCACATTTCCAACAAGTAGGTGTTGCCTTCTTGTTAGGATCTGCCCTTGTGTTATCATGAATTTTGCATTTGCCTTTGTTGTCATTGTACCTGGTGGAGTTGTTATGCTCCACCATATTGACATGATGCACAGCGACATTCTTTGCTCTTTGGCTTTGTCATTATCCGCATCTTGAGAGATTCCTCAATGCGCAGATGATGAGCCCAACTCAACCAGAGTTAACTCCTCCTTCTTATGTTTCAAGGTATGCTTGAAATCTTTCCAAGAAGGAGGAGTTTGTCAATGACACAAGAGACTTTAATGGCCTCATCCATGTTCATATTGTGTTGTGTAAACCTTCCAAGTATTCCAAGAAGTTCATTGTATTGTTCCATAACGGGTCTTGAATCAGTCATTTTGTAATTTGTGAAATTACTAACAAGGAACTTCTTACTTGATGCATCCTCAACCATATATTTGGCATCCAAGGAATCCCACGGTTCTTTGGAAGATTCAAAGTTCTGATAAATATCAAACAGAGAATCAGACATACCATTGAGAATAAGACCTCTGCATATGTAGTCATCATTCTCCCATTTGCTCCTCCACGACCTCCACGGTAGCATCATCACCATCATCAGGAATAGGTGTGGTTAGCACATACACCACACTCATGCTTGACAGCAAGAAGTGCATCTTCTTCTTCCACCTCCTAAAGTCCACCCTTCAAACTTATCAAGCTTGGCAAAGTTTGAAGCCATGTGTTTCATTGCAGCAGCAGCCATTGATTATCACAAAATAGTTTACTTTGATTGTTGGGGTAGTATTCCCAGAACATGGTTAAGACAATCAATGACAGTAGCAATACCACTAGGTGGTTACCGGATATCACTTGGAATCGTGTGATCACTTTCCAAAGTAAACTATCCGACCCTAATGCCTGGGTATCACGAATATCTACTTGGGATAAGACCAAATGCGGTTAGAGAATTAGGCACAATTCTATAACCCTTTCGCTAATAAGTGTTTACGCTTTATGTGTCCATTCATGCATAATCAGATCTCCTATTTATAGGAGGTTACTCTTAGCTAGTCAAATGGAATTATGAGTATTAATCGCCCATTAATAGCCTCATAATTATCCCCATTATAGTCGTTAGTGGTTACATGACCAATTAAACGTGGTCATTAAGCGGTGTAATCGCCATTTAGCAAGACTTTAACACTAGCGATACTTTCATACCATTAGCGATGCTTTAACACTAGCGGTATTTCATAGTGCTATCGGTGGTTACACCGCCGCTGATGGAATCCACAAGCTTCCGGAAAACACAAGCTTCAGTGGAAATATCGCTCGATTGGAAACACCGCTTATCGATGGAAACCACAAGCATACCTTCCACAGCGATTCTTTCCACAAGAGACTTTCTACTAGCACTGCCAATACAAACCACTACAAGAGTCAGGGTGTTCATGGACCTTATGGGTGTACACTCCGTACCTCCTAACCCATTAGAAGGTGTGAACTAATCCCACAAGTGCACTAAATTTTCCAACATACCTGAACCGTAAGAACTCCTTGTTTTTTTAACTGGAACAAGTTTTCTTTCTACAGAATCATCTTTTTTTATTTCTTTTTTAGTTTGATTGTTAGATATTCTTTAAGAACTAACTAATTCAAATATATATACCTGAACCGTAAGAACTCCTTGTTTTTAACCGAACAAGTTTTCTTTCTCTGAATCATCACGGGTGGTAGAGATCAATGTTTTTAAGCTCAGACATATGCATGAATGAAATCCACGCCACGGTTGTTACACGCAGCAACTCGGGTTCACCAAGGATGTTTTGGACAACTTCTCCGTGAACGGATAAAATAGAGCCGTAAGCTTGCGCCAATGATTTCTTTACTATGTTTACGCTCTCGTCTAAAGGCAAAGCTTTCTTATACCCTCATAAATATCTTAACCTTCATAGTATATTGGTTACGCCTAACATCATCAAAAACTTAATTTTTATTCGTAAATTTACTAAAGCCAATAAAGTTTCTATTGAGTTTGACCAATTTGGCTTTTTGTAAAAGATTACCGGACTTGCAAGCTTCTTCTCCGTTGTGATATCTTGACGATCTTTAACCAGTTACCCATCAACTATCACCATCCACACCCTTTGTTTTTCCTTTAGTCATTCCACATGGCATCGACGCTTCTCGGACATCTTTGGTGAGGGTGACGATGATGTTATACGAAAGTTAAAGTCAAGTCATGTAATTTCTTGCAATAATTCAAAGTCATTTTAAGCTTTCATTTTACAGAGCCTGCCTAGTGATGCGTCTGTTTTTTACATTATACACTCATATGTATGGGCCTCCCCTATTTCGAGTGTCGGTGGAATAAGATATTATGTTATTTTATTGGATCATTTTTCTCATTCTGTTTGGGTGAGTCCGTTACATAAATGTGACTTGTATGATACTTTTGTTGCTTTTCGTGCTTTTGTAAATAACTAATTCAATGTTGATATTAAGGCTTTGCAATGTGACCATGGGGTGAATTCGACAACAATCGCTTCCATAACTGTCGACGTATATGGCCAAATGGCCTATGCCGAATTACCCTAGACAAAGGAATGCTTCCCGCCTAAATATTTCCCGCCTAAATGTTCCCGCCTAAATATTTCCCGCCTAAATATTCCCGCCTAGTTGTTTCCCGCCTAATTGTGTCACTATCTATGTCACTATATATATATACATATTGCTTCATATTGTAGGGGATAAGATATAACACCGCACCATACACACATAAGGATATCTCATCTCTCCTACATATCATCACATGTAGCACCACATCTTCACATACAGATTATACACATCCCACACATATCATAATGCATACATAACATGCTTATACTTATATATAAATCCTCTACCTACGAGGTTCTGACTTGACCGTCGGAGGGTGGTTCCCGGGGCTTCGGCCTCGGGGCTCCTTCTAACGGGTTCTTTCGTGTTTGTAGCACACTTCAAAGCTCGGGACAAGGATGACCGGTACGTGGGAGCCGTCAAGACCAACCCGACAGAAAAATGCTTCGACATTGGCGCCATCCGTGGGACCCGTCATTCATTCTACCAAGAGCTAAGAATGATAGGCCTTGCTTCCAAACTTACTGCTTCGGAGGTGGTTCGTCCATCATCCGGAGGTGGTTCGTCCACCATCCTCCCTTCGGTATGACTTCATCCGGTTCGTCCTTCACTCTACCAAGAGTTAAGAATGATGGGTAGCATTTTCGGTCCGCTTATGGACGTTCAGTACAAACCTCCGGAACGGACGTTCGGTGTTGAAATTGTTGATAGTTAACCTAAACCTTTGGGTTAAATGGGTCAAATTAGAAAGTTAAAGTAGTATGTGTATTTTATAGTTTGGACCAAAAGTGTCAAGATAGAAAGTTAATAACTGAAATACAGTTATTAACGGTTATGTGTCAAAAGTTGTGTCGGTTCATAGAACCAGTTTGTGTCTGTTCGGTATGTATAAATAGGGATCGAATATCTGTAAGATTATATGCACAAATATTAGCAAGTATCAATAACAAAGCAAGTTTATATATTCATTACATGTGATTTGTCCATCATTGTAAGATCATATCCCAACAATTGGCATCAGAGCACGTTAATCGATCCAGGGAAGAACGACTGCAAGTGACGATCGATTGAAAAGCAAGAATCAACAGGGAAGGGTTGTTACACAATTTTGTGTATAGCGACCAGAAGAAGAGAGCGGGTGTGATTCATTCTTCATCATCCAACCGTAAAACTCGAAAACCACCATCCCGAAAACCGAACGAAATCATTATCATAAACCCACCACAAAACCGTCATCTAATGTCGAGAGAAGAGAAGAAAGAAGTCATAGACGGATTTGGGTTGTTTTGATCGACAGCAAGGGGAAAGAAGAAAGAGTGTTAGCCCTAACCTGCAGAAGTAAGAAAAGGGGACTATCATCTGTGTTGGTTCTTTGTGTCGACAACCACCAAAGAACAAAAAGGGGGTTTCTGCCCTAATTTTGTGAGAAGCCGGAAGATAAAGAGAGAGGCTAGGGATACTTCTTTTGACTGCCATCAGGGGACACACAACACAATATTTGACTAAGTATTTCCTACTTTAACTCTTATATTTCATTTTTTGTTATATAAAATTTAAAAGAATTTAGTGATAAAGAAAAATAAGGAAGTCAATATTGATAAAGAAAGGTGTATTTTTCAATTGGTTGGGTTAGAAAATAAGAAAGTAAGATTAAGTATATTTTTCTATTTTAAAGAAACAAAAATTTGTTTTTCTTAGAAAAATACAAAACATTGTAAGAAGTAAGTAGAAACCTATCGTTTTGAGAAAACTCTAGTGTTTCCAAAATAAGTAAGTAAGAGAAAACCTAGTGTTTTTCAGAAACCTTAGATTTTCACCAGTAAGAGAAACCTTAGTGTTTCACCAGTAAGAGAAACCGTAGTGTTTCACCAGTAAGAAGAAACCTTAACGTTTCACCAGTAAGAGAAACATTAGTGTTTCACCCCGTAAGAGAAACCATAGTGTTTCGACCAGTAAGAGAAACCTCGGTGTTTCAAAGCAAGTAAGAAAGCATGGTAGAAGGTGACAATCATGATAACGCATCAAGTAGAGCATCAGTTCGAGAACAAGGAAGTATAGCACTTCAATGTCCAAAACTGAACGAATCAAACTACACCACATGGGCAATTATGATGGAAACAATCTTAAAGGCCTATGGACTTTGGGAAACGCTTGAAGATGCGTAAAAGTAGATGAAAGAAAGATGCATACATCAAAAGCAATGATCCTCACAACATTGCCGGAAGATGTTCTAATGCAAGTTACGCGATGCGAGGCTGCGAAGGAAGTATGGGAATCAATTAAAGTACGTTATATTGGAGCGGACCGAGTTGTGAAAGCACGCCTTCAAACTTTGAGAAGTTAATTAGAGACCTTAAAAATGAAGACCGATGAAACCGTGAATGATTTTGCGGGAAAATTGGGAAGCATAAGAGGCAAGTGTAAAAGTCTTGGTTCTAATCTTAAAGACAAAGTATTAGTAGGAAAGTTGTCGAACTCCGCTTCCAAAGAAGTTTCTACCAATTGTGGCATCCATCAAGCAATATTCGAGAATTGACAAATGACGTTTGAAGAAGCTGTTGGAAGACTAACTGCTTATGAAGAACGCCTCAAGAGTCAAGATGAACCGCAAGAAGATTATCATAACAAACTTTTGATGGCAAGTTCAAGTAATCAAGGCCGTGGTAGAGGACGAGGAAGAAACTTTAGTAAAGAAGAAAAAGGACGTGGAAGAGGTACAAGTCGAGAACAAAGCAAGAAAGAAATGAGATGCTATGAATGTGGTGAACTTGGTCACTTTGCATACGAATGCACCAAATGGAAGGACAAAGACAAGAAGCAAGAAGCACATCTCATTTATCAAAGCGACGATGAACCAACGCTGCTGTGAAGAGCAAGATAAAAGCAAGTTGAAGACCTGCCTTAAACCAAAGTTTAGTTTATGGGGGAGTGTTGATAGTTAACCTAAACCTTTGGGTTAAATGGGTCAAATTAGAAAGTTAAAGTAGTATGTGTATTTTATAGTTAGGACCAAAAGTGTCAAGATAGAAAGTTAATAACTGAAATACAGTTATTAACGGTTATGTGTCAAAAGTTGTGTCGGTTCATAGAACCAGTTTGTGTCTGTTCGGTATGTATAAATAGGGATCGAATATCTGTAAGATTATATGAACAAATATTAGCAAGTATCAATAACAAAGCAAGTTTATATATTCATTACATGTGATTTGTCCATCATTGTAAGATCATATCCCAACAGAAATCCGGCATGGACGTCAAATATGGACAGGCGGTATGAATCGTCCGGCATCATTTCCTTCGGTCAAGTTGTTCGAATATATTATCTTGTCCGAATACACTGTTTCGTTCAGTCACATGGTCTCATTCGGATGTTATGTCATCCGAGAGTCTGCCTTTGTTCGGACATACTTGGGTTTCGTCCGTGGGGCTCTCAATGAAACTTGCCTGGTTATTCACGTTCAAAAATGAACACAAGCCAAGACAATGGTCTCATCCCACTGAAGGGTTCGTGTTTTTCCCAGCCTGGTTTCGGGTCTAAAGAAAAAAAAATGGGTCTACGAGTAGTCACGCTCTAAACGGCGGGTAAGCTTGACTACCTGATTTGGTTTCAGAAAACGTGTTGATTTACGTTTTGCATCAGTCTCATTTCTGTAAGTATTTGACTTCCTACGCTCTCCTGATTGTTCACACATGTTGGTATCATCTTAATACCCAAAATAAATTTATATGTTGGAAATCTTAAAGTCAAACTTGAAACCGGGCAAAGTTATGTCTGTCATAAGATTCGATTATCACGTGCATTTGCCATATCCTTTGTACTTGTATATTAAAATATTCAAGTTAAAATATTCAAGTTAAATATGCGCATGTGGTAGCAGAGTTTGCTCTTGTATGTTAAAATATTATGGATTTTGGATCATAAAATGGGAAGATGAATATTTAGATGTTAAAGTAGGCATGTGAAGGTGAATATTTAATTTGAATAACTTCTGTTTAACGTGTAGCAAAGATAAGTCACATGTATTTAAGCATATTTACACATTACGAGTGCATGTTGCGGTAATGTGATAGGACATTGGGAAGTACTTGTATTACTTATCATTTGGTTATAAATCGTGCTATATGTTACTTAGGGTTTATAAACCGATGGTACAAAACACAAATACTTTTGAGTGCACAAATATTACTAGTATGATGGATATCGTATCTACTCATATATATATGAAATAAAATAAAAAGATCCTCGATAACTGAAAATTTAATGCTTAAACTAAAAGCATCTTCCTATCAAATATATTGGTGGTATTTCTTAGTTGACATCTTGGTTGCGCCTTGGTTTTGGGTCAAATATTACTCATCTCTAAAAGCCCGTAATCACGTGACTTGTATTCAAATTGCTATTTGGTAAAGGATTCTAAAATGACTTGACTACTTTTAAAATGCAATTCACTAGGAAAAGAAAAGTTTTGTACTATGGAGTAAGTCTTTTTAATGTCTACTGTAAAAGTTTGTCCTTTTAATATTAAAAAATTTGTTCTTGTACTTTGATGAAAAGTTATGTGAAAGTGGTTATGTTTGTTGGGTATACATGTGATAAGTAAGATTTTTATTTGTTTCATCAATAAAAAACACTTGTCATTAAGACATCATGGGAAATAAGTTTTATACAAATTTTCACTTGCCACATAATGTCATCTATATATTGCATGTAATCGCATCATATAAAACTAATATTCAAGTCATGCCTGGATCCTCGTCACTTTTTATTGACGGAACCTTCCTAATATTCATATTTTGAATTTAACAAGAGGTCTGGACATTTTTATCCTTTGGTCTTACTAAATTGCTCTAATGCAAAATAAGTATGCGGCCATTAGTAAATACCCGCAAATTTTAAGTTCAAAATATTCTTGCTCGAAGGGAGTAATCTTTTCTACTACTTGGGTCAAAATCATAGCCTTGCGTTAGATTTTGTATGGTTCTTTTTACATGGTCAAATGTCCTTTCTACGTGGTCAAATGTTCTTTTTACTTGGTCAAATGTCCTTTATACGAAAAGGAAGGCGCCGAAAAGCCATCTGCTTTTTGAAAGCCCAAACATACAATACATCTTTCGTAGAAAGAGTTGAACACCTTACTGGTGAAAGATATCGACAATATTTATAATCTTTATTTAATGTTAAAGTATAACAAAAAAATTTTACATCACATTGGACGTACACTTGACTTAATGTCAAGTTACTAACCAAGAACTTTTCTTTTTACTTAATAAGTCTATGATTAAGTCGTAATACGAAACCTAGTATACGTTTTGGGTCTTCCGCCAACTTCCGTTAGGCGTTCCCCATTGGTGACCTCGGACGAAGTCGTGAACTACTACGTTAGGCGAGCTTCATCATTTGTTATATCTATCCATTTTCTTTATCTCGCAATGGAAACACGCCTAGGCTTAAAGGACACACATATGGTCTCACCGCCAGTTCCACCGTCAACCATTTTCTTCATCTCCAGAAGCTCATACGAATGAACTTTTGGAATTTCTAACAATCATGGCCTATGTAAAATTGGTAGTTAGTTCATTTCATATAGAACAATGACTTTCGTCCATCATAATTTTGATGACGACCATGTCCACGTTTTAGTTCATCTACTTAGATTTAATATTTTCATATTTTTACTACTTCGGACTCAGATCTCTTGGTCGATCATATGTCCTTCGTTTTGAGTCTGTTCATTTAAGTACCGAATGGCGAGCTTAAAATACTCGGTCACCGGACGCATCATCTCACGACTCAGTTACTAGAGCGACATGGCAAGACCTCACATCGGTCAAGCAAACTACTTGCCTTCATAACTTCAACTACCAAACTACGAAATCACGACATCACGAACGACATATTTGCCAGATCTCCACTTCTGACAAGACCCCAACTCCTCAACTAAGCCATTGGGCTCTTGGCCTTCATAACATACAAGTAATGTTTTAGGTCATCACGCTAATGTCGGATACTTTATGCAAGACGTATGAGAAATAAAACAAATTATATTAAAGACATGTGCGAAATTCCGTGCATTTTCAGAAATTTGGCATACGTATTTTTTCCAACGTACACATCTTACGTACTAAAAATAGAAGAAGCACTCTTTGAAAAGTGACACGACATGGGATGAAGACATGCATGCATCTACATCTTTGTATGACAAATTAATTAAGTATAAAACTCACTATATACATGTTGCTACTTGAGAACAAATCCTTACGTTAAATGATAATACATGAAAAGTATAATGACGATAATCACACTATTGCTTATGTGGCTTGAAATTTCAAACTCTCTCTCTCAAAAAAAAAAAAATAATAAAATAAAATAAAATAAAAACTCTGAAAAACAGTTTAGGAACCTCCACATTTGAGTGCATAAAGTACATGTTCTCATGCAAAAATTTACCGAAAGAGAAGCATGGTGAACACACCGGACAAAGCTGTCAGACAATTGGTGATTATCAATCACCACAAATCATGTGAATGTATTGAAAAAAGGAAGGAGAAAATAAAAGACCTTATCTTGATGATTGATAGCATACAACCTTCGGCTAACGCACGACACTAAATATTAGGACAACAATATTTGATTAATATCTTAAAATATTTTTGGAACATAATGTTGAATGTACAATAGTTGTTACTCAACCGTCAAGACGCAGAAACACCATGTTTGACAATAGACATCCATGAGTAATGTCATTATCAATTGTTGCTTATGTTATCTAATACTTTGCTCTTTTAAGTTCAACGATACTAATAAACATTAGCACCATTGAACCGGAGGAGTATAATGGTATAATACTCATATGTTGTTGCGGTCCGGCTGCGGACCTAATTTTTGTTTGATGAAAACGAAATGTTGTGTTTATCATATCCGCACGAAAAGCGGAAGAGCTTTCATGTTTCACTTTGTAGATAATTGCATGAGGTTCCACATGCATAACAGTTTCAAGAAATAAGACATAACATCATAATGACTCCGACGGAGATTAGCTACCTCCGACCGATCCATGTAGTCAATGTCTAGCCAATGAGGCATAACCCGTAAGTGCAACGACACTACTGGAAGGCCATATAGCAGATCTGCACCCCGATAATGCTAAGACATTAAGGGAAGAGCCGGCATATATGCCCCAATCCGCACGGATACCCCAGAGGCTGACGACGCGGGATGGCCACCCGTGATTTACCAACGCGTAAACATTACCCCCAAAAGTGCTAAGTCACGGAAGGCCGGGGTATTTACTTACGCATAATTTCAAAAATGCCAAGTCACTAGGGAAGGCCGAGGTACACCAACCAAAAGGCGATTTACCCCGAAGTGCCAAGTCACTAGGGAAGGCCGAGGTACACCAACCAAAAGGCATAATTTACCCCAAAGGCCAAGTCACTAGGGAAGGCCGAGGTACACCAACCAAAAGGCATAATTTACCCCGAAAGTGCCAAGTCACTAGGGAAGGCCGAGGTACACCAACCAAAAGGCATAATTTGCCCGAAGTGCTAAGTCACTAGGGAAGGCCGGGTATATTTACTGGCGAATTATATTCAAGATGCAAAGGTACGCCATTGCTCTAAAGAGCCGGACTAGATACCATTAATTAAACAACTCAAAATGGGATACATGATATCTCGCACAAGGATAAACAAAGGGATGGCTTTCAACCTTCGCCAACAATGCACCCGAAGGGTCCACAACCATTCAGAAGAATGGCGAAAAATATATATATAAAAAGAAAGAAAATTTTAGTATAGCACTATTGACTATATGTCAACAATACTATATTGAGAAGACATGATGGCGTGATGTGGTCCGATGGACCCAACCTTATAAACCGGCTTATGGGCCACTTGATGAACCACTCTAAGATGGCCACTAAGGGCACCACCGAACACAGCCGAAGGCCATAAGGTATTCTTTAAAAGTATTACATCATCGGCCTCTTTTACATGCAATATCGGGGACATGTCGACGATGTGTCCAAGAACACGGCCGAGACAGATACAACACTTGTCCGTCCGAACGACAAAAAGAAAGACATTTTCAGTATTGCACCATCGGTCTTCAACCAATAGTACAATCGGGGACATGTCGACGATATTGCCAAAATGCCACAATTACCTAGACAAAGGAATGCTTCCGCCTAAATGTTCCCCTAAATATTTCCCCCTAAATATTCCGCCTAGTTGTTTCCCGCCTAAATGTTTCCCGCCTAATTGTGTCACTATCTATGTCACTATATATATATACATATTACTTCATATTGTAGGGAGAGATATAACACCGCACCATACACATAAGGATCTCATCTCTCCTACATATCATCACATGTAGCATCTTCACATCTTCACATACAATACACATCCACACATATCATAATGCATACATAACATGCTTATACTTATATATAAATCCTCTACCTACGAGGTTCGACTTCGTCCGTCGGAGGGTGGTTCCGGCTCGGCCTTGGCTCCTTCTAACGGGTTCTTTGTTTGTAGCACACTTCAAAGCTCGACAAGGATGACCCACGCTGGAGCCGCCAAGACCAACCCGACAGAAAAATGCTTCGAGTGTATGGGCCTCCCCTATTTCGAGTTTCGGTGGAATAAGATATTATGTTATTTTATTGGATCATTTTTCTCATTCTGTTTGGGTGAGTCCGTTACATAAATGTGACTTGTATGATACTTTTGTTGCTTTTCGTGCTTTTGTAAATAACTAATTCAATGTTGATATTAAGGCTTTGCAATGTGACCATGGGGTGAATTCGACAACAATCGCCCATAACCTTTTCCCAAGCATGGCATCCACTTCTCATGTCCTAAGACATCTCAACAAAATGTGAAGTCGAACTTATGCTGCATAACTTAATAATGTTGTCCGCATCCTCCTTTTTCAAACACACATTCCTCCAAACATAATTCCCCAATTTTAACCTCCTTGGAATGGCCAAGGCTAAGTAGAAGTCCTTTAAGCATCTCTTCATTCACTTCATCATATATCTTCGGACTTTCATTATTCAAAATCGCTTTGTAATAATCTTCACTTCAACTCAAGACACGCTTAACAACAAAGCCTTATCTAATGGTAAACAATTTGGATTGTTAGCAACATGATATAAGCGCTGATTTCGATAGAACATATACAAAGCATCGATCCGAGAGAACACCAAGTTCTTAAACACTGTTAGTAATATCAAGCCGCTCAAAACCATAGCAACGGTTCAACATCAAAGTTTCCGAAAGAGGACTTTTGGATAAAATATTTTAAATCAAGGGATAATTCCATATTTACCCAGTCTAAACATGAAAATGTCATATTTATCCAAAATACAACTTTTGAATGCATGATGTACAATGCATTTAAAGCATGATTTGGGTAAATATGTCATTATCATGTTTAAATTGGGTATATATGGAATTGCCCTTTAATCAAATGTTGGTCTAATTCCGCATCTTCAAATCTTCAATACACAAAGTCCTAAGGTTTTCCCAACTAACGACATCGGCTTTTTTCAATGTGCAATGAGACAATTTGAGATGAATAAAACTTAAAAACAAACAAACCTCAGGTAAAACAAACCAAGTGTCGCAGGCACAAGGATGATAGCAATAACAAGGATAATAAGTAATAACTCATATAAAAATCAGCTTCTTGAACCTTATGAATAATAGCAGTACGAATACTTGTTGACATGTGAAGTTTATACGACATATCAAAATCATATAAAAACCATATAACGTGATAGAAAGTCCACCCCAAAAAAGTCAAAAACCGGAAGAAATCGAAACCCGCAAAACCTAATACCCTAAAAACTTATTTATTACGGTGCGGTTTTGGTTTTCATGTACCCGCATTTATTTGAACTGGACACGAGATGTGTATGCCTATGCAATCTGTTTGGTTTTAGATGCGTCACCATCTACACTAACCAATTTTTTTGGCTAAACTCGGGTTGTGATCATATTTGAAATCATTTGTCTGATACACTTACGAAATTCGCCAAATCTACAAAACATGTGTTGTAGCTAGATTGCTCATGTACGATGTTCCTGGATGCTAATACATAAAATAAACATGGCAATTCTTAAGGTTCATGCTTGTGAGTTTTTGAACAAATTAAGATAGTTGTTAACCAGTTTGACTTGTTTAAAACGAAGAAGTAAATAAAAAACTTAGTTAATGAAGTAAAATAGTTCACTGAAAAGGCTATAAACAATATCTTAATGACCCGTTGAATGATTCTGTATTCATTATTTCGATGTATTGCCCACAAGAATAGGATCCACAAAATGAGAACGGCGCGACTGGGAGCTAGCCACTATATAGCAGATCACCAAGCAAAGTGACCAAGAAACTATACAGATACATGTATCAAAAGAATGGTGATTGCTGAATACATACATATGCCTCTAAAATCTAATTATAGAACTTTACACCACCATCTTCAATACACATTGGTCTTTAGCACCATTTCTCATCAGTCTCAAAAAGCCGAACAGCTAACTCATCCCAGCTTTCTTGACTCCTTGATGACCCAAGTGTTTCTGTCAATAATTTGTCAGAGTCATCTCCACCTTGAGCATTACGGAAGGTACCATATTCACTGGATGATTCAGATTCAGGAACACTAAACAACTGCCTTGCTGCTTTGTGTTCCTCCGGTGGTCAATGGCGATTGATGAACTTCGCCCATTCTTTGTTGTGGCGGGATATCCAGTACCGATCTTTTTTTCAATGTCTGAACTATCACAAGAATAACAGCTTTAGGCTCCAATAGTATTCCATTTGTACAATAAAAGAGGGAAACACCGACTATTGAGGTCAAACTAATAGATTTTCAAATTTAATTTTTTTGATATAAATTTTCTGATAAAACTGACATCTACTTGTTGGTATTTGCAGTATTATTTATAAAGATGTATCCTGGAAAAAAAAAGTTTGAATTGTTTTTCATAAAATCAACATGAAGTTCAAAGTTAAAAAGTAATCCATTTTCGACAACAAATTCAAACCATATACTTCTTTAACAACTGGAAGGAGTATTAACATGCGAGGTGCAATATTGTTGAGGTGACTTACCTCGAGGGCATTTGAAAATTCACGCTCCATGAGAGCAATAGAATGATCAGTAAGAACATGGCATGAGATAACCATGTGCTCAAATCTACCGCTAACTGTCTTTATATTCTTCCAACCCTACAACAAATTCAACAGTCCAACAAATGTTTGAGATCCTTGGATTGAAATCAATACCGACCCTAAGATGAAATGTGATAAATGTAGATGAAAAGATGTTGTGATATACCCGAATGGCTTCCTAATCAATAACGATAAAGTGCCTATAAACGCCTCGATCTTGCAGCATCTGCTGCTGCAGCGTAAATGTTTCCATTATGCAAGTGCCACACAATATGCATGGGAAGCTGTGCAAACAAAAAAGCGGGAACATCTCACATGATGAGATAAGATCATTCTAATAGAACTGTGGGGAGATTTTCAATCTAAAACTCGTAAGTTAACTCAATGAAATAAGGCTATAATAAAACAAATTACAGTCTTCAATCTATATGTTTCTGGTTACCGCTACTGTGTGTGTGATTATCGATTCTAACACTATAAAAAAGGACTTATTTAGCTTTTATACGTAGCAATCACCGAGGCATGAATATTGTTCAATGCAAATGAAACAATACGAAAATGTGACCAAGAGTTCAGGAGAGTACCAGCAAAGATACTTGAATAGTACTTCCAACGCCACACTTGTTCTTGGCATGAAATCATCCTGATTCATTGGAAAAGTCTATTAGGCTATTCCATATCAAACGGTCAGATAATACAAATTGACAATACATAAGTGAAGCCACATTTAAGATTCCAACGAACCCTTAAAGATATTCATTTGCATTGTAAACAACTTGCCTCCATTATCTGTTCTTAATTAGGAAGGCAACATCATCATAAATTCTCATACACCAAGAAAACGGGCCCAGAATCAGATATGCATGACTCCTCATATGGCAATTTGTTAAATGCCTTAACCGAATAAAACCAAGATCTTGGATGAATATAGAACATAATTGTGAAATTGTCTCAGATGATATAGATTTTGCAAAACATAATTTACGGTCTAGTATTCTTCTTATAAGAAAAGCCATCTCTTTAATAAACGCTATCAAAAACCATGATATAAACAGACAGAAGTATAATAGTGGATGGTAACAAATTGTTGAACCACGTAAGTACTATGTTTCATTCATTGTGGTTCCTGCAATTGCAGTCGCATGTATGTTTGTGTGCTTAATGGGTCAAATGGGTCAACTAAAATAGTTTGCTAAGAAGAAACTAGCCAAACTAAATACAAGTGAGTCAGAGCCGTTTTGACATGTAAAAAAAACTCTTACCTCTATTGACAAAATACCCAACCCACTTGACCCATCCATATTTCCACCTGTAGTATGTAACCAAGAAGGCTATCTAATAAATGTGAATGAGATGATTTTTACCTGAAGAACGACAGAGTTGATCACATCAGCATATCTCACGGCTAAATTTAGCGACACACACCTAGCGGGAGCAATGGCAAAACATTTAATCCTTTTCTTATCGATATTCCCAATCCTTTCCGGTTTTGACCACCAACACAAAGCACGAACGCCCTAACTAATGACCAGCAAAAGTCAACGTATAATCCTCATACCTTTCCACCAACTCTTTCAAAACCTCACATTCGTTTTCAAACACCCATTGAGCAGCCTTTAACAATCCATTATGAACATACCCGCCATCAAACTTCGTCTGCCCCAATTTATCATCAAGTAAAGTAATCTTTCGCCAGATTAAGACCACTAATTAGCAAAAGTATCTCTCGATTATCCTTATCAATATAAATCATATACGGAGACACTTTCCCTTGGTTTTCGTCATAATCTTTTTTCAAAACAACTTGATCCGGATCAATCCCATATCCAACTGGGGCCCAAAGAGGGTTACGGATATCATACTCATAAACAGCTAAAATATATCTACAAATTCTTGGCACAGGTTCAAATTCACTCGCAGTTGCATGACCCCAATTCTCACTTTCTCGACCCGCAGTATAAAGACATTTCTTCCATCAACGAGCACATCCCAAACAGTATACACATTCAAGAATCGGACAACAACAAAACACAGACATTTTTCCTTATATTTCTCTACAAACAACGCAACTCGAACCTAAATAAATAATCTCCAAGATTACTATTTCATAACCAAACCACCCAAGATCACTACTTTACCATCAAAACCACAACGAAACAACCTTAAAAAAACCAATCTATGGCAACAAATTCATGGAAAACAATGAATAATCTGAACTGGGTAAAGCTAAAACTTAAAGGGTATGGATAAAAATGTGAACTTGATACTAATAACAGCTTATAACACAAGTAAACTAATGACAACTAATAAACAGCGCAAAGGGTCAAACAAAGAGATGAAACATGTGTCTTGAGTAGGGTTTAAGAAAGAAAATATCACCTGAAATTGCTGATTAAAATAAGTACAGTAAAACCCTAGAAAAATATGAAAATTTTGGGGAAAACAGAACAGTTGGGGTTGGGTTTGTAGCAGGTATTGATTTTGAGAAGAATCTTTGGAGAGTTGATAGATTCTAATAAGCATATGCTAGAAAGAACTTAACATCTTGGTCTTTTATATAAAAGAAAATTTTGTTTTTGGTCTTTCTAAAAAATAAAGATAAAAAATTATTTTTATAAAATTTTATATTCATTTTGTTCTTTTCATAATGGTCAGCAGGTTTGGTTTATAAAACTTTAAAGAAAGGATAGTCCTCATTTTGTTTGATGCAGATTTGGTCTTCGAATAAAATGAAATGACTAAAATACCTGCTTATCGTAGGAAGCATTTTAACAATTTCACACCATTGCGACCATAAATGCAATCCAAACTTCAAAATTAACTATTATCAGACTTTTAAAGTTTTGGACCAAATTGCAATTTACCATACCACATGGACCAAAATGCAATTAACTCAATTTTAAATAGTTGACTCGAGGCGGATCAAAATCAACCAAAAACCAAACTGAACCGATAAACCGAGTCGACCTTATTCGGTTCAATTTTTATATATAATTATGATTTTCGGTTTTGGTTTACTCGGTTCGGTTCAGGTCAAAACCAAAACAAATACACCTAAACTATCGGGTCGCAAGGTTAACTTTGGTTCACGTTTTCCTCAAAATTGCTTTTCGGTTCAAGTTGGGTTTGATCGGTTCAATTTGGGTTTGACACGTTGCTCAGCCCTAATTAATTATGACACATGAGGGAAATGGATATTTTAATGACTTGGATTGTGTTTAGTTTAAAACGTTTTTATAACAAAGATGGTGTTTAGATTGATATGGATTTTGTATCAAAAAAAGTTTGATAAAGATTGTGAATTTGTGATATAAATAGCTAAAAAATAAATTTCATATCTTTTGCATATATGAATTACAATATTTGTGCTATTTATAGATTGTATCATGTATATTAAACATGACACAGCTAACTATTGTTTAATGACATTAATTTAAGAAATAAATGTGGTTGGTTTGAAATTTTATAAAGTATGATAAAACAAATTTTTTAAAGAAACAAATATATAAAAATGACTACTCCATACTTCTTTCGTTTTAAAATAATTATTTATTTTAAATTGCATAGATTTTTATAACATTTTTTTGGTAATTATGGTTTCTGACTTTTTAGCCGACTAATTAATGGAGTTTGAACTCACCGCCACACAAACTCAAATCGAATAAAGTCATCCATTTTCGTGAGATGGTGTACACTAACTTCCAGTTCTTTAAACCTAGAATTATACTGCACCTCTCATCTGATAGACACCAACATTTTTGTCACTAGACCCCTCGTGTGTGATTAACTTTTAAAACATCTTACTAAGTAATTTTTTACTAATCATATATCATCTTTAACCGCTAAAGTCTTTTCTCATCGATTGAAATACAACTTTATTTTGAGTTTGCATGTGTGTTTTTTAATAATCATAAAAGCAAGCCACATGAAAATTTATTAGTTATAGATTGTATAACTTCTTTTAGACATGACATAATTAATCTTAGAAATGTGGTTGGTTTGAAGCTTTTATAAAGTGATATAAAACAAATTTTTAAAAGAAAAAAAAATCTAAAATGAAAACACATTCTTTCGTTTTAAAATAATTGGTTATTTTGAAACTGCATAAACTTTTAAAATCTTATTAAACGCATTTTTTCATCAATCAAGTATTATCTCTAACCATTAAAATATTTTATTATTGATTGAAATACAAAGTTGATATTTATTTTGAGACATTTCAAAATAACAACGTAAATATTTATTTTAGGACGAAAAGAGTATATTAAGGACTAAATGATAAAGATTTGATTCATCTTATATCTGTTATCTATTTTACTCACTAATTTTATCTGGTAAAAGATGTAAAATGACTTGAATGAATCAGATCATCCAGTCTTTTCATTTCATTTTAATCACATGTTTATTGACTGGTGGGATTGCTTTTGTTTTTGGCCTTTCATGTTGCTTTTATGATCATGTTTTCCATATCCTAGATGGAAGTTTAGGTTGGTAGAGTTTTTGTTTGTATTTTTGTTTCTTGTATTTATTTCTGTGTTTCACAGGATAGTACCTTATCGGCAAACGATGCCATTTTGTGCTTGCAAACCATACCGGAAGATCGGCCATTCGTGAGCCAAACGTTAGCCAATGCAATGGCCGTGCCATTTCAGATTCTTGGTTTTTTTTCTTTTTTTGATGTACCGGTATGAATATTTTTAATGCAGATTTCGTCTTAACCCATAACATGTTACAAGCATGGCGTGCTTTTAGAGGTGTTATTGAGTGGTGTATGATGCTGATTGGTGATGCCAAGATACCAATAACGCTATATTTGCAGACGCCATACCTCATGTTTATACGGTCATTCCCAAAGGAATTGATAGTGTTTTGTGGCCCTTGGTGGATGTAACGTGTGAACGTATCAGCCAGTTCCATACATGTCTACGTATAATAAAGAGAAAGTGAGAAACAGAATACACCCTCAACTGGACCACCGATTAAGACTTGTCGTTCATGTGTGATATTGGAACACCAGCTTCACGCGTGGTGCTAATTAGCCTTTATCCCCCTTAGCATCTTCACTCGTGATGTATCTATTACTATGCCCGGTCTAAAAAGCTAACGCTTCTAAAAAATGGAAAGTTTGTGGTAAGCCGGTATAAGAAAAATAGTTAAAGCGAATCTTTGGAGCGATTTGCAGTATATTATAGTAATCATTTTCTTTCTTCTCGTTTCAACCCTTCGATTTGCCTATAACCAAAGATATGAATGAGTTTTGTACTTTTGTACAATGCAAACTGATTTTGAATAATGAGATCTGCAAAACAACATACCAGTAAATATTGGGCATGTCTACTGATTCATAGGATTGCTCATGTAAAAAGATATTATTTTGGCTTGTTAATATATACTTCACATTTGCACCACCAAAAAAAAAAAAAAAAAAAAAAAAAAAAAAACTCGCTGTGAGCAACTTAAAAGTTGCAAACTTAAAGAGTTGATGACCTATGTAAGATTTTGTATAGCTATAAGAAGACATCATATCAATCCAAATATTTCTTGTAAGATTTTTCAATGTTGATGCAGCATGAGCACACCTTTGATATGCAGCAGAATATTGTTCTAAAAGCTACCGAGTTTCATGAACAAATGATTTTAGAATCGAAAATTGTTAAGTGCATGGCTCGATCGTAACGAGATCTAGAAGACACTATTCTCTTTTGATGTTCAAATTCTAGTACTAGTAGTTCTCAAGACTTTTGATGAGCCTATGTGGAAGAGATTGCTAAACTAGCTTTACTTTAAATAACGTAATGTGATAAAACAAACAACAAATCAGAGTGGCGCAGCGGAAGCGTGGTGGGCCCATAACCCACAGGTCCCAGGATCGAAACCTGGCTCTGATAGAGTGGCTTCCGAAATGTTTTTTTCCTTTTGCAGTCTACACTCTTATTACATCTTTTTTAATTTTCACAATTCGATCACCCCCTCGTACAAAAGTGTAGTTTGTTCTTGCAGTTGCAGTAGACAGATAACATAAATGTTTGGTTACTGGCAGTAGTTCGAAGTTTCGAACCTTAAGTAGTAGAGTACTTGGTTACCGTTTACAAACTACAAAAAAATGGACACTCATTGATGGTGGTTCTAACAGGGGAAACAAATGACTCAACATTCCCCAGACACAAAAATCTTTGTAACTCGAGAAACAAATTCTACAGTCTTGATTGAAGAAAAAAAATCTCTATTAATCGGAGTGATAAACAATGACACGAGTCCAAAATCAACGATAAAAGCCATAACCATCAAGTGTTTAGCTTTAATGATGTAGAGATTATCCAAATCGCCCACTTAAAAATATAAATTCATACAAACAAACATTGAACATTAACACATGTAAGGTGCCTCACATGAAGCAATCTTATAAGATGATCTTTCTTCTTTTAAAAGCAGGATGGATTTCATTGTTGAAGGAGCTCGGTTTGTTAATTCTTGACGTACAATTTTCCGTTCTCTTAAAAAATGGCGACATTGCAGAAGCATTGCTGGATACTTTCTGTTTGATTGTTTGTACTTTTTCGGTGTGCACGGGGTCATATTCTACCAATGCTCCACTCTCTGAATCAACAAGTTAGGCAAAAGTTATATAACTCATACAGCCTAGGCACAGTCTGCCACTAGAAAACATAGATGTTTTTGTACACTCAGTCATATACGCATATCTACTAAATCAATCAAACCGAACAGTTCAAACATTTCCTAACTGTCTATGTTCAATAAGGTTTACTATCACTATGGTTTAGTAACATACACACTTCCTAATTACCAGACATATCTCAAATACGAGCACTCCTCTCCAACCAAACGCACTTATATTTCGACATACACACTTCCTAATGACCCTTGTTTTACATCACTGACACTAGCTGATGAATTTGACCTTTGCTCACTAGGCCATTTAAGTTTATTCGTATGTTTCATTTACTGAGCTGCAGGTTACAAAGATACACTATCATTCACAAACACATATCTTTCAGTTAAAAAAGAGATTGCTGAACTAGCTTCAGTCTAAATAGCATAATGTGATAAATCAAACAACAATCAGAGTGGCGCAGCGGAAGCGTGGTGGGCCCATAACCCACAGGTCCCAGGATCGAAACCTGGCTCTGATATTTACTTAGAGTGGCTTCCGAACCCTTTTTTTTTTTTTTTTAATAACTTATGCAGTCTAGTATGAAACAAAAACAGTCCAACAACATTGAACACACCACATATATGAACAGCCTTCAAAGAAGAAAATTCCTGTAAACGGGTTTGACAACTGTCATATTGTCGACAAACAAACACGCATGCTTTCACTTCTCTGGATTATCGGCACAAGGGCCTAAAAACTTTCCAAATATATAGGCACCCAAGGCATTTGATGTTGTAAACAAGGATCATAACCATTTCTTTTTTACATCTTCATACTGATCATCGTTCTAACCAACTCACCACGCGTCAAACTTCCAAGGCCCCACACGATCTGATTGTAACACGATCTGAGCACCCATGACAATAAGATACAATCACCTAAAGTCCTAAACTAACTGAAACAACATATAAAATACTTGTCTTCATATTCTACCATTTAACGAAACATTACACATTAGCATATTAGGCATTAGGCAAGTAACTAACATCCCTACAATATCAACTAACAACCATATCTGAATACATTATCACTAGAAGATCCGGGAACATAATTAGAATGGTCTAAATGGACACGTACATGCAATACTATGACGATTCTTTGGTGACATAAGCATACTATTTTATTTGTTTGAACGACAAAATTTTACAACCTACATCACCCATCTCACGAATTCTATCTCACATATATATCTCTAAGAAGAGTCGAACCCACAACTTTCAGGTTGTTAGGCAACTCACTGGGCCATCCAAATATGTGGAAGCGGGGAATCTGGTTAGCGTTTACGAATTTTTAATAATTTATAATCCAATGTGGCTAGTAATATATTCTTTGGTATTGGTTAAGTAGCACTAAAGGGTCCATAGCTCAGTGGTAGAGCAATTGACTGCAGATCAATAGGTCACCGGTTCGAACCCGGTTGGGCCTTTCTTTCTATTTTTAAAAAAATGTTTATGCTATCAAGCGTAAAGTTGTTTGGTGAAAATTTAATTTGATATGCTATTTATTTTGCTTTTAGTATACCCAACTTTGGTAGTGCCTGCAATCATAATCATGTGATTTTGACCGACTAATTCATGCCGTTAGAATTCATAATCATATAAACTCGAACCAGTTAAAACCTTCTTATATTTTCAAAGGTTGGTGTAACTATTTCAGAGTTATTTGTACCAAGCTTGATTTGAAGTTGAAATATTTCACATGCACGGGTTTTTCTACTAGCCGCCACTACGGTTTTATTATTCATCTCTCGTGTTCTCAAGATGAATTAGTTGAAATAAAAAAAGGATCAAGAATGGTAGATCACAAAATAATACTCTATATAGTAAGTAGAAGCAAAGTGCCACTTATTGTTATTTTTCATTTACTTGAGTTGAAGAAAACATTCAAGAAACAAAAAAGTTGAAAACAAAAAGATTAAAACATAAATATATGCTCTTCATGTTCTTTAGTGGAAGAAAAGAAAGTGACTAATTTTACAGTTATATCCAACTCTTTAAAGGTTTTTAAAACCGAACTAGACACCAAACCAATTTTCAAACCATTGTTGGGTTTTTTGATTCAACTTGGTTCAAGCAGTTGGTTTGGTTTCCAAAACACTGCTATTAACTAATTGATGCTCCTTAATTCTTGAGTTCATAAATAGAGGGACATTTTCGTATGAATTTTGCAAGCTCATTTCAACACATTCCCTACAAATCATTTTGTACGCCTACAAATCATTTTCCTTCTTGATCAAATTCGAATACACATTTGAGAGAGCGCATACTAGGCGACCAAGAGAATGGTAGACGGGTCATGACTTGTGAACCTATTTCGGTTACATATGCATAGATCAAATGTTCCCTTGGAGTGATATTTTTTTGGTTTACTCTTCAAAGCCAAGAAAAAAACCTAAAGTCGAGACTTTTGCATTGAGCATATATAAATTGTGACTAGCATACAAGCGGTAGCAGTGAGGGAAATCTATGAAAGATGGTAAAAAGTTAAGACTAATAACGTTTTGTAGGATGATGAATGACCACATGTACGTGGAGACTCCTCGACAACTAATAAGGACTTTTGATTCTCAATGTTGTATTTGGTTTTCCAACTTGTAACAATGCTTGTGTTGGAATCAACTTGACACTTTTTTGGAAGTTTGGTAATGATATGATGTATCCTTTGATTGAATGAGCACGATTTGGCTTATTCGGAAGTATGGTAATGAAGTCATATTCTCATCCCAATGACTAAAAAACAGTTTTTCTTTAACAACACCAACATGTACTTATCTCCTTGGATTTCGACTAGGGCCAAATTATTTTCTTTAAATTGGATTGATTGGTTTGATGACACTTGTAATGCTCTTTCCGCTTCCTTGTAACTTGTTTTCCTAACGTCTTGCTAGTTTTGTTCTATAAAATTATATCCGTTTAAAAAGAAAGAGGTTTTTCAGCCCAATTTCATTAGATTCAATGTTGTTTTACTTGAGACGCTACATAACCTCATCGGTCCCGGCAAATACAATGTTCAAGTCTATATGCCGCTTTTCTTATGTGACAACACAACTTTTGGACATGGGGCGTAGCCTAGTATCGAGTAATTTTTATTGGACTCAGGGAGAGTTCCATTATCAATTTCTCGATGATAAACAGCTCGATTACTTCAAAAGATCTTGAAAGGTTTTAATGGATATTTAAATAATAGTATGTCCTGGATTCAACTCAGATTTATTGCACACATTACGTATGAGAATTGATGTACATAATTAATATAAATAAAAGTTATTATTATTAATTATTAATCACTAAATAAAACATAACGATAGTTAAATGATTAACGAGGTTTGGTTAACGGTCGTTAAATATTAACTACAAGGACTAAGAATGAAATTAGTGGTCGGGAAAGTTCTAGAACCCCTTGTGGGTCTTTGGCCGATCGTTTAGGGTATTCCCAAACCCAAACCCACTCAAACTTGTACTCCAAGATATGTTAACTATAAATACAAATCAATGTATTCATTATTGACTAATCTTGGATCACTTTGATAACCTAATTTCTCTCCTTCTCCTCTCCTCTTTGTGTGACCGGTCGAAACTGTCACAATTCTCAATTTCCGGTCATTTCTTAAACTCAATATTCATCATATTAGTTCATGCATGAATTTTCATTTCACGCTAAACGATAATTTCATATTAAATAAACGCTATCGCCATAAGTTATTATTTTGATCATTTAATCCAATACTTCCAAAAATGATCCCGACATATTTTTATACTTACATTTAGTTTATAAAAACAATATTTTGAGTTTACCTAGTGTTATAAATTATTTTGTATATAAATCGTTATATTTATATTATTACGACGCTTTTCTCAAAACTACACGATAATTATTATTTCACTCAATTTTTGCAAGTAAAGTATTTTATAATTTTATGACTTCAATACACTTTATTTTGATCAATTAAAATTTAATTCTATTTAATGCTACCCTAAATGCTAAATTATGTATACAAGTTACTCACTATCTTTAATAAACATCACATTTACTTACACATTACTACTTAATATAAAAAAAAAAAATAAATAAAAAAAAATAATAATAATAATAAATAAGCTAGACAAACCATCAACTATCCTCAAATTGGGGATCTTGTCTTTCAAATAAATTATTTTATATGTACAAGCAATAATTCATATCTACACATACAATTCATTTCATAAGGTGTAAAAGTTTTTTTTCTCTTACTCTTTGCATATGAACCGGCCACCATAGTGTTCCAAGAAGGAGATCATCAAAATTTTCCATATCAAGTTTTACACAATCTAGTTACACTCTTAATCAAGGTTTTGAAATAAAAACCTAGGGTGTTTAGGTTTAAACCTTTGTTCTAATCACCTCATCATGTTACTTGTTTTTTTCATTTTTATGATCATATTTCATATTCATTTCATATTCATTTCATCATATTTAATAAAATCATGCAAGTCATATTGATGTTTATACCACTTTTTATTGATTTTTAAGTGTTATATATATATAATCCATCCTATAATTTATCCCTTGTTATATATTGGTCTTGATGATGTATAGGAACCCATGACACCCTAAGAAGGTGTATGGTAGGATTAGAATAGCTTTGAGTTGATTTGAAGGGATTGGAATAGGTTTAGTACGAGAAAAACTATTTTCGACAAGTATATATAGTGGTCTGATCTTGTTTTGATTTTCTGGAAAATCCGACAGTAGGCACGAATTTTTGGCCTTGATATTTAGAAAATATACTTTAAAACGAATCCGTGGCGGCTTGAACGGATTAAAACGGAGTTATAACGAAGAAGTTATGAATTTTTCAAGTTTGACGAAAATATATATTTTCTCGAAAATTTCAGCAACCTATTATAGTTTTGTACGAGTCAAAAACGAGTCCTAAGCTTTACAAATTATTTCAACTTATCAAAAATATATTAGTATACTTTGATACGAAGCTAAGGACGTATAATACGTAGAAAACGGATTTGAAACGACTAAGATATACACGCTTTCATAAAATTGCCGTAACTATTATTTTTAGAAAAACTATATTATTTTTACTAGACAAGTGTTACGGTAACCAAAACGACCATATTGAAGGCTATTTTAACGATGACGAGAACTTTTTGTAAATCGAAATGTCTTCTAATAAAATCAAGATCACCAAGCATACTTTTCAAAACGACCAACCGTTTGTATAGCGGAGTTGTAATAAATTATTTACTTGCTGCTTAAACTTTGTGAAACTCACTTTTTAAACAACATTTGGACAAAATCACCATATTTAACCTCTATTATCTTTATGTTCGAGACCTCTATGACGAAAACTCATGTACTAAAACTTCTAGATTTTGATACAAGCTTTCCAAAACCGTCGAAGTTCGCTTCCTAACGCTTCGACGCTACACCATTTTTTTTAATTAACTTTTCAAAGCCATTTTTGTCACTTCCATGAAATTTCCAACGACATGATTTTACGACGAAAAGTTAAAATTTCACAATAAATCATTAAGAAACTATCGTAGGATGACATTTTGACGTAAATACTTGTAAAGTAATTTTAGAATGGTCAAGGCGTCAAAAGAGTATTTTTCGACGATAAGTATTATTTTCAAAACTCACAAATGGTATAAATAACATAATGTGCATGCATACCATTACATCATAACTCATTACGTATCATAACATTCATCATAGGTCAAGATTAAAGTTTCTCTATACCTCGTTGTACTCACTCTTGTCATCATACCGATTCATCAAGTGAGTAATCACATCCCCTTTACCGCTTTACTATATTTTGGGCTAAATGCATGAACCATTTTTGAGCTAAATTGTTTACTACTTTTATTAACTAGTTTGACTAGAACTTGTGAACTTGAAACAAATCCTTGAACTTAATTACGAAATTATGACTTGTTAGAACTTATTGAACCGTACATGTTATGACCTTGTCCCAAAGTCTCCCATGTTCGGAGCATCACTATAAAGTCTCCTATGTTCTAAGCATCACTATAAAGTCTCCTATGTTCGGAGCATCACTATAAAGTCTCCGTGTTCGAGCGTATCTTTGGGAAGAGGCACCCAGATATCTTTGGAAAGAGCACCCAAGATATCTTTGGGAAGAGGCACCAAGATATCTTTGGGAAGAGGCACCCAAGATATCTTGGGAAGAGGCACCCAAGATAACTTTGGGTATGGCACCAAACATAATTTGGCTTTATCGAGCATCACTACAAAGTCTCCCCTTGTTCGAGCATCATCGCAAAGTCTCCCATGTTTGAAGCATCCCTGAATTATTATATTAGTGGTACTATATTGTGAACTATTATGACCGCTTATACTTGACCATTATACATACTACTTTTGGCAATGGTTGTAACACACGTTGCAAGTTTTTATGGGCGGAACTTGGAACTGAGTGGATTTACAATGCCTTTGCTTTGTGACCTCATTTGGCAACGTGTGCATGAGCATAAACTAGACGCTATATTTTGTGCAATGGGTTGTGAACACACATGTTGCAAGTTTTGTATATTTGAACTGGAACCGAGTGGATTTACAATGCCTTTGCTTTGTGGATTATTTTCATGACCAAAGCTTTGAATATTTCTTATTAGTTTTTCTTATTTTACTAAACGCAGTTTACTCACCAACTATTTTCATAGTTGACCCGCTTTTCTCTCATGCATTTCGTGATCTAGTGTTTTTTTCTATCGTCTTGCATAATGAAGTTTTCACTTGTCACTACAAATCGTTATGTAATAGAACTAAATATTTTGGAATCTAAACTTTGCAATATATTTGCCGATGACGGCTAAACTGGTATTGTAATGGTGTACTCTTTCTTTAAATCTTAACGTTGGTATGTTCTATTATCTTGTGCTTATGTTCCCTCCGTTACACCTGTGTTTCCCTCTGGCGAAAAGTGTGACAGATTGGTATCATAGCCAAAGGTTATAGAGAATGCCGATTTTTCAAAAATAAAAATCACAAATATAACCGAAAAAAAAAAAAAAAAAATTAAACATTGAACATCATCTCGAGTCATCTAGTCCTATCGTAGATCGTTAATCATAAAATATACATAGCCTGATCAACTATGTCTAATTTATGAAGAACCATGCAATGATAAGAAGGGTAAATTTAAATCATGTTTAGTCGAAGTCTTTTGAGTCCGGTCACCCGGTTGCATTGGTCGGGTGGGTATGCATAGCATGTTTACGCTCACGCTACATTACCGTATTCCTTGTTCATATCTTCTTTTCCATCTTTCGACTTGTTAGACATAGCATGTCTCTGCTCCTCGCCATATTTCGATTACTATAACACATTACCACCGTTTCGCGACCTCACCCGACTTCGTTGAATGTCGCTTTACTCAACCCGATGTTTGGTCCATCGAAAGATCATGGTCGCAAGAAACACACGCCAGAGGTAATCGTCCAAACCTGGCATTGGCAATAGAAGGCCCACAAGATCGTAACATTGAAGTTCCCCCAGACGCTGGTCGTAGCATTCTATCCGGATACCGGAAGCCCGCAACGTAACGGGTATTCCTTTAAACAACTACCTTATTTCTGCATCGACATATTTTGAGTGCATAAATTTCTTCCAATTTTTTTTACCACGTTCACGACATTGATTAATTTGAGACCTATTGATATCGACCTTAGTTGTTATATATATTTTGTTGATTTGATTTGAATTGTGTAAGCAAATCCAAGATCGAACGAATCTTTCAAAAGACTTCATTCAAGGATGTTGAATCCTATCTTACTAACAACTTGTTTCCTAGCTTGATCTAGTGACAGTTCTTGTTTGATGAGTTGCGAAAATCAAGCTAAGAGACAAGTTTACTCAAGTCGGTTTAGTTTAATCTCATGACAGTTCTTGTTTGATGAGTTGTGAGATTAAATTAGAATCGACTACCTAAAGGTCTTTTGAGAGCTACGTCGATATTGGTAAGGTTACCCTATCAAATCTAATCTCGCACGCGTTTAGTTGAATGGGGAACCTGGACGCATGGGCATTGACATGATCATTTAGACTATTCAGACGAGCATGAACTTTTAGAACTCTTGTCGAGGTTCAGACCATAGTATCGTTAATCGAATCACGAGGACGTGATTCCGGCGACGTTATGGGAAGAATGTCACAATTCTCAATTTCCGGTCATTTCTTAAACTCAATATTCATCATATTAGTTCATGCATGAATTTTCATTTCACGTTAAACGTATAATTTCATATTAAATAAACGCTATCGCGTAAGTTATTATTTTGAACATTTAATCCAATACTTCCAAAAATGATCCCGACATATCTTTATACTTACATTTAGTTTATAAAAACAATATTTTGAGTTTACCTAGTGTTATAAATTATTTTGTATATAAATCGTTATATTTATATTATTACGACGCTTTTTCAAAACTACACGATATATTATTATTTCACTCAATTTTTGCAAGTAAAGTATTTTTATAATTTTTATGACTTCAATACACTTTATTTTGATCAATTAAAATTTAATTCTATTTAATGCTACCCTAAATGCTAAATTATGTATACAAGTTACTCACTATCTTTAATAAACATCACATTTACTTACACATTACTACTTAATATAAAAAAAAAATAAAAAATAAAATAAATAATAATAATAAATAAGCTAGACAAACCATCAACTATCCTCAAATTGGGGATCTTGTCTTTCAAATAAATTATTTTATATGTACAAGCAATAATTCATATCTACACATACAATTCATTTCATAAGGTGTAAAGTTTTTTTCTTCCTCTTGCATATGAACCGCCACCATAGTGTTCCAAGAAGGAGATCATCAAAATTTTCCATATCAAGTTTTACACAATCTAGTTACACTCTTAATCAAGGTTTTGAAATAAAAACCTAGGGTGTTTAGGTTTAATCCTTTGTTCTAATCACCTCATCATGTTACTTGTAAGCTTTTCATTTTTATGATCATATTTCATATTCATTTCATCATATTTAATAAAATCATGCAAGTCATATTGATGTTTATACCACTTTTTATTGATTTTTAAGTGTTATATATATATAATCCATCCTATAATTTATCCCTTGTTATATATTGGTCTTGATGATGTATAGGAACCCATGACACCCTAAGAAGGTGTATGGTAGGATTAGAATAGCTTTGGAGTTGATTTGAAGGGATTGGAATAGGTTTAGTACGAGAAAAACTATTTTCGACAAGTATATATAGTGGTCTGATCTTGTTTTGATTTTCTGGAAAATCCGACAGTAGGCACGAATTTTTGGCCTTGATATTTAGAAAATATACTTTAAAACGAATCCGTGGCCGCTTGAACGGATTAAAACGGAGTTATAACGAAGAAGTTATGAATTTTTCAAGTTTGACGAATTAAAATATATATTTTCTGAAAATTTCAGCAACATGATTTTGTTTTGTACGAGTCAAAAACGAGTCTTAAGCTTTATAAATTATTTCGACTTATCAAAATTATATTAGTATACTTTGATACGAAGCTAAGGACGTATAATACGTAGAAAACGGATTTGAAACGACTAAGATATACACGCTTTCATAAAATTGCCGTAACTATTATTTTTAGAAAAACTATATTATTTTTACGAGACAAGTGTTACGGTAACCAAACCGACCATATTGAAGGCTATTTTAACGATGACGAGAACTTTTTTGTAACGATATGTCTTCTAATAAAATCGAGATCACCAAGCATATTTTTCAAAACGACCAACCGCTTGTATAGCGGAGTTGTAATAAATTATTTACGGTTGCTTAAACTTTGCCGAAACTCACTTTTACACAACATTTGGACAAAATCACCATATTTAACCTCTATTATCTTTATGTTCGAGACCTCTATGACGAAAACTCATGTACTAAAACTTCTAGATTTTGATACAAGCTTTCCAAAACCGTCGAGTTCGTTTCCTAACGCTCGACGTACACCATTTTACGACTAACTTTTCAAAGCCATTTTTGTCACTTTCATGAAATTTCCAACGACATGATTTTACGACGAAAAGTTAAAATTTCACAATAAATCATTAAGAAACTATCGTGGGATGACATTTTGACGTAAATACTTGTAAAGTAATTTTAGAATGGTCAAGGCGTCAAAAGAGTATTTTTCGACGATAAGTATTATTTTCAAAACTCACAAATGGTATAAATAACATACGAAATGCATGCATACCATTACATCATAACTCATTACGATGATCATAACATTCATCATAGGTCAAGATTAAAGTTTCTCTATACCTCTGTGTACTCACTCTTGTCATCATACCGATTCATCAAGTGAGTAATCACATCCCCTTTTACCGCTTTTACTATATTTTGGGGCTTAAATGCATGAACCATTTTTGAGCTAAATTGTTTACTACTTTTATTAACTAGTTTGACTAGAACTTGTGAACTTGAAACAAATCCTTGAACTTAATTAAAATTATGACTTGTTAGAACTTATTGAACCGTGCATGTTATGACCTTGTCCCAAAGTCTCCCATGTTCGGAGCATCACTATAAAGTCTCCTATGTTCGGAGCATCACTATAAAGTCTCCTATGTTCGAAGCATCACTATAAAGTCTCCGTGTTCGAGCGTATTTTGGGAAGAGGCACCCAAGATATCTTTGGGAAGAGGCACCCAGATATCTTTGGGAAGAGGCACCCAAGATATCTTTGGGAAGAGGCACCCAGATATCTTTGGGAAGAGGCACCCAGATAACTTTGGGTAGTGGCACCCAAAGATAATTTGGCTTTATCAGAGCATCACTACAAAGTCTCCTTGTTCGAGCATCACGCAAAGTCTCCCATGTTCGGAGCATCCCTGAATTATTATATTAGTGGTACTATATTGTGAACTATTATGACCGCTTATACTTGACCATTATACATACTACTTTTGGCAATGGGTTGTGAACACACAGGTTGCAAGTTTTGTATGGGCGAACTTGGGAACGAGTGGATTTACAATGCCTTTGCTTTGTGACCTCATTTGGCAACGCGTGCATGAGCATAAACTAGACGCTATATTTTGTGCAATGGGTTGTGAACACATAGGTTGCAAGTTTTGTATGGGCGAACTTGAACTTGAGGCCCGTGATTTACAATGCCTTTCCTTTGTGGATTATTTTCGATGACCGAAAGCTTTGAATATTTCTTATGAGTTTTTCTTATTTTACTAAACGTGTTTACTCACCAACTATTTTCATAGTTGACCCGTTTTTCTCTCATGCATTTCAGTGATCGTTAGTAAGCTTTTTTCTATCGAGTCTTGCATAATGAAGTTTTCACTTGTCACTACAAATCGTTATGTAATAGAACGAAATATTTTGGAATCTAAACTTTGTAATATATTTGCCGATGACGGCTAAACTGGTATTGTAATGGTGTACTCTTTCTTTTAAATATTAACGTTGGTATGTTCTATTATCTTGTGCTTATGTTCCCTTCCGTTACACCTCGTGTTTCCGCCTCTGGCGAGGGTGTGACAGAAACACCTTCCCCAAGGGTTTTCGATTTTTGTCTAACTCAAAGATAAAGTATTTGGTTTATTAGTGATTCAAGGAACTAGCTTTTCCACATCAAATCGCTATTAGTACGTGTGTACAAGAACGAAGAGCAAGCACACTTGAGCTTGTATTCCTTGGTGGTCGATTTAGGGTGGGACGATTTTGTGAAACCCTAGTTTAGGGTTTTGGGTTTTGTTACTTGATCACATTATCGTTTGATTACATGAATTGCTAAAAGGTACGCACTTTCTTGTTTGGTTAATTAATTACATATATTATTCCTATTGTCTTCCTCACGCTGCTTTGATGATGTTAATTGTTTTATGTATAATTGTTATGAGTATAAAATTCCAACGGGTATCGTGAGCGTGTTAATATGATGTAATTAATTACCAAAACACATAAAAATTGAATCTTTATGATTATTTGCATGCTTTTGATGGTTTCTAGGGTTTTGAATTCGAAACCCTAATTTTTTTATATATGGGTCGATTACCCTAATATTTATAATTAGGTTTTAATTTTGTAAAACTTGTAGAAACCCTAGGATTGCATGCTTATTTTATGTGGTTAATTAATGAATAATTGTTATGTGCCATGTAATATGCTTATCTTGGGTGATAATTGTTATGCGGAATCCATGGTGAAACATGCATGTTTTGCCATGGAGTATTGTTTATTGGTTATTGATTAATTGTTAAGTGATACACACATGTTTTATTTATTTAATAATTATTGAATTGGGGAAGACATCAATTATAACTAATAAAATTCGTTATGTGCTAATTGGTATACTATTAACTTCGGCTTACGCAATCGACTTGTCGATGTATGTGGCTCATCTACCTTATGAGATGAAAGTCCTAGTTAATGTATGCATTAATTTACGCCTAGAATTGTTATTAGAGTTTATTGAAATAATTATGCATGTGGCTAATTGTTTTTTTTTACATATGTTAAAGTGTTAAGTTATATGTTTAAATTATTTGAGTGTGTTTAATTTTTATTAAAATGCTTTTTTGTTTATATATTGTTTGACATGTTAGTAAGCAAAAAGGGTTTTTGGAATAGAAAATTAAATAGACTAAATAATGGCAAAATTGATTTGTTATCTAAGAATTATTCTTGAACTTTTAATCGATTGATGCTACTAAATGGTTAAACGGCTCACCCACTAGAACAAACTATAAAGGGGTTATTTAAGAAGTGAGCACAGTCTCATTGAATGGATGTCTAAGGTTATGCTATGCTTACCGGTCCCTCTCCCTCCGTGAGTTCGATTGAGCTACCTAGTATAACCATTCAATGTACGAGCATCTTAGTGCAAAGTTGTAAGTTTCTCAACGCATCGATTAAAACTTTGTAGAATTCAATCTTAGCAATTAAAATTTTATGTAAGTTTTTTCGAAAATATTATGTTATAAAGTTGTATGCATGCTTCTTTATACATAAGTTTTGATTACACGCCAAAAATTGTACCCTTTAAATTTAAGTTTATGCCATCTAATGATATGAAACACTTGAAGTTGTAATTTAGTTATGTGAGACCTTGATCTAGATTACAATAACGAGGTGAATTATTTTGTTGTGTGAGACCTCAGCCTTTATGATTTGCGCTTCTAAATTAGATAACTTAATTAAGTTGTTAGTGAGACCTAAGGCTTAAGGCATGAGATGGGATGAAACATGCTTACGTTTTGCATTAATTGTTTTGGCAAAATTGTAAATCCCATAACTTTTGGAATTGAAAACTTGTTTGTCAATTATCGCTTTTCAACGATTACCTATTCTATACTTTCACCACTAGCAGATCAACCGATGTGGTGAAACTATGATAATGAGGATCCAAAATTCAAGGAAAATTCTATGGTTAAATTTATATTGACCAAAGGGTATTTTATTTTCTTGAATGATTACTTATCGAAAGTACTAACTTTTGAACTTTTATTTCAGAGAAATGGCTCAAGTTGAATCTACATGACTAGCCTCGTCGTTCAAATCTATGTTTGATCGAGAGAAATTGACCGTAGCTAATTTCAATGATTGGTATCGACAACTAAGAATTGTCTTGAGGGTTGCCAAAAGACTCAATTATTTGACTACTTGTCCTCTGAACCGCTGGAACATGCTACCGCCACAAGCACGCAGAATGCATGGCAATCTGAGTATGACAAGTATAATGAGGTCACCTGCATTATGCTCGGGAGTATGAACTCAAGCTTGCAAAAGCAGTTTGAGAATTACTTCCATAATCTCATGCTTGAAGAATTGCAAAGGTTGTTTGAAAAGCTGTGATCAGAGTCAGTATGATTTGATAGATGCTCTTCATAGTTGCAAGCGAGAGGCGAAACCTGTAGTTTCAACGCCTCGAAATGATGAGTTACATGGACCGCTTGGGGCTGAACTATGTCTACCCTAATGACATACAAATTGGCCTTATCAACGGATCCCTTAATAAGGAGTTTGATGGTTTCGATGCGAATTATAATATGCATTGCACGGGGAAGACAAGTGATGGTGAGGTACATGCAATGCTCATTGATTACTGAAAAAGGTTTGCCCAAGAAGGCTTCTACACTGCGGTTTTGACCATCCGTAAGGGTAGAATTTCTAAGCCTAATAAGCCGCTAGCGAACAAGAAAAGGAAAGGTAAGGGTAAAGTTGATAAAGGAAAACAAGTTATGACTTATCAAGAAGAACCCAAAAGTACCCTCCCAAGAAGCGTGAAAATCCGAAGAAGGATATGGCTTGTCATCACTGCACCGAGGTTGGACACCGGAAGAGGAATTGTCCATTGTACCTTGATGAGCGCGCAATAAGAGGTATAAAAATACTGCACTCGCGGCTGCACGGCCAGATGTACTCTTGATGATAGAATTATTTGTTTTCCTCATAAAATAAATTCCTGGGTATATGATACTGGATGTGGTATTCACATATGTAATACAATCGCAGGGACTTAGAGGAGCGAAGAAGCTTGCCTAGGACGCCAATACTTGCACGGGGTAATGGAGCACATGCAAATCGTTGAAGCTATAGGCACGCTTTGATTTAGTTTTACCTTCGGTTTAGTACGTCATTAAACGATTGTCATTACGCACCTTCCATTGTTAGGTGTCGCGTTTCGCTTTCCTTGTTAAAAGATATTGGTTTCGTTCATGCATTTACCGATTATGGAATTTCTGTTTCTTTAAATGATGTTTTTTACTTTAATGTTATTCCAATAAATGGTGTGTTTGAAATTGATTTGCATGATAATGTTGTTGATAAAAATAATTCTTCTTTAGCATCAATAATAAAAGAATCAAAGGTGATTTGGATTCTTCATTTCTTTGGCATTGTAGACTTGCTCATATAGGCAAGAAACGCATGCAACAACTGCAACATGATGGGCTTTTGCAAGACATCAATGATGAATCATTTGATAAATGCGAATCTTGCATATCCGGGAAGATGACCAAGAAACCTTTTACAAATAGTTTAGAAAGGGCTTCTTCTTGGTGTGATACATACCGACGTATGTGGACCACTAAGACATGTGTCAAGAAAGGGTGCTAGCTACTTCTTAACCTTTATGATGATTTTCATTATGGTTATGTTTATTTACTTAAACATAAACATGAAGTCTTTGAAACATTTAAGGTTTTTAAGAGTGAAGTAGAACTGCAACTAGAAAAGAAGATTAAAGCTCTTCGATCCGATAGAGGTGGTGAATATTTAAGCCAAGAGTTTAAAGATTATCTAGTCGAAGTGGTATCGCCAAAGAACTCACATCTCCATATACTCCACAACAAAATGGTGTATCTGAGAGAAGGAATCGTACATTGCTAGACATGGTGCGATCTATGTTTAATCTTACAACTCTTCCTTTATCCTTTTGGGATTATGCTTTAGAAACTATTGTTCGCATATTGAATATGGTTCCAACTAAGAAGGTTGATAAGACTCCTTATGAAGTGTGGTATGGGAAACCTCCCAACTTGTCTTACTTAAAGGTCTGGGTTGTGAGGCGCTTGTTAAACGTGACTCGCGATAAGTCACACCTAGATCTGTTAAGTGTATCTTCGTAGGATACCCAAAGGAAACTATGGGTTACTACTTTTACTTTCCACCGGAAAACAAAGTAATTGTTGCTAGGTATGGAGAATTCCTTGAAAGGGATCTCATATCTCATGAATTCAGTGGGAGAGTTTATGATCCGGAAGATGATATAGAAGATACAACACCTTCTGAAAACACTAGCCAACCTCAAGTAGAACTCGAAAGTCAGGGCGTTCCACCCGAGATTGAAGTGGTTCCCATTCTGTAGATCCGCAAGGGCTACGCGGCACTGAGCGCCTATGTCTCAACGTAGAAGCCGAGGAATATATGTTAGGGATCTTGGTGAACCTGCTAACTATAAAGTCGCCATGATGAGTCCCGAAGGAGAAATGGCGAAGTTGCAATGAATGGGGAAATGCAATCCATGAAAGATAATGAAGACTGGATAGAGGTTGACTTACCTCCAAATGCTAAGGTAGTTGGAAGTAAGTGGCTCTTTAAGATAAAGAATGACATGGATGGCAATGCACACACCTATAAAGCTCGTCTTGTAGCTCAAGGTTATACTCAAACCTATGGGGTAGACTACGAGGAGACATTTTCTCCCTCGTAGCGCATATTAGAGCTATTAGGATTCTTATAGCCATAGTCTGCTACTATGACTATGAGATTTGGCAAATGGATGTCAAAACCGCCTTCTTAAATGGTCGCCTAGATGAAGACATCTATATGGCGCAGCCTGAAGGGTTTGTGAATCCAAAGTTTTTCGGCGTGTATGCAAACTTAAAAGATCCATTTATGGATTGAAGCAAGCATCAAGGCAATGGAACAAGAAGTTTGATGAAGAAATCAAGAAATTTGGTTTTACTCAAAATCTTGATGAGCCATGTGTGTATCACAAAGCTAGTGGGAGTAATGTTATTTTCCTTGTCTTATATGTCGATGACATATTGATCATGGGAAAAGACATTCCAAGTATGCAAGATGTAAAGTCTTATCTGGGAGAGTGCTTTTCTATGAAGGACTTAGGGGAAGCAACATTTATTCTAGGAATCAAGATCTACCGAGATAGATCAAGGCGGTTAATTGGACTAAGCCAAAGTGCTTACATTGATAAAATATTGAAGAGATTTAGTATGCAAAATTCCAAGAAGGGATATTTGCCGATGCAAGTTGAACATGGCTTAAGTAATAAACTATGCGCAACACCCGAGGTGGAATACATGAAGAAAGTTCCTTATGCTTCGGTTGTAGGATCTATCATGTATGTTGTAAGATGTACAAGGCCCGATGTGGCGCTTGCGTAACATTACCGGTCGGTATCACAGAACCGTGTGTGAAACACTAGCATGCTGTTAAGAACATTCTTAAGTATCTAAGGGCTACTAAAGAAATGTTTCTAGTGTATGGAGGAAACTGATGCGTAACTTGATGTTACTGTGTTTTGCGATGCGTCTTTCCAAACCGATAAAGATGATACGAAGTCTCAAACCGGTTATGTCTTTGTCATTAATGGAGGAGCTTAACCGGAAGAGCAAGAAACAAACAACGGCTATGCGATGTCTATTACGTGTTTGCCGAGTACATAGTTGTTTAAGTCGCGATGGAAGCTTGGATTAGGAAATTCATTTGGGACCTCGGAGTAATGCCCTCAATCGAATTACCTTTAAATGTGTATTGTGACAACTCGGCTGCAATAACATTTGCCAATGAGCCCTGAGTCATGAAGGGCGCTAGACATTTTCCTCGTCGATATCACTATGTTCGAGAACAAGTTGACATAGGTGAAATCAATCTACTCAAAGTTCATACAGATGATAATCTAGTCGATCCCTTTACTGAAACCTTTGCCAAAAGAAAAACTTAATGACCATGCCGATGGGATAGGTCTTCGTTTTAGCTAGTAGTTTCATGCAGATCTGTGATTAGTATTTGGATAAAGGATGTTATGAACAAATATTACTTTAATGAAATAAAATAGTTGTTATGTTTATTTTTCATTTTTTTAATATTATATCCTATATTTGCATGTTTAATCCGTGAATAACTTATGTTATTCTAAATAGTCCGTTGTCGATCAATGATATGGGAATGTCATTGAATTAAGACAAATGAAGTTTTGGTAGAATACTTTTAAAGTATATTGATGCGTGGGACATACCAGATTCACATGATATTCAATGAATTGAATATAGGACTCATCCCAACTTTACATGATGATACTTTTGGATTTTATCATTAAGTATATCATGAAGTGTTTATCCTCGACTTGAGATACCGATAACCGATATGAATGTAGTGCATTTGTGTAAGATAGTCTAACGCTATCCGAATCGTAGTTATAAGGGCTATTTTCAGAAGTGTTGCAAAATTCATGAGTTATGTTTGTAGTCAAGAGAATTTGTTCCTTTGAATTTGTTTCAAAGCATAATACTATTTTGGGCCCCTCGTAGGGTTGACAAGATGTTTGTATGGCCATACCCAAGATCTATCCGAATACGTTCGATGATTTGGTAATCTTGTTCAATCATATACAACGAGAAATAGAATATTAACTTATGAAATGACTTGATCCATATTCATAGTTAATGTAGTATTAGTAACAAAAGGATAAGTAAAAATGATGAATCATTAAATGGTTTTTCCAGGAGACCATGCTCGATTCGATCCGGGGGCGTTGGCGTGTGAAAGCTAGACTAACCAATGTCATTACTATATTAAGTAATATCCAAGTGGGAGTGAAAGGTTTTAATGGATATTTAAATAATAGTATGTTCTGATTCGAACTCGAGACTTCGGGATTGCACACATTACGTATGAGAATTGATGTACATAATTAATATAAATAAAACGTTATTATTATTAATTATTAATCACTAAATAAAACATAACGATAGTTAAATGATTAACGAGGTTTGGTTAACGGTCGTTAAATATTAACTACAAGGACTAAGAATGAAATTAGTGGTCGGGAAAGTTCTAGAACCCCTTGTGGGTCTTTGGCCGATCGTTTAGGGTATTCCCAAACCCAAACCCACTCAAACTTGTACTCCAAGATATGTTAACTATAAATACAAATCAATGTATTCATTATTGACTAATCTTGGATCACTTTGATAACCTAATTTCTCTCCTTCTCCTCTCCTCTTTGTGTGACCGGTCGAAACACCTTCCCCAAGGGTTTTCGATTTTGTCTAACTCAAAGATAAAGTATTTGGTTTATTAGTGATTCAAGGAACTAGCTTTTCCACATCAAATCGCTATTAGACGCTGTGTACAAGAACGAAGAACAAGCACACTTGAGCTTGTATTCCTTGGTGGTCGATTTAGGGTGGGACGATTTTGTGAAACCCTAGTTTAGGGTTTTGGGTTTTGTTACTTGATCACATTATCGTTTGATTACTTGAATTGCTAAAAGGTACGCACTTTCTTGTTTGGTTAATTAATTACATATATTATTCCTATTGTCTTCCTCACGCTTGCTTTGATGATGTTAATTGTTTTATGTATAATTGTTATGAGTATAAAATTCCAAATGATCTGTACATCTTTCATAGAATCATAGTTTATAGGTGTATGCACATCTTAGCAAAAGAGATCCAAAGTTGAGATATCAATCATAATCATTGTTTAGTAACACAAATGGGTCCATAGCTCAGTGGTAGAGCAATTGACTGCAGATCAATAGGTCACCGGTTCGAACCCGGTTGGGCCCTTCTTTTTTACTTGAAAAGACCATGGATTCTAAAGCGTTTGAAACTTTATGTTACATTATAAAGTTGGCTCGTGTCATGTGCTCGTGACTAGTGGTTCATCTGACCAAAGAACCTAATAAAGATGCTATTTTTTGGAAGGGCAACTTTTTTCACGTACCTATAATCATCTTTTTCACAATTGTCTTTGACTACCTAAACCTATAATATGTTGGTGGTTGAACAAATTCACATACCACTAAGCTAAATGACATGAGTTCGCCGTTCAAAAGAGAAAAAAGAAAACAATTTGATAAATTGACATGAGTAACAAAGATATTAAATTGATAAATTACATAATTTTCACCTTTCTTAAAAAGCAAACAATAGTAATATTTATTTGTTCATTATTCGTTGTCTTAACTGTTCAAGGAAATATATCTGGAAAAGTACTTATGTGCAATTCCTAAACCTAATAAAACTGGAAATTGTATAAAGAACGGATATGGTTTAAGTAAAGAGAATTTCACCCCTTGTCCGTGACTCGAGTTATTCACGTTTACCAGTTGTTGGTGATTTTAATGTCATCGACGGCCATTTAGGTAATGACGATTTACTAGAGGTTAATGAGATTTCATATTCGGCTCGAATACGAGTTACGGAAGTGTGGAGTGCACACTCGTTGAGTTAATATGTTTTCGATCATGACAAAAATGCAGGGGTCAAGGGGCAGAGCCCCAAACGGTATATTTAATGTTTTTTTTTGTATACCTAGTGAGTATATTTAATGCTCCAAGTAAGTTATCCGTTTTTTCCTTATAAATTCCCAACCGATGATGTTGAAAATAGCTTGAAAGTTGGTTTCAACCAACTTTAACTGCTAACTGTCATATAGAAACTGTTTTATAAACAGATCTATTAGCCTCATAAAGACATACGAAAAACACATACAATTCCTCTCTTGTTCCTGCTTTGTGATTTTGTCCCTAGACACAAAGTGTTTCTCTTTTAGAATTATCCCGATAGAGATTTCGTGCAACCTAGGCATATATAGGGTCGAAATACTTTATACGGAAAGTGAACTCAACACGATTCTAGTAAGATATCCAGGATAATCACAAACCCTACACAATTTTCTAACACCAGTGACTAGAAAATACTGACTAAACGATATTTACCCAAATAGCCAGATTACTATCCAAGAACCCAAATGCAACGTTACTGTTCGGCTTGGTTCCATTAACAATGACACCCCTAGCTCCAATAAGTTCGATTATTGATAACATATTAGTCCGATTATTGATAACATAGTAGTTTGCAAGCCACTACAATAACAGCATATTGTATATGACCCTTAACGATAATTATAAACATATGTGGATTAACGAAAACGAAGGATCAAATATATTGGTGGAGTGGTCAATATGAACTGGCTCAAAAAAGATCAAAGATCATACAAGGATGTTGCTAGTGGGATGAAATCAGTGTGGAAACGAAAGATGAATGAACAAGTGGTATGCTAACTCGAATTATTTAGACTCCATTGGTGACATTTGCTATGCGGAAAGGTCAAGTTTTGGATTTTCTTTTTAAATGTAGGTCAAAAAGAAGGCGAAAAATCTCAAGCAACGCGGGTCAAGTTTTTGAGGTTGTGCGAGCTAAAAAATTGTGGTGTTCCAATGGAAAGTTGGTCAGAACGGACATTTAAACCAATCGATTGTTGATATTTATGGGGAGGCTCAAGAGTTGGAGAGTTGTAACTTTAGTGATACAACCGATTTAGGGCATTCACATTTCATTAAATATTTTTGAGTTCAATGCCTTGCAACATCAACGTTATACAGTGTATTATTTGAATGTGCAAAAACGCACCCTTTTTACACGTAAGGGTGATGTACTGGCACTATTACAGTGGATTGTACGGATAAAATAACCCTCTTTGATTACTGCCAGCTGTAGCATTACAGATGGCGTTAAAATTAAGGAGGGTTTGAATTACTAAGTAAAAACCTTGTTAAATTCAAAGAAATTAAATTTAAATAATTATTTTGCACATTAACTTTGAAAAATTAAACCAAAAAATTATAAAACTCAAGAAATAGGCAAATAGCCACAAATTTCAAGAACTAAAAAAGAACGGGCCTCAGTTTGGCAAATGTCTTTCACCCTTAAAAACCAACATTTTAGCCTCCCTTTATATATTTTGAACCGTTTTTGACCCTTAAAACCAACATTTTAGCCTCCCTTTATATATACATTTGAACCCTTTTTAAACAAGGAAGCCCTTTATTAAAAAAAAAAAAAAAAAAAACCTCTCTAGTCCCTACCCATTCTTCAAGCTCCCAAACGCTAACAAATCTCCCCAACCTCAAAGAAGTTCAAAAAAAAAACCTTCAATCCGAAAGAATTATCGATCCGTAACTGAAATATGGGTCCTCTACTAAAGTGCGAAGTTCGCAAATGAAATTCAAAACTCATGATCACAACAGACTGACATTTTAAAAGAAGGAATTACATATATCTCCACATATACAAATATTTACATATTTCCCCAAATACAAGTTTTAATGCATCATGCATGTGCCTATTAAAGCAAGGTTTGAGGAAATATGTAAATAGTAGTGTTTATGTGAGGATGTATTTAAATGCCCTTAAAAAGAAACCGCTTTGGAGAGCATGGGGATTCAGAAGGTTCAAATTCTTGTGGGAGTCAAACGACGAGAGTCAAGAAACATGTAAGGGGGTCCATAAATATGATTGATGGTGTGAGGGTTCGTATCATCAATTAGGGAGGGATCAATTCATGTGGGTTTAATGGATCAACTGGGCTCAGTAACACAAAAGATAACCCAACTTTTTGGAACCAGATTTTAGTAATAATGAGTGTGAAACCCGCTGACGCAATGACGGGATTGGCTTCAAAGAACTTACTTTGTAGCGACACTTAAACCTTAGAGACTAATTTTGCCAAGTTGCTATAGTTAGCAATTAATTCTACATGACTTACCTTGCAACGCCCCTTAAACTTTAGGGACTATTTTTGCCAAGTTGTGAAACTTTGCATTTAAAGTTTGGACTTACTTTGCAGCGCCACTTGAACCTCATGGACTGTTTTTGCCAACTTGAGAAACTTTGCATTTAATGCTTGGCTTGTTACTGTTTTCTTCCCCGACAATTAGTATATACGAGGTTTGAGCCACGTGCGGTGTTTTCGCTAAAGATGAATAACGTGGTTGTTTTCGCTAAAGATGGATGTCGGACTTTCAACTATTTATTCCACTCACTTTCAGCACTAAGAAAAGCTTATTAAGACCATCTGAGAAAACCACAATTTAATCAACTCATTCCTAAGTAAATAGTGGCCCTACATCCTGAGAAATGAGATATGTCTTGTATGATATGCAAACCACAAAGGGTGGGGAAATATATATCAACTTCATCATATATAGAACAAAACTAAACTTGATGGCAAGAAAAATTTAACATGCTTCGGGTCTTTCAACTGTTAGCCTTCTAGCTGAAGGCGCACGGGCTACAAATGAAGCTGCAGCTGCTGCAGCTACGCGTATTCTGCAACATTTTGTTAAGTTAGTTCAAGGAAAGTGGGAAAAATGGATATATTGACTGAAAATGTTAAAGGAGCGACTGAGCTAAGATGCACACACAGAGAATCATACCTTTTATGTACGTCTATACATCAATTCATCAAAACAATGTCCAATTTCTTCCTGCATCAATTATGAAAATTAATTAGTACTTTCGTATGTAAACATCGATTATGTTGTGATAAATTTTGAACCAAAATAATTAGTACACAGAAAGCATAGCAGCCCTGCAAAAACACATGAAGTCAACAAACATCTGGTCCAACTTTGTTCATGTCTGCGTGTTTCACATCAGAACTCATACCTCAATGTAATTTGACGACGTCTCAAAATCACTAAAATAAGCATCCTACTTGCTTCCATGTCGCTTACCTTAATAAGTTTGTGTCCAAATCCAGTTTCAAAGATAAGTATACTCTCATATCTTTCTAAAATTATTTGTAGGCACAAAATTACCTCCCTGGCCACAGGACCTAATATACGATCAGTTCCACCAAAAACACGATTATGTACAAACACCCGACCAAATCCACCTTTACGTAACTTCCTCTCAACCTTATATAGTGCCAATGCACCTATTTGAACCTGATAATTAACCAAAAAAAATTAGTTCGCTTGGTGTTGAAATAAACAATCGACATATACAAAGGCTCGAAAAATACATGTTAATCGAGGATCACATTAGGTCGGCAGTGACTCCAATCCAGACCTTACACATACGCTAATGCACAAAAAGTTTCCTCTTTCCATTTCTTTATACTCACAGATTTAGTCTACGTGGTTTTTACCATTAAGTAAGGGATCATGTATCAACACATCTATTGTTCTATAAACAACACCAACTCCACTTAGAAGATACATAAACGCAGAAAATCTATTATCTTCCCCTTAATAAATAAACAAAGCTTCACTGTTTTTGGCCTCCAGACGCTGTCGGTTTTTAATGGGCAAAGATGATTGTGGCTTGTATTATAAATCCTAAGGTATTTCAGCGAAAATACAGTGTGTGATTGTGAGTGTTGTAATGCGTGATTGTAAAACTTAGACCAAAACATGTTCGTAAGCTTAAATAACCTACATGTATCGACCCGTTACCTAACCCACCTATTTTGACACCTCTTGATGAAAGTAGCATCGGTAATGCATTTACTTTGGTAACCTTAGTGTTGGCATAAAATGGTTTATGAAAAAATATAGAGAGAAAGATAGAGACCATGAGGCTACTCATAGAAGTCAAATGGTACTCTTTGTGACATTTGTCGATATCTCAACTTTAACAACTATTTAAAAGGAAATTTATATCACATACATTTCAAAAACTGAACTACTTTAGCAAAGAGTGTATAAAGATAAATATTGCCTTGAAATGCACACATAATATTCTATAACTAACCTATCCAATCAAGCAAATCCTTTGTCTGCGTCGTGTTTGTTCCAAGCGGTCGTACTTTGGCGTTTTTGGAATGAGATAATTTCCAGAACTTGTAACTATGAGTCACCATCAAATGTAGACGTGAAATTCAACGGTGAAAGAGGGGCTGCATAAGATAGAAGTTCAGGATCAGTATTTTAACATGACAGGGCCACCTCATTCTATGAGTAAAAGGTATACTAACCTGGTCGATCAATCATACAATTAATATGTAAGCATGTCACTACAGCCGACACAACAGTCTGTTGGAGATCTCTTAAAATAAGGACACTCAATTTATAGCCATCGTCTAAGGTGCATATCTGATATATGCCAAGAAGACCCATCCTAAATGATTGATCAACCTTAAGGTGTTTTTGTATCTTCATAAGGGCATTCTAATAAGTGGTGCAAGCAAAAAAGAACACTCACTAAAAGTGCAATTTATAGCCACATGATCCTGGCCTTCTGAAGTAGTTCAAATTTGCCAACATCATGCCATTATATTGGGATTCTAATACCTTTCCATTATATAGGTGGAGAGTCAACCACACAGGTATCAAGCATGACTGTACAGAAAGGTTGTCAAGATACTTCCTTTAGAAAACAAAGATGCCTTAGGTGTCGTTAGTTTAAACCATCTTTTAAAATATGTAAGCACGTCACTGTTACGCTGCCACTGATAGAATATATCTGATAAATAAATATCACTACTTTACCAAATATGCCTCTGTTTGAATTATACCTTGTTTCACATATCCTCATTCCTTCTCCAACTACCCGTTACCTAAATTCAATCTTAAAACACTCATGTTAACACTTCTGCGACACCAATAGCATACATATATTGCTCCTTGAAACTCATCATTCACAACCCTTAACCATTTAGAAACCTACTTTACGCTCTAATACAAAAGCTACCATTCAAATAATGTCGCTGACATTGCAAACAACACCAAAGTGTTAACTATTAACATCGTCATTCCAAGTACTACTGCAATTTCTCACTTCTAGTGTTGTCCACAAACAGCGCTATAGTTGTCATTCCTACCTAGTTGGGTTCAGCTTGACTAACATAAAAAAACATTTAAATGTGTTTGTGGGTGACAAAATTCCCCGTTCCAATGTCTTAAAGACCATGTCTAAATTTAAACTTAGTTCCATAATATCGGCTATCTTTAAACAAAATTCGAAAAAACATTCCCAAACGGCAAACAACTCATTTCACCCTGACCTCATTTCACATATCGCTAGTTCTAATCCATATTAGCCCATCAAATAAGCTAAGACAAACACTCCATAACTATCTCACCCCTAAACTCTAGACACTCGAGTTTCGCTACACTAAAATAGTACACAACAAAAGTATATCAAATACCGCTAAAAACACACTAAACATAAAAAGATCCCTTCCCCCCGCTTTCAAAAATAATGAATATGAAGTCCGGGAGGCTGCAGAAGCTCTTTTTCAGTTTCCTTTTCACTAAAAAGAAAGGGCATCACAAAGATTTTCTTCAAAAGACCCAAAAATCAATTATATTTTTGTTGAAAGTCCAATGTGTCGTACTATATAAACACAAAAAGAACTATGAAAAAACTAAAAATACAAAAAGAACTATAAAGAGATACAACCAAACCTAAAACATCAACGGTTGTCGAATTTGTAAAAACATTGCAACTTATCACAATTAAAATGTGGGAGGTTAGCTTTGATTCTGCTCGATGAGAAACAAAAGGCATTAAAATGGGCAACATTATAGAAACATAAATCAAGTAATAACGCAAAAAAGGATTCTTCTAGTTTTTTTCGAAACAGTACCTGACAAACCCGAAGTAACAACGCTACTTGTAGCTGTATTGGTCACCTGATGTCGCTCATATTCCCGGTGTCCTGTGGTAAAAAATGCGAATGATATTTACCAACTACACGACACGATTAAAATGGACCTCATTATTGAAACAGCTACCGCGTGATACCTTGATTAATGGCTGTCCTCGCAAGCTTCCCCCAAACATTTGCTCGAACCTGAGCATCACTACAACCTGTAAAACATCAAAACAGTCTTGATAAGTAAGTGAGACCACGTTTTACATCAACGACCATACACCATCAGTAAATGCAAGGAATCAATCTTAACATACTCTCAGGTCCCCGCATCCTTTAAAGAATCAATCTTAACCCAAAAGTTTCATTCTTGTGCACAAATGATAAAAAAACGACAAATCATATCAACAATCGAAGGAAAAAAAGGGTAAAAAACCGAGATTTAAAGAAAACACAAAAACATATTAACATAGGAACAATTAGCATAAACTTCTGACCTTAGATACTGATGCCCACCACCATCATACTACCACTGCAATTGAGACCCCAAATACATGAATCGACATCTTTTGAAAAGAACCTAAATCACTAATCTGAAGGGAAAAAAAAATTACTTGCTTTATCAATCCTTTCATTTTATGAAGGATTATATACCTGCTGTGAAGGTTTTAATGATCCCGCAGCTTATTTCGGAGTTAAAGATTTCAACTGATTCATGGGTGTTTCAGTTTTTGATGATTCTTGAAGAGGTATGTATGTGTGTTTTGTTTTGTGTTTGTGATCTGAAAAGATAAGATTTGAGCGGTAATGAAGAGAGGCGGTGGGAGAAGATATAATTTGAGAAGATACAATGAGGCGGTGGAGTAACATTTAATGTTATTCTGCAACACGTGTCCAACAACAAACCCATGTCTTGCTCTATAGTTATATTAGATAATATATAATGGATTATTTTAAGACAAACGTTTTTAAAAGTTACTAGTATCATATTTGCAATCATTTGTTTTTGTGGATAGCGAATAATTTTTTTTGCTTTTGTTGGTACTTTTCTTTCAAATTTATCTTTTCATTTTTTTAGGTATTTTGCAAAAAAATTGAACATTTTTGTCCCTCTTAGCTAATAGAAAAAAATATTCTCGAATGACAAAAATGTTACATAATACCCTAAAAATGATAATTTGAAAGAAAAGTACCGATAAAAGCAAAAAAAAATTGTTATGACAAGTATGGTACCTTTTAAAAACATTTCCCCATTGTTATGAAAAGTACCGTTTGCTCGTCACACCGCTACTTAGCTCAAATGCAAAAGATTCACAGCCTATTAACTAGGGGTGTTCATCGGTTCGGATATCGGTTTGTTCGGTTAATTTTTTTTTTCTGGGTATAACCGAAAACCGAACTTAAAACCGAAAACCGAAAACCGAACCCCCAATAACCGAAAACCGAACCGAATAACCCGAATTACTCAAATTTATTAATTTATTCATTTATTTATATATATTTTTTGAAAAAAATAATAATTTCAAGCTTCAAAAATATTATATATATATATATATTATAAAAGAGTTTTAACATATTTTTTTTATATAAATATATAAAAAAATATATATATTTATTTAAATTCGGTTTTCGGTTTGGAGGGCTAAAACCATAACCGAACCGAAAACCGAACTTTTATTTCGATTCGGTTCGGTTTTGGCAGGTTCGGTTCGGTTATGAGTTCGGTTCGGTTCGGTTTCGGTTTTCGGTTTTCGGTTTATTCGGATATTACCCGACCCATGAACACCCTACTATTAACAGCTTTAGCTTCTAATTTTAATATAACGGCTGACCATGGTCCCTGTTTAACTCTTGGGATAGTTCATTTACCAAGTTTTGATGACATTTGTTGATATCTTTCTTCAAGATCGATTTGAACTCTACATTTTGTGATCATTCGATGAATAGGTTTGTGCTCACTCTAGTTGGTGCCCCACTGGCCGGAGAGTTGCCTTTATTATTTGTGGGCTGAACAATGACCGGTGCCAAAAGGCACCTACCTGAGGTCATGTTGTTCTTCCCAATTCACACCTTTTGTGTGGATTCAATGAATGTATACTACGCCAGAAGATAACGAAATTTCTAACAAACCTTACTATTCATTCTAAGATCCCAAATTCCCAACAATTCAGCTCAATATGAATATAACAGAGCAAAAGGTTAAATCACATGTTTATTGATCGAATGGTATTTGTTTATTAATGCAACCATGGTAAGACAATGAATTAACCACACTGCAGGGTACTACAAGATGTGATCATCCATATCAGTCTAAAGCTTTTCTTCAAAGCCATCCTCTATAACTTAAATCACTCTGACAAATAATCATACAAATATATCTTTATGAACGTGTGAGGATATTATAGCTTCGATGCAGTAGTAGAACTAGATGGTGTCTTTAGTGCTCTTACAACACCGACCTGCATCGCTGACAAAACAAGCTGCAACACGAAAATTGATTAGTCAAAAGAACTTCATCCAAGTCAGTTTGTAAGTATATACAATGCGAATTATATATTCACATGCTGTGTTAGAAAGAGTTGAGATCAATATAGATCTCATATTTCGCCATGATTCAATAAATTAATCTTAGTCATCTATTTTTATCAAAATTAATAAAATATTTTTTCACCATTTTTTAAAACAATATATCTTGCAAACGATAAAACTTCAAACTACAAAAAACATCGCGACGAGAATTAAAATATCTTTCTATAGATATGCACTTCTCTATATTTTCGACAATTTTTTTTTTTCAAAAATTCCGCCCAGAGAAATCATATGTGATTTGTAAAAATCATATATGATTTGTGAAAATCATATGTGATTCGATTTTCACAAATCATATATGATTTTTACATATATGATTTTTACAAATCACATATGATTTGCAAAAATCATATATGATTTGTGAAAATCGAATCACATATGATTTTCACAAATCATATATGATTTTTCTGGGCCGAAATTTTGAAAGAAAAAAAAATCGTTAAAAATATATAGAAGTGCATATCTATAGAAAGATAATTTAATTCTCGTCGCGATGGTATGTTTTTTTTCGCGTAACGATTAACGGTTTGCGAGATAATTGATTTTTAAAAAATGGTGAAAGTTTATTTTATTTTTTTTTATTAAAAAAATGAATGACTATTATTGGTTCATTGGATCTATGGTAAATTTATATTGAACTTTTGCCGTGTTAGAAAAAGTCTTATTTTCTTTTAAATGGCCTTATGATGTTCGTCACAGAAAAAGTCATACTTCAAAATCAACGTGTCCCTACTCTTACCAATACTGTATATATTACAATTTCTTGATTTTTAGTGTAGATGTAAAATATGAATGCATTCGGTATACCCCACCCAGCCCATTGTAGTATCACTATACCGTGTGGACTGTGGACTTGTGGTACGAAAAAGGGGTAAAATTTGGGTCAAATTTCTATTGATAAAAAGTCAAATGGGTAAAACAATAGAACTGAGTTATAGACGAAACACATCTAATTGATTTTATAAGTCAATCGTGCATTCGTGCCTCAGAAAGTGTTATTAAATGCTTAGAACATCCTAAACCTTTATAAAAAAATTAATATATGAATAACATAACTTTGAGCAATCATTTCAATTCATTGATCATCTATAAATTTTATAAAATGGATAAAATGATCAACCCAATGGCCGAACCTGACCCGTCCGGTTCTGATATGCACTTGCAAATCGCCTAATTCGACCCAAACCCGTTTTTACTAATTCCCTAACCAGCCAGCATTGTCACTTCTACGTTATAGTAAAACATGCATGAAGTTAAGATCGGTTACCTCTCCCTTTCTGTTAAACATTTGACCACGAGAAAAGCCTCGTGCATTATAAGCAGTAGGACTGTCGATCTGTAAAATAAACAAAAACAACTGAGTAAGAGAAATCAAGAGGAAAGCTATGACAATCTAATTTCCATTATGTAGAGAAATAATGTGTATAAATTAGCATGTTTGATCTAGAAAAAGTAAGGCGGAAAGTATATGATACTTACCACGTATAACAACCAATCGTCTGCTCTAAAATCTCTATGAAACCACATCCTGAAAAGGCAAAAACACAGGTAATTTGGAATTTGGACCACAAACATGCCAACAAAACACCGTTTGACCATACATGATTTTATAATTATACAAGTCTATGACCATTTGTCAAAAATCTTAGTATACTTTCGTTATGGACAAGATAAAGTCAAAACTTAAATGATTTGGTCCAAAACTTATACCTTATACCTTTTAATTAAACCAAATCTTATACCTTTTAATTAAAAGGTATAAGATTAACAGTAAAAGTCAACAAAATGTCAAAATCCAAATCAAACACAGTTAAATGTTGTAGAACTATAAAGCGTGTATTCACTTACGAATGATCCAGACTAATAGAGCTTGGGATTATGCCCTCTCCTCGGTGTGGATTTAGACTGATTTGAATAAATAGCATATCGGAAAAGTATGCCCCTACACATCTGTTTTTTGCAATAAAAGTAAATACAATTACAAGAAGCTGACAAAACCTCTTTTGTTGCAGTTCGTTCCACTCGTTTTATCAAGCTTGCAAAATTATTCGAAAAATGTGACCAACTTTACTATCCTCTCACCTGTGCAAAGTCTGATCATCAGGAAGCCTACCTTTTGCTCTCAGCCAATAACTGATACTGCAATATGTTTACATACAGCCAAAACGTTATCATGCAATGCAAGCATTTCCAAGAAGTAAAAACTTTCTGTAATAAATAACTAGGAACAACCTTGGAGAGCGTTTAGTGTGACGGGAATGACTTTGAGCATCCACAGGCCTGATTTCTGTGGGCCACGGGATAGACGTTAAGGTGGAAGTTTCAATCCTCCTGATAAATTTCCATAATTCAAGAACTTTAATACAATCGTGATTTATGGGCTATGAAAAAACAGGACATGTTCCTTGTAAAGCTCATATGTTTAAAGCAGATTTTTAAACCTTTATGACCAACTGTCTTGTATAATTGTGTTTAGTTGCCATAGCCTATTGACTAAAGGTTTCAACAAAAAACATGATAAGGATACATAATCTAACCTGGGATTAAGAGGAAACTTAACACCCTCCTCTAACCCATCCTTTGGCATAAGCTGCAACAGTAGGAATTCAGAAATTATAACAGCACATGACTATATTAAAAAGATCATCCTAAGCACAAAGTATTTGGTTACTGTTTCTGGGTCAGGCACTGAAGGCATTGTCGGTTCTTGGTGATCAAATCCTTCCTCTTCCCTCTGTAAGCATAGTAAATGGAAAGCGTTAACCTCGACAAAGTCAAGTCAAATAGATTTAAATGCAATAATACATATTTACAATTTACAAACACGTATCATCTGACAATTTGTAGTTGAAAATGAAAAACGAAACCTCTTATCAAGAAGAAATATTCAGCTATGCTCATTGAATGCTTACATGAAAAGAAACAATCAGAAAGAAGACAATTCGCTCTTTTTGTACCGCATTTACCCTTCTTGTAGCAAGATTAGGCACATCACGTAGCCGGTCAACTTGATATATAATTGGAACTGCATATGTAACACCATAGTACCATACATATCAGTGTTGGAAATTGTGTCACAGTGTATAAGGAAGTGTATAGTTCAGAATGGGCTACGTATTATCACAATAGGTTTGGAAGGATCAAGTGCATATATCTTGTTGGAAATTAGAACAGTAAAAAATACAGATGACTGAAACACAGAACTATCGATATAAAAATTGACTTACTATTTACGTCCCCAGCAAGAAGGAAGTGAGCATGAAAGCTATGCAAGGTCTTAAGAAAGTTAACAGTTTTGGATGCCGCGGACAAAGCCTGAACATTATTGAACGTCTAGATATGTAAGTATGTAAAGAGAATCTCATTATGTTACGTAATTCAGGATGAAAAACTTAATTTTGAAAAACAAAAGTTACAAGGCATTAATATAATATCATGTCCCATTGATATATGATATATCCACACAAATCTACTAACCTAGAAGTCAAAACTGTTAAGGGTGCGTTTGGTATGCTTCCATGAATCACAATCGGTATGAGTTTGGGTATAAGGTGGGCCCCTCAGGTATGATAGTTTCCATACCTTGCCCTTTTGAGTGGTATGTAGTATGGAATATATCCATCTATCATTGTCATATTTGATATCAAGATTTATTAAACAAACATCATTATTTGGAATGAAACTCATTCCATCAATTCCATAGGCATGTACCAAACGCACCCTAAATGTCATACGCTAGGAGCTAGGGGTGAACCAAGTAAGGCCACATGTAATACATTATCATACACAGAGTGCATAATACCTAGCAAATTTAGAATGAATAACATAGAAACTTCATACCTGTCCCATAAACTGCCCTCCGTACACTTTATCAGATTTTGGAGCTCCTTTCAACGTGGTTCCTCTGAATGTGTTCACCTTCAAACAAAGCAGATAAAGTTCTCAAATTTGAGCAGAAAGTCAAAAAATATCTGCATAAACCTAAGACATCAAGTAAGTTTTCTAAATAACTCATGTGGATAAATACTCTAACCAAGATCACATTATTACACAAACGTTCGTAATACATCTCAATCGTTAAGATTTTTATGAGTAAAAGGTAATGAAAATGTCAAATACGGTTTACATGCATGCACAGAATCATGCTGGATTACAAAAGGGATGGGATATGTGCTTATCTAAATTCTAAACATCAAGAAAATGTTGCATTCTACATGGTATATAAAATAATATAAGGAATATATGTATCATTAGTGGTGTCTACTGAATAATCAAAGAATCTAGGTGACTGAAACAAGCCTAATAGAGAATGTCAACTTCAAATCCATCGACTCATTTCTAAAGTCAAGGTTCAGCATCCTATATTATGAAATGTCCTAAGTTACTAAGCTAATGGAAATAGACATAGTAATAACAAGTAGTTAGTTTCCAAGGTAGCAAAATGAAACAAAAATATGCATCTAAAGTTTCAACAGCAATTTGTCAAAAGGTATCGATAAGTCTGATGATATAAAAACAAAAGAACATAACACTGAAGTATTGATAGACGTAAGATGACTAATTTGAGTCTGCAGTGCTCACATACATCCAGTGGTTCCAAGGACAATATGTGTTCCACAGGTGCGATGGTCTCAAGATTCACATCTTGACTCCAAATTGACTTCGGGTGCATTAAGTGACTATATTTTTGAGGTAGCAATAAGCACGTCAGCTGTAACCATAATATAAAGCGTTAAACAAGATCATATTCTCTACAAATCAGCATATCATTTAGAAACATTATGAATGTGTAAAGTAAAGCAACTACCTTAGTTAATGCAATTATAGCTTCCTGGCCAACAGATTCACCTGCATAATAGCCTCGGGATCATGTTTCATATATACTCTAAAGCCTTTTTCTTCTTATTCTCTATTGAGTTAAGTAACAAAAAGTGAAATGGGTAAGAACAGTATGGCCGCTCACTTTGTGTGAAGTGATCATACTTTTTCCACTGAAAAACTTGATAATCTTGGTTATCTGTACGAAATGAACGAGAGACTTCCACCTGCAAATGTAGATGCCATCAAATAAACAATGAATTACCTAAGGCTATGTATGTGATTATTAATTAATTAACCGTATAATTACTGGACGAAGGTCAAAAAAAGTTACCTCACCCTCCAAAATAAAGTAAATTCCACCCTCATTTTCCCCTTCTTGAAAAACATGCTCTCCAGAATCTTCAAAATAAAGCATCCATTCAATCATATTAATATATTAATTGATGTAACATTGTGTAAAACTGCGAGAAGTAACTTAAATGCATCTATAATATAAAGCGCATATTAACAGTTGAATGGTCAGCTCTTGTTGCTATCCATAACGAAACTACATTTTGCCTCTAAACATGTAACCAAACATTGCTGTAACATATTCTCAAGAACTTCAGAATCCATACAAAACCGAACTCAAAAGTAACGTCTGCTTGGTTTTTAAAAGTCAAAGTGAGCTTTGTTATAAAAAGTAGTACCACACTACCACCCCCTCCCCCCAGGCCCACTTTCCCTATCTGCGGCTTAAATTGACAATTGACCCTCACATCACAATTCACATACATAACTGCCTCATGATCAGAATACATGGAACAACCTAGATTCAATAGATATGGCCAAAATATTATTGAACGGCCTAATACAGTACATTTTTAAATAAAGACGTAAAGTAAGAAATCAATCACGACCAAATGACCTAGCGGTAAGTCATTTGACCTCCTCACAAGAAAGTATTTGATCCGTTTTACATACAGTAAGAAAGTATTTGATCCCCAACTCATTCCAACACTAACTAAACTACATCCTTAACATAACAACCCTTTTATCCGGAAGACGACAGAGCTGCACTTTACACTTCACCTGCCAGACTTACAGGGTGTTTGGATTATCTAATATTTTCAGGCTATCTGAAACTGAGGGGGTGTTTGTGTAAGCTTATATAGCGGGCTTATAGCTTATTTGGTTATCAGCTTATGTTTCATAAACTCACTTTTTGAAGCTTATTTTAAAACTTTTCAGCTCATATAAGCTTATTATGATATGATAAGCTTATATAACCCCATAATTCCCAAAATAAGCCAAAAAGTATGGGTTTTTAAAACATAAGCTGAAAACCAAATAAGCCATAAGCCCGCTATATAAACTTAAACAAACACCCCCTGAAAAAGCTCACTTTATCTACCAAGTTTTTCCAATTTCAAATAAGCCCAACTCAATTTATCTACCAAATTTTATCACCTAAATGTATATTGAATAAACATCTAAACTGAAACTTAGAACAACAAAACACAATATTAAAAAAAATTCAAGTAGAGCATAAATAGTACTGTAATGTTTAATGATAACATGTTGAGCAATCTTCCTAATTGAGGAGCTTGGAAGCCTCTGAAGCACAGGCACATCACCAAGAAACTCAATCACTGCAAAAACATCAAACATAATTATACATATTATTATGTTTTTTATATGTGAATAATGATTAAGGTTGTTTGATGAAGTAAAAATTTACCTGCTTGAGCATCCATGTTTTGAAATGGAAATTAACAAAAGAAGGAGGTCACACAGGCTTTTTTAAGGCATTGGCTTTTTATATATATTCATTTCATTGGGGACTCATTTTGACTTCATATACTACAGTTTTTTTTTTTTTTTTTTTTTTTTTCCTCTCATTTATTAGAGTAAACTACACCATTCGTCTTTGTGGTATGCGTTGACCGACAAGTTTTGTCCTTTGACCGAAAAAATGCACCGTCCATCCTTAACTGCGAAACGTTATGTATCGTTAGTCCCTCACTCTAACTGACATGACTAACGGTCGTTAAACCTCATCCACTCGAGGGTATTTCAAGATTTTCCCACCCATAAGGACCAACGCTGTAATTTCAATATTTTTCAAGAAAAAAAATTAGAAATTTCTTTTCTCAAATTTTTTCCCAAATATTTTTTGAGTAAAGTCCAAAATACATCCCTGTGGTTTGCCCTGTGTCTCGGTTTACATCCCTAAACTTTTTTTTGGAACAATTACATCCCTCTATTAGTAAAGTTGGCACAAAATCATCCCTAAGGACGAATGCTGCAAAGAAGTCCCCGTTAAGTCCCCCACGCACTAGTCACGTGAGGGGTATTTTTGTCCATTTCTCACTCATCCTAAATAAAAACACATAGATATGATCTCCTCTGCCCCTTTCTCTCTCACAAGCCCACAAGGTATGATCCCCCAACCCTTTATTTCATCATCATCATCACCAAAACCCTAACACCCAACTTTTTCTCTCTCTACCACATAGTCGTCGCCGCTGCAACACCCCGCCACCACCACCATCGCCGCGCGTACACCACCACCACCACCAAAACGCTTGTCTCAACCTCCTCTCCATTTACACTCACTCCACGCGCCATTTCTCACTACCATCACCACCCAACGCGCCACCCTTTATTGTTACTTCGCCATTTCACGCATAGATCGGGAAGAAGGAAGGTGAGAAAAACGAGTCCTCACTCGTTTAGTGACCTCTGAGTCACGTTTTTCTTGTTTTGGTTTGGGTTAAGTGGAAAACGAGTAGGAAACAATCTTTTATAAAAGAAAACGCAAAATAAAATTTGTTTGGTATCATGTGTGTGTCGTGTAAGTGTCAAGTTGAGTCGTATGTTATTTTATTATTTATATTCATGTTTGTTTGATTCGGATGTGGAGACTTGGATGGTGTTGTTGACGTTAGGGATGAACCGTGACCACTAGGGTCCGGTTTGGTTTCGTTGGGTTTGAGCCGAGAGCAAGCAAGAACAAGGGTTCGATTTTGGTTGTTGTTGTTGTTGTTGGAGTTGACCGGGACCAAGAAGGACCGGTGGTTGTAAACGTGGTTGGAGCCGAGGGAAACACCAAGGACTAATAGGGTTCGTTTGGTTCGTGGTTATATCCGTGGGTTAAGCCGAGACCAATAGGGTCTCGGAATTGGTTTTTGTATGAGTTTGATGTGGGATTGAAAGTTGAGTTGATTTGGAGATTGATTGAGAGAGAAAGGGGCAGAGGAGATCATATCTATGTTTTTGAGTGAGAAATGGACAAAAATACCCCTCGCGTGACTAGCACGTGGGGGACTTAACGGGGACTTCTTTGCAGCATTCGTCCTTAGGGATGATTTTGTGCCAACTTTACTAACGGAGGGATGTAAATTTTGTGCCAACTTTACTAACGGAGGGATGTAATTGTTCCAAAAAAAAGTTTAGGGATGTAAACCGAGACACAGGGCAAACCACAGGGATGTATTTTGGACTTTACTCTATTTTTTTTCCCAATTTTTTTTTCGAAATTTTTTTCCCAAACTTTTTTTTCCGAAATTTTGTTCCCAAAAATTGTCGCATGTGAAAACAAAAAAATTCGTCACACGTGAAATTTTTTTCGTCACATATGAAAAAATTATTAGAAATTCTTTTTACGAAATTTTTTCACATACGAAGAAAAATATGAAATTTTCGTCATATGTGAAAAAAAATTCACATGCGACGGAAAAAATTTCCAAAATTTTTTTCACATGTGACAAAAAAAATTTGAAAACACAAAAATTCGGAAAAAAAAAATCAAAATTTTGTTTTCGAAAAAATTTAAAAAAAAAATAATTCCGAAATTTTTTTTTTAAATTTTTTTTAGAAATTCTTAGAAAAATTGGTTAACTTATATTAGCTATTAGATCAAAATCGGATGAAAACGTAAAAAAACAGACAAAAACACATAAAAACGGATAAAAAACGTTATTAAAACAGAAGAAAACGGATAAAGACGAATAAAAACGTGAGAAAACCGGACGAAATCGTATGAAACCGGATGAAAACGTATAAAAACAGACAAAAATTCGAAAACAAATGTTTGAATTTTTTTTCCCGAATTTCTGTGTTTTCAAAAAAAAATTTGATTTTTTTTCGAAACTTTTTTTTGTCACATGTGAAGAAAAAATTGGAATTTTTTTCCGTCACATGTGAAATTTTTTTTCACATATGACGAAAATTTCACATTTTTCTTCATGTGTGAAAAAATTTCGAAAAAAAATTTTCTACATGCGACGATTTTTGGGGAAAAAAAATCGGATAAAAAATTTGGGAAAAAAATTCGAAAAATTTTTTTTTTTGAAAAATTTAGAAATTACCCCGTTGGTCCTTATGGGTGTGAAAAGACTAAAATACCCTCGAGTCGATGAGGTATAACGACCATTAGTCATGCCACTTAGAGTGAGGGACTAACGATACATAACGTTTCGCAGTTAAGGATAGAGGTGCATTTTTTTCGGTCAAAGGACGAAATTTGTCGGTCAACGCATACCACAAGGACGAATAGTGTAGTTTACTCATTTTATTATTATTATTTATTTCTTCTTCTCTTTATTTTCCATTTATGTTTATTTAATTTTGGGATAAAATATTTTATTATAAAATAAATAAAATCAACTTTTTTTTCCAGTTTTTTCTTTTTTTTTTCTTTTCCTAATATCTCGAGAAGGTAACTTTTTTTTATTCACTTTATTTTCTTTACTTTTCTTTTTAAAATGATAATCGAGAATACAATATAAGCTTTTTGTATATTTTCATTTTATTGGGGACTCGTTTTGGCTTCATACTACAGTTTTTTCTTTTTCTTTTTTTAATAATTTTGAGAGAAATATTTTATTTTAAGGGAGAAATGCATGTATACCCACTAAACTCAAATATTCGCATATTTCTCAGAATATAAGTTTTCAATGAATGATGTACAATGCAAGTTAAGCATGTTTTGGATACATATGCAAATATGCAAGTTTTAATGGGTATCTATACAATTAAGAACTTTTTTTTTTTTAGTATTTTTTTTCCTTCTTAGTGATACTTGAGAACTTTTTTTTTTCTTTTTATTCAGTTCACTTTATTTACTTTTCTTCCTTAAGTGATACTCGAGAATATAATATAAATTTTTTTTAAAACATATTAGTGTTATGTGTATTTGGTGTAAGTTTAGTACTTTAGTCAACTTTTTTCCGGCTTATATTAGGATTCGTGAACGTATATAAATTTATCATGTTATAACAAGGTTATATATGTTTATGAGTTTAAAAAACAAATCAAAAAAATAAACTTATAAAACATGTGCACATAAATGGTGAAGGTAGTATTAGCTTTGCTATAACAGAGCAGCTACAGTTCTTGTTATTAATAGAATTAATACTCGGCATTAAATTATCCGTTTATTCCAATATGACGATTTAGCGATCATTTAATTGCTTGAGTGTTAATTTGGTAATTTAGACACAAATAGATGATATTATGTATTTCTTTTAAAAGAAATCGCAAACAAAACAAAACAACTTTTTTTTGTTTAACATTAATCAGTAAGTATTGTTTCTAAGAGATCGAATGTGAACAATATATTTTGCGATTAATAGATATAAGACGCTTGGTCAAATTAGACTAATCATATAAAAATGATTTTTGAAGTGGAATCTTTCTTGTGTGGTCCGTAATTTGACTTGCTAACAAATCATCCCCATACTAAATTACTAGTAACAAACTAGCAAGTCAAATAAAATCATACTAACAACTAAAGGAATTGTAATTTAATGGTACCTCATGTTATGTGTTAATGCTTTTTAATTAAATAATGATGAGTTCAAGTTCTGTATACCGTGAAATAATTATGACTTATTTCATCGGATATAAACCCTTTACCCAAAAAATAAATAATTATACGACTTCTAAAAAAAACAATGCTGGTGTTTTTTAGTATACTAATTAAACGCATCCTTTCCGTTGTAATATTTTTTTTAGAATGACAAATATTTATCTCACACAATATACAATGTAATTTATCTCGCACGTTTTAAACAGGACTTGAAATAACAAATATTTGGTTGAGGAGCTTTTCACACAACATGAAGTATCATTGGGACACAAGCTCTTTGGTCCTTTTCGTTGCAATATGAAAGTCTAGTTAAAAGAGCTTAGTATTCGTCACAATAGATGTAGTCTCATAATAGTTTCTAACGAAAGTAACTATTATTACTACCTTAATTGATAGTAAATCTGTTTTTATTTAAATATCGATATTATAAAGGTTGTAATTATCCTTTTTAAGTCTATTGGAACAATGTTGGTTGTCATTAGTGGGCTAGCTTTCAAGTTAGTTGGTCATTTGGTCAATATTGGGGTGTTGTATTAGGTGCTAACTATTTACAAGTGGTTTTAATAAATGTCTTTTAATCGCTAATTGTGTTTGATTGCTTAAAAGGAATTACAAGTTTTCAATAAAAAAAAAAAAAAAATCACCACTTTGTTTTGTAATTTTAATTTGTGAAAAAAAATAAGAAAAGAGGAAAAGAAACTAAAATAAAGTTGCTTCCCAGGGGTGGAAACGAGCCGAGCCGCTCGTCAAAAGCTCGGGATCGGATCGGTAAAAAGCTCGAATTAGCCAAGCCTAAACGAGCTCGAGCCTAAGTTTAGGCTCATTTAATAATCGAGCTCGAGCCCGAGCTCTATACAAAAAGCTCGTTTAGGCTTGCGAGCCTAAATGAGCCCTAGAAATATATACATATATATACTTTCTATACGTATAACCGTGTTAACGAGCTCGAGCCTTGTGTTAACGAGCCGAGCTCGAGCCTTGTCTTAACGAGCCGAGCTCCATTTGAACCTTGTTTTTTTCTACACATCATATAGATTAGTCGAGCCCGAGCCGAGCTCGAGCTTGTGAAAAATGTCACGAGCCGAGCTCGAGCTCTGGCAGGCTCGAGCTCGGCTCGGCTTGTTTTCACCCCTATGGCTTCTTAAGTCTTCTTTTTAAAAGAACTTAAGAAAAGAGCGAAAGAAATTATGCCAATTTTTTTTTTTTTTTTATAATGTTCTTTTCAAATTAAGATGATTCGAAAAGAAATTGATTTTATATTTTTTTTTTGCTTACATCATCTTTCTTTTCTCGTCAATTTAAGAAAAAAAGATTAAAAATCAACTTTTCTTCATCTCATCTTCTTTTCTTTCTTTTTTCTTTTCTTCATTTTTTTTCCGTTTTATGCTTGCGATCAGAGTGTAATATATTATAATGTCATCGATTGTATAGAGACAATTTAGGGTGTGTTTACTTGATGATTTTTTTACAATATTTCCAATTTCTTTGTAGAAAAAAGTATGAGTTTTTTTTATAGAAATTCTAAAAACATGTTTAAATGAATGTATTTCCGAATTTGAAGAAAAAGAAAAAGGAGGAGATGAGGTTGAATTAAAAGGAAATTAAAGAACACCGCTTGTAAATGTCCCTCGTTAAATTAAAGGTTTTGCTAACAATAGCCTAAAGGGTGTTATTTAAGCTTAACTTAAATAACAGTATTTTCATATACGAACTTATAATTTCTAGAAATACATGAATTTAACACATATAATTAAGGTACGTAAGTTTTAATAAGGTGTGTATTAATATCAAGTGCGTTCATATTTAAAAACATCGTTAATTAATGTAAGCCTAAACAACACCCATTGAATTGTTGTTAACAAGACTCTTGAATTAGAAATTGCAGATTTTCTGTTTAGTGAAAGAAAAATCTAGAAAAAAATAAATTGATTGAATGATGGTTTCTTTCACCTAAACGCACCATAAGTCCATAAACATAACTTGTTATTGTCTTTGCGTTTTCTTTCTCTATCAAGCTGTTTAGTTTTCTTGTCATCATGTAGTAAACTAAGAAACTAAGCATTAGTTAACCAGCCTTTTAAACGTACAAAAATTTCTATTATGATAGTATCATATATGATCCATGTTTTCCTTTAACTTAAAACCAGTTATAATACCTGTGCACGAACAGGGTTTTGACAAAAAAATATTTTGTATAAATGCAAAATATTATGTCTTTAAAGTAAATGCAAAATATTATGTCTTTAAAGGTAATTACATATAATTATATACTTATTTCATTATCCATTAGAATTTTGTATAATCAAATTTTGTAAAAAAAATTTTGTTAGATAACGCAAGATTCAACTATATAAAGTATAGGGGGTATAAAATATAAGGGGGTGTTTGGTTGGGGCATATTGGGGGATATTGGGGGATATTGAATTTGAATTTCCTTCAAATATTGTGTTTGGTAACACAAATGAAGTAATTTACAATTACTTGAATTGCCAAAATGGAGAAATTAGATTTCCAAAAAGTGAAGAATTCTAATTTACTTGAAAATTTTTTATAAACTTTTTCTTATTGTTTTTATAAACTTTTAAATAGAATATTTATGTTTTTTATAAACTTTTTTATAAATTTTAATAAACTTTTTATAATTTTTATAAACTTTTTTATAAATTTTTATATTTTTTTATAAACTTTTATAATTTTTTTTATAAATTTTATTTATAAACTTTTTTTAAATTTATAAACCTTTTTATAAATATTTAAATTTTTTTATAAATTTTATAAACTTTTTTATAAATTTTTTATAAATTTTACAAATTTTTTTTATAAATTTTTATAAATTTTTATAAATTTTTTATAAACTTTTTTTATAAATTTTTTATAAACTTTTATAAAGTTTTTTTTAAAAAATTTTTTATAAATTTTTTAAAAATTTTTATAAACTTTTTTATAAAATTTTTATAAACCTTTTTATATAATTTTTATAAACTTTTCATTTAAAAGTTTTTTATAAACTTTTAAATATAATATTTATGAAATTTATATTAAAAAAATATTTATAAATTTCTGTCAACCAAACGTGCGAAGGTATTTTAAATTCCGGAATTTTAAATTTCTCAAGAATTTAAATTTGCTAGAATTTAAAATTCCAGAATTTAAAATTCCCCCAACCAAACGGCCCCTAAGGGAGTATTTGTTTAATTTTTAAAGTTATTAAAAAACATAGAAACTTATAATATTACACTTAACTCTATACAATTTTTAAAAATTTAACCACTAAAGTTTTATTAATTACCCCCTCTTTTTTAAAGTTTTTATTTTCTCAAATTTGACACCTATATTTTTATGTGTTTTTCTTCTCAACCAAATTTCTACACCAAATAAACTAAAGGTTGACCAAAATCAATTTAATTTTGACTTTTATTAACCAATCACGTAGCCCGATTTCGCTTACGTGGCAAAATCAACATCTCCTATTGGTCTAATTTTTTTTTCAATGAGAAGGGTTTTGTGAAAACACTCCGAAATGATGTAATTCTTTTATTATATAAAAGATAAGCAGCTAAAATCGAATGCTAGGGACCTCAACCATTTGTTCAAATAATGATGGTCTCATCACTAAATTTTGCGAACGATAAATACCACCAAATGTTGTTTAGTGCTTGGAAAACTTCTTTTCAAAAGATTAATGATAATTTCCATCTACACATTATTTTTTTAATTTATTGATTTCCCGCAAGCTAATTTTGAATCTATGATATCATATCCTAACGAAGTAAAACTACAAGACCATCCATCTTGTTCGAAGTAAAACTACAAAACCATCCATCTTGTTCTAAACGTGTCGATAACGCCAGACAATATACCATTTGGTACTTAAAAGTTATGAAAACCGAACATATTGTAGCGCTCAACAAACTAATACATTACTACTTTATCTTATGGTATACTTACAAATAAAATAACAGGAAATATAGATTATATATCATTATATATATAGCGCTCAACAACCACTTAGATAGTGGACATGACAATTAAAAAACACCGATTGCATAAAACTTTGTCATTAGTAAAAACGTTTAAATCATGAGTTGGACAAGTTAGACAACATTATAAAATACTAGGCGAATACCCGCGCCTGGCGGCAGCGGTTCTTAGCGGCAGACAATTAATGATATGCGATATTGTTGTAAGTATTTCGTATAACATTCAAAATAAAACGTGAAAAGATCAAAATCTAATTGCAAACGGTTGTAACACGTGATAATTCAAGTTGAGTAAAAATTCTTAACATGTATAAAAACAAATAAAAATATTTAGTGAAACAAAAATAAAATATTACATCAATCAAGAATTTTGATAAATTAAAAAACACAAAAAACTGACCTGAACTTTTCAACTTATTGTTGTTGCTATACAATAATTTGACCTCCAAGAGCGTATTAAAATATTGAGTATTGCATAAATGAGATTAAAGCTAACAATAGTGATTTTATAAATTTCACATGTGGCTTGCTTACTCGCACAAAACTCTCATCCTTTTGCAATGCACAATGTTGTATGTGCATGATAATTTTTTGTATGTGTCATTTCTTTAGGAGAAAGATCAAACAAGAATTGTAATGAAAGATGAAAGATGCGTGTTAGGGAAACATCGATAAGAACTTAATTTACACTTGTTTATACTTTGTTGCAAGACAAGTGGACAAAAATAAGCTGAACTTGACAGCTAAATTGGTACTTCATAAGTATCACCAAAATCCGAATAGAAGCAAAAAACATGAGATATTTCAAGCACACGACACTTAATCCAAACTTGAGTACAAATATATAGTAACTTTCTAACTGTAAACGTAATGAGACCGAGATAAGAGGACCTGTATGAGTTATATGTTGCAATGACTTTGAAAATACAGTATATGGTATAATCAGCAAATAAACACAAATTAATACACTAAATTAAAAGAACTATCAAGTCAAAATTATCACTTTTATATAGTAACTCCAAGATATAAAAAGGCTCCTAATAAGATTTCATTTAAAATATAGTATTTATAAGTAAAATAGAAGTTGCTCCTACATGTTCCATCTCAAGTATAAGATTTTTGGTCGCAGCTAATACCTGTAATTGTAAACAACTAAAAGGTCAACGAAAAAATAAACAAATCCATGAACAAAAAGGTTATTAAAGGATGAAAGACACTTGTAATCGTGGCTGACTTGCCATTGAAAGAGACTTTTAACTTATTTTGTAGAACTGACATAAACTGGAACAAGGAAAGAAATTGTTACTTCTTTTTCAAGTTAGATATATTAAGAGCAAAAAACAAATGCTTTACCTCTAAATTTGGAAGTTCGGGAAGCGCTGTAAGTGATGTGATTTGATTCCCGGCAAGGTAGAGTTGCTACCAGAGTTGAGAAGGGGAGAAAAATTTACATCAATTATTAAGTTGTTTAGATGGTTGATTACTTGCAGCCATTTAAAAGATGAGTACAACGAGAGAAAGTAACATGCAAAGCTTTACAAGCTTCAAGTGGTTAAAACCCATGCCTTTTAAAATAATTAAAACTCAAATCGAAAACCTAAAAATAGGCACAACAATTTTTACAGATAGGTCAACCATCCTACTTGTCAAGGGGAAGAGACACAAGGAAACTCGTATACAAACCTTCATCAGCTTGAGTATTTCGATGCCTTCTTTTGACGATAGAAAATTGTCTATACGATATACAAACTGCCACACAAAAAAAATCAGTGAATAAGCTTTCTCTAATAAATGCACATAGTAGCCGTACATATTGACGGTAAATCTGAAACTCATAAATAAACTTTCCAAGGGCAAGCGTTTCAGCATAGTTTTTAATATAATTGTTTTCGTTATAAAGTGAGGAAACATCTTAATTTGTAGTGCCATAGAAGTATGTAAATTTATTGAAAGAACATAATTCATATTTACAGATCAACTTACCTCTAAATTTGGAGACAGGTTTAGCCGATTAGCTTTCAGACCACGAATTCAGTGACCCCTAAGATCCAACCTCTGATATCATTTGAAAAAGGAAATAAATTAGTAAAAAAAATTGCATTTGGATGCAAATATGCTTCTCGTCTCTATATAATCAAAATACTAAAAAATCTACTAAATACGAAAAAACTTTATTTTAGATGGACAAGGTGATTATAAGAAGAAAATTTGTAACCTCATGATCGTGATGTATATACAAAACCACCAACTAATTAATCAAGACAACATACACAACAAGCACAAAAAATATCAACTATAAAAGCCCTTTACAATTCCTGATAGAAAAAACACGAACGTACCATTGTAATGATTATGTGCATAATTGAATGAACTATTTGTTGTCTTGATTCAAAATAGAATCCGGAGGAATCGTACCTGGAACTATTGTGTTTTTTGTGATGATGGTGATGGCGAGTTAGGGTTGGTTAGTGAGATTGGGTAGGGCCGGTAAGGGTTCATGAATAATGATGGGGAGTAAGGGGTGGGTTACAACTGGTTAGGCCGAGTTTTTAGATGCTTCTCTGATAAGCTTTGATTACTTTCTTAATTATTGTATATACACTTGTTTGACTTATTGATTTATTTCCATCTTTGATGAAGTTAGACACACATGATTTCCTCATTCAACCAATCTAATTTGGTTCCATTGCCATATATAGTTTAAGGGAATTGATAACACATATCAATTTGAATTCATACAAATATTGTAAATAGACTATCATACAATATTTAGTCCATCATTTGACCATTTCTCAAAACTTCCAGTAAATTTTAGTCCATCATTTGACTGAAAACACTAAGGTGAATTAATTAAACGTGCGAGTATGGATACCGGAGCACACACAAACTCAAGCACACATCATGAAATCTTAATGTCACAGAAAAACATTTACAATGATAAAATGTTTAGCATGATAAAATGTTCGCGCGCTCTTTAGTTAATCATCACCAGATTCGAAGTAGAGCTATTGAGATGGAGTTCTTCATTTTAAAATACCGTACTTGACAAGACCACTGAATTCATTTTAAGATAGGTGTTATGCAAAAAAGTTTGTAAGAGGAAATTTACTCATATTTTATTTTAGTTTTATCTTACATATTCTTTGCGGTGTAGTTAGTGCATCATAAGTTAGTTTAGTATGGTGCATGTAAAAGTGTTTATGCATGAAAATAAGTGAAATTATTTAGGATATCAAGACAATAACAATCATGTAAACGTATAAAAAGATTTTTAGATATTCAGATCATATGATGAAATTAAACCAAAATAAAATGATGTATATATTCGATTAGTTACGGCAATAAATATAAAAGATAAAAAGTAACAGTCAATTGTCTATACATACATGTGATGGATTAATGTTGACATTGGATGTGATCATAGAGGTAGAAAAATTCTTATGTCAAGATACACAAAAGGAGTTGAAAACCACACAAGGGCATAAGAGTCTATTTATAATCGTATTTATGTGCAACAATCAAATTGATATGTGTACATATCAATTTCCATAGGTTAATTAAGGGTAATTTAGGCCAAGCATTAAACATTAATTTAGTTAAGATATTCAATAATTGACTTTCAACTTTCAACTTTCAAGTTTTCATTTTCACCTTTGACCATTTTTACATTTTATGTAGTTAAGATGATTGGGCCAAATGCATATTGTATATCTTTAAGAAGTGCGTATTTGGATCCTCGTTGACCCATTTATATAGAAGTAAAATGAGTAACATACCTAAAATGAGTTAAGAAGAAAGTGTTTAAAGAAATGAAAAAAAGAATGATTATCAATGGAATTTTGCTACTTAAATAAATATTGAGGGTAGATGGTTTAATGAAAAGAAATATTTTTTTGTGACTTATTGATCATTTTGCCACACTTGGTAATTAAGTTGGTAACTTGGTATCAAGTTTTCTTGCGTTCGAAAAATATTATTGTGTCTTTTATTAGAAATACAAAGTGACTTCACATAAATAACAGTAATTCAACTAGACAACTACATACAATAAATCAACAATAATTGGTACAAAATAATTCTTATACAATTAAATGATTTTTAGAGGGATTGATCACTTATGTAAACTTGAGTACCTTTTTCATGTAGTTTAATGTCGTTATGTCAATGATGAAAATTAGAAAGTTAAGCTAAAACTGCAATGGGTTGGTTGGGTTGAAACTTGAAAGTGACAATGTTATGTGTATTGTTGAAAAATTATATCAAGATGTATGTGTTCTTTGTAGGACTCGAGTGAGTTTAAGTTATAGTTTCGATCAAACATGAGAAAGAGGTGTATTGGCTTGATTATCAAAGCCCTCTTGAGTGATGGATGCAACAAGCTGAAACAAACATGGATGATGAT
>OU343224.1:100805455-100869909 GCA_910596185.1 Chrysanthemum makinoi | reverse complement strand
GTTTTAGCCCTCCAAACCGAAAACCGAATTTAAATAAATATATATATTTTTTTATATATTTATATAAAAAAAATATGTTAAAACTCTTTTATAATATATATATATATATAATATTTTTGAAGCTTGAAATTATTATTTTTTTCAAAAAATATATATAAATAAATGAATAAATTAATAAATTTGAGTAATTCGGGTTATTCGGTTCGGTTTTCGGTTATTGGGGGTTCGGTTTTCGGTTTTAAGTTCGGTTTTCGGTTATACCCAGAAAAAAAAAATTAACCGAACAAACCGATATCCGAACCGATGAACACCCCTAGTTAATAGGCTGTGAATCTTTTGCATTTGAGCTAAGTAGCGGTGTGACGAGCAAACGGTACTTTTCATAACAATGGGGAAATGTTTTTAAAAGGTACCATACTTGTCATAACAATTTTTTTTTGCTTTTATCGGTACTTTTCTTTCAAATTATCATTTTTAGGGTATTATGTGACATTTTTGTCATTCGGGAATATTTTTTTCTATTAGCTAAGAGGGACAAAAATGTTCAATTTTTTTGCAAAATACCTAAAAAAATGAAAAGATAAATTTGAAAGAAAAGTACAAAAAAAAAAAATTATTCGCTATCCACAAAAACAAATGATTGCAAATATGATACTAGTAACTTTTAAAAACGTTTGTCTTAAAATAATCCATTATATATTATCTAATATAACTATAGAGCAAGACATGGGTTTGGAATGAGTGAGTCAGCATTTAATGTACATTAAATGTTACTCCACCGCCTCATTGTATCTTCTCAAATTATATCTTCTCCCACCGCCTCTCTTCATTACCGCTCAAATCTTATCTTTTCAGATCACAAACACAAAACAAAACACACATACATACCTCTTCAAGAATCATCAAAAACTGAAACACCCATGAATCAGTTGAAATCTTTAACTCCGAAATAAGCTGCGGGATCATTAAAACCTTCACAGCAGGTATATAATCCTTCATAAAATGAAAGGATTGATAAAGCAAGTAATTTTTTTTTCCCTTCAGATTAGTGATTTAGGTTCTTTTCAAAAGGTGTCGATTCATGTATTTGGGGTCTCAATTGCAGTGGTAGTATGATGGTGGTGGGCATCAGTATCTAAGGTCAGAAGTTTATGCTAATTGTTCCTATATTAATATGTTTTTGTGTTTTCTTTAAATCTCGGTTTTTTACCCTTTTTTTCCTTCGATTGTTGATATGATTTGTCGTTTTTTTATCATTTGTGCACAAGAATGAAACTTTTGGGTTAAGATTGATTCTTTAAAGGATGCGGGGACCTGAGAGTATGTTAAGATTGATTCCTTGCATTTACTGATGGTGTATGGTCGTTGATGTAAAACGTGGTCTCACTTACTTATCAAGACTGTTTTGATGTTTTACAGGTTGTAGTGATGCTCAGGTTCGAGCAAATGTTTGGGGGAAGCTTGCGAGGACAGCCATTAATCAAGGTATCACGCGGTAGCTGTTTCAATAATGAGGTCCATTTTAATCGTGTCGTGTAGTTGGTAAATATCATTCGCATTTTTTACCACAGGACACCGGGAATATGAGCGACATCAGGTGACCAATACAGCTACAAGTAGCGTTGTTACTTCGGGTTTGTCAGGTACTGTTTCGAAAAAAACTAGAAGAATCCTTTTTTGCGTTATTACTTGATTTATGTTTCTATAATGTTGCCCGTTTTAATGCCTTTTGTTTCTCATCGAGCAGAATCAAAGCTAACCTCCCACATTTTAATTGTGATAAGTTGCAATGTTTTTACAAATTCGACAACTGTTGATGTTTTAGGTTTGGTTGTATCTCTTTATAGTTCTTTTTGTATTTTTAGTTTTTTCATAGTTCTTTTTGTGTTTATATAGTACGACACATTGGACTTTCAACAAAAATATAATTGATTTTTGGGTCTTTTGAAGAAAATCTTTGTGATGCCCTTTCTTTTTAGTGAAAAGGAAACTGAAAAAGAGCTTCTGCAGCCTCCCGGACTTCATATTCATTATTTTTGAAAGCGGGGGGAAGGGATCTTTTTATGTTTAGTGTGTTTTTAGCGGTATTTGATATACTTTTGTTGTGTACTATTTTAGTATAGCGAAACTAGAGTGTCTAGAGTTTAGGGGTGAGATAGTTATGGAGTGTTTGTCTTAGCTTATTTGATGGGCTAATATGGATTAGAACTAGCGATATGTGAAATGAGGTCAGGGTGAAATGAGTTGTTTGCCGTTTGGGAATGTTTTTTCGAATTTTGTTTAAAGATAGCCGATATTATGGAACTAAGTTTAAATTTAGACATGGTCTTTAAGACATTGGAACGGGGAATTTTGTCACCCACAAACACATTTAAATGTTTTTTTATGTTAGTCAAGCTGAACCCAACTAGGTAGGAATGACAACTATAGCGCTGTTTGTGGACAACACTAGAAGTGAGAAATTGCAGTAGTACTTGGAATGACGATGTTAATAGTTAACACTTTGGTGTTGTTTGCAATGTCAGCGACATTATTTGAATGGTAGCTTTTGTATTAGAGCGTAAAGTAGGTTTCTAAATGGTTAAGGGTTGTGAATGATGAGTTTCAAGGAGCAATATATGTATGCTATTGGTGTCGCAGAAGTGTTAACATGAGTGTTTTAAGATTGAATTTAGGTAACGGGTAGTTGGAGAAGGAATGAGGATATGTGAAACAAGGTATAATTCAAACAGAGGCATATTTGGTAAAGTAGTGATATTTATTTATCAGATATATTCTATCAGTGGCAGCGTAACAGTGACGTGCTTACATATTTTAAAAGATGGTTTAAACTAACGACACCTAAGGCATCTTTGTTTTCTAAAGGAAGTATCTTGACAACCTTTCTGTACAGTCATGCTTGATACCTGTGTGGTTGACTCTCCACCTATATAATGGAAAGGTATTAGAATCCCAATATAATGGCATGATGTTGGCAAATTTGAACTACTTCAGAAGGCCAGGATCATGTGGCTATAAATTGCACTTTTAGTGAGTGTTCTTTTTTGCTTGCACCACTTATTAGAATGCCCTTATGAAGATACAAAAACACCTTAAGGTTGATCAATCATTTAGGATGGGTCTTCTTGGCATATATCAGATATGCACCTTAGACGATGGCTATAAATTGAGTGTCCTTATTTTAAGAGATCTCCAACAGACTGTTGTGTCGGCTGTAGTGACATGCTTACATATTAATTGTATGATTGATCGACCAGGTTAGTATACCTTTTACTCATAGAATGAGGTGGCCCTGTCATGTTAAAATACTGATCCTGAACTTCTATCTTATGCAGCCCCTCTTTCACCGTTGAATTTCACGTCTACATTTGATGGTGACTCATAGTTACAAGTTCTGGAAATTATCTCATTCCAAAAACGCCAAAGTACGACCGCTTGGAACAAACACGACGCAGACAAAGGATTTGCTTGATTGGATAGGTTAGTTATAGAATATTATGTGTGCATTTCAAGGCAATATTTATCTTTATACACTCTTTGCTAAAGTAGTTCAGTTTTTGAAATGTATGTGATATAAATTTCCTTTTAAATAGTTGTTAAAGTTGAGATATCGACAAATGTCACAAAGAGTACCATTTGACTTCTATGAGTAGCCTCATGGTCTCTATCTTTCTCTCTATATTTTTTCATAAACCATTTTATGCCAACACTAAGGTTACCAAAGTAAATGCATTACCGATGCTACTTTCATCAAGAGGTGTCAAAATAGGTGGGTTAGGTAACGGGTCGATACATGTAGGTTATTTAAGCTTACGAACATGTTTTGGTCTAAGTTTTACAATCACGCATTACAACACTCACAATCACACACTGTATTTTCGCTGAAATACCTTAGGATTTATAATACAAGCCACAATCATCTTTGCCCATTAAAAACCGACAGCGTCTGGAGGCCAAAAACAGTGAAGCTTTGTTTATTTATTAAGGGGAAGATAATAGATTTTCTGCGTTTATGTATCTTCTAAGTGGAGTTGGTGTTGTTTATAGAACAATAGATGTGTTGATACATGATCCCTTACTTAATGGTAAAAACCACGTAGACTAAATCTGTGAGTATAAAGAAATGGAAAGAGGAAACTTTTTGTGCATTAGCGTATGTGTAAGGTCTGGATTGGAGTCACTGCCGACCTAATGTGATCCTCGATTAACATGTATTTTTCGAGCCTTTGTATATGTCGATTGTTTATTTCAACACCAAGCGAACTAATTTTTTTTGGTTAATTATCAGGTTCAAATAGGTGCATTGGCACTATATAAGGTTGAGAGGAAGTTACGTAAAGGTGGATTTGGTCGGGTGTTTGTACATAATCGTGTTTTTGGTGGAACTGATCGTATATTAGGTCCTGTGGCCAGGGAGGTAATTTTGTGCCTACAAATAATTTTAGAAAGATATGAGAGTATACTTATCTTTGAAACTGGATTTGGACACAAACTTATTAAGGTAAGCGACATGGAAGCAAGTAGGATGCTTATTTTAGTGATTTTGAGACGTCGTCAAATTACATTGAGGTATGAGTTCTGATGTGAAACACGCAGACATGAACAAAGTTGGACCAGATGTTTGTTGACTTCATGTGTTTTTGCAGGGCTGCTATGCTTTCTGTGTACTAATTATTTTGGTTCAAAATTTATCACAACATAATCGATGTTTACATACGAAAGTACTAATTAATTTTCATAATTGATGCAGGAAGAAATTGGACATTGTTTTGATGAATTGATGTATAGACGTACATAAAAGGTATGATTCTCTGTGTGTGCATCTTAGCTCAGTCGCTCCTTTAACATTTTCAGTCAATATATCCATTTTCCCACTTTCCTTGAACTAACTTAACAAAATGTTGCAGAATACGCGTAGCTGCAGCAGCTGCAGCTTCATTTGTAGCCCGTGCGCCTTCAGCTAGAAGGCTAACAGTTGAAAGACCCGAAGCATGTTAAATTTTTCTTGCCATCAAGTTTAGTTTTGTTCTATATATGATGAAGTTGATATATATTTCCCCACCCTTTGTGGTTTGCATATCATACAAGACATATCTCATTTCTCAGGATGTAGGGCCACTATTTACTTAGGAATGAGTTGATTAAATTGTGGTTTTCTCAGATGGTCTTAATAAGCTTTTCTTAGTGCTGAAAGTGAGTGGAATAAATAGTTGAAAGTCCGACATCCATCTTTAGCGAAAACAACCACGTTATTCATCTTTAGCGAAAACACCCGCAGCAACGCGCGGGCTCGAAACCTCGTATATACTAATTGTCGGGGAAGAAAACAGTAACAAGCCAAGCATTAAATGCAAAGTTTCTCAAGTTGGCAAAAACAGTCCATGAGGTTCAAGTGGCGCTGCAAAGTAAGTCCAAACTTTAAATGCAAAGTTTCACAACTTGGCAAAAATAGTCCCTAAAGTTTAAGGGGCGTTGCAAGGTAAGTCATGTAGAATTAATTGCTAACTATAGCAACTTGGCAAAATTAGTCTCTAAGGTTTAAGTGTCGCTACAAAGTAAGTCCTTTGAAGCCAATCCCGCTGCATCGCGCGGGTTTCCACACTCATTATTACTAAAATCTGGTTCCAAAAAGTTGGGTTATCTTTTGTGTTACTGAGCCCAGTTGATCCATTAAACCCACATGAATTGATCCCTCCCTAATTGATGATACGAACCCTCACACCATCAATCATATTTATGGACCCCCTTACATGTTTCTTGACTCTCGTCGTTTGACTCCCACAAGAATTTGAACCTTCTGAATCCCCATGCTCTCCTGCAAACGGTTTCTTTTTAAGGGCATTTAAATACATCCTCACATAAACACTACTATTTACATATTTCCTCAAACCTTGCTTTAATAGGCTTGTACATGATGCATTAAAAACTTGTATTTGGGGAAATATGTAAATATTGGTGTGTATGTGGAGATGTATGTAATTCCCCCTTCTTTTTAAACAGTCTGTTGTGATCATGAGTTTTGAATTTCATTTGCGAACTTCGCACTTTAGTAGAGGACCCATATTTCCAGATTACGGATCGATAATTCTTTCGGATTGAAGGTTTTTTTTTTGAACTTCTTTGAGGTTGGGGAGATTTGTTAGCGTTTGGGAGCTTGAAGAATGGGTAGGGACTAGAGAGGTTTTTTTTTTTTTTTTTTTTAATAAAGGGCTTCCTTGTTTAAAAAGGGTTCAAATGTATATATAAAGGGAGGCTAAAATGTTGGTTTTAAGGGTCAAAAACGGTTCAAAATATATAAAGGGAGGCTAAAATGTTGGTTTTTAAGGGTGAAAGACATTTGCCAAACTGAGGCCCCGTTCTTTTTTTAGTTGCGAAATTTGTGGCTATTTGACTATTTCTTGAGTTTTATAATTTTTTGGTTTAATTTTTCAAAGTTAATGTGCAAAATAATTATTTAAATTTAATTTCTTTGAATTTAACAAGGTTTTTACTTAGTAATTCAAACCCTCCTTAATTTTAACGCCATCTGTAATGCTACAGCTGGCAGTAATCAAAGAGGGTTATTTTATCCGTACAATCCACTGTAATAGTGCCAGTACATCACCCTTACGTGTAAAAAGGGTGCGTTTTTGCACATTCAAATAATACACTGTATAACGTTGATGTTGCAAGGCATTGAACTCAAAAATATTTAATGAAATGTGAATGCCCTAAATCGGTTGTATCACTAAAGTTACAACTCTCCAACTCTTGAGCCTCCCCATAAATATCAACAATCGATTGGTTTAAATGTCCGTTCTGACCAACTTTCCATTGGAACACCACAATTTTTTAGCTCGCACAACCTCAAAAACTTGACCCGCGTTGCTTGAGATTTTTTCCGCCTTCTTTTTTGACCTACATTTAAAAAGAAAATCCAAAACTTGACCTTTCCGCATAGCAAATGTCACCAATGGAGTCTAAATAATTCGAGTTAGCATACCACTTGTTCATTCATCTTTCGTTTCCACACTGATTTCATCCCACTAGCAACATCCTTGTATGATCTTTGATCTTTTTTGAGCCAGTTCATATTGACCACTCCACCAATATATTTGATCCTTCGTTTTCGTTAATCCACATATGTTTATAATTATCGTTAAGGGTCATATACAATATGCTGTTATTGTAGTGGCTTGCAAACTACTATGTTATCAATAATCGGACTAATATGTTATCAATAATCGAACTTATTGGAGCTAGGGGTGTCATTGTTAATGGAACCAAGCCGAACAGTAACGTTGCATTTGGGTTCTTGGATAGTAATCTGGCTATTTGGGTAAATATCGTTTAGTCAGTATTTTCTAGTCACTGGTGTTAGAAAATCGTGTAGGGTTTGTGATTATCCTGGATATCTTATTAGAATCGTGTTGAGTTCACATTTCGTATAAAGTATTTCGACCCTATATATGCCTGGGTTGCACAAAATCTCTATCGGGATAATTCTGGAAGAAAAACACTTTGTGTCTAGGCACAAGATCACAAAGCAGGAACAAGAGAGGAATTGTATGTGTTTTTCGTATGTCTTTATGAGGCTAATAGATCTGTTTATAAAACAGTTTCTATATGACAGTTAGCAGTTAAAGTTGGTTGAAACCAACTTTCACAACTGTTTTTCCAACAGTCACATCGGTTGGAATTTATTGAGAGGAAAACGGATAACTTACTTGGAGCATTAAATATACTCACTAGGTATACAAAAAACATTAAATATACCGTTTGGGGCTCTGCCCCTTGACCCCTGCATTTTTGTCATGATCGAAAACATATTAACTCAACGAGTGTGCACTCCACACTTCCTTAACTCGTATCCGAGCCGAATATGAAATCTCATTAACCTCTAGTAAATTGTCATTACCTAAATGCCCGTCGATGATACTAAAATTACCAACAACGGTAAACGTGAATAACTCGAGTCACGGACAAGGGGTGAAATTCTCTTTACTTAAACCATATCCGTTCTTTATACAATTTCCAGTTTTATTAGGTTTAGGAATTGCACATAAGTACTTTTCCAGATATATTTCCTTGAACAGTTAAGACAACGAATAATGAACAAATAAATATTACTATTGTTTGCTTTTTAAGAAAGGTGAAAATTATGTAATTTATCAATTTAATATCTTTGTTACTCATGTCAATTTATCAAATTGTTTTCTTTTTCTCTTTTTGAACGGCGAACTCATGTCATTTAGCTTAGTGGTATGTGAATTTGTTCAACCACCAACATATTATAGGTTTAGGTAGTCAAAGACAATTGTGAAAAAGATGATTATAGGTACGTGAAAAAAGTTGCCCTTCCAAAAAATAGCATCTTTATTAGGTTCTTTGGTCAGATGAACCACTAGTCACGAGCACATGACACGAGCCAACTTTATAATGTAACATAAAGTTTCAAACGCTTTAGAATCCATGGTCTTTTCAAGTAAAAAAGAAGGGCCCAACCGGGTTCGAACCGGTGACCTATTGATCTGCAGTCAATTGCTCTACCACTGAGCTATGGACCCATTTGTGTTACTAAACAATGATTATGATTGATATCTCAACTTTGGATCTCTTTTGCTAAGATGTGCATACACCTATAAACCATGATTCTATGAAAGATGTACAGACAGATCTGTTGGAATTTTATACTCATAACAATTATACATAAAACAATTAACATCATCAAAGCAAGCAGCGGAAGACAATAGGAATAATATATGTAATTAATTAACCAAACAAGAAAGTGCGTACCTTTTAGCAATTCAAGTAATCAAACGATAATGTGATCAAGTAACAAAACCCAAAACCCTAAACTAGGGTTTCACAAAATCGTCCCACCCTAAATCGACCACCAAGGAATACAAGCTCAAGTGTGCTTGCTCTTCGTTCTTGTACACACGTACTAATAGCGATTTGATGTGGAAAAGCTAGTTCCTTGAATCACTAATAAACCAAATACTTTATCTTTGAGTTAGACAAAAATCGAAAACCCTTGGGGAAGGTGTTTCGACCGGTCACACAAAGAGGAGAGGAGAAGGAGAGAAATTAGGTTATCAAAGTGATCCAAGATTAGTCAATAATGAATACATTGATTTGTATTTATAGTTAACATATCTTGGAGTACAAGTTTGAGTGGGTTTGGGTTTGGGAATACCCTAAACGATCGGCCAAAGACCCACAAGGGGTTCTAGAACTTTCCCGACCACTAATTTCATTCTTAGTCCTTGTAGTTAATATTTAACGACCGTTAACCAAACCTCGTTAATCATTTAACTATCGTTATGTTTTATTTAGTGATTAATAATTAATAATAATAACGTTTTATTTATATTAATTATGTACATCAATTCTCATACGTAATGTGTGCAATCCCGAAGTCTCGAGTTCGAATCCGGACATACTATTATTTAAATATCCATTAAAACCTTTCAGCTCCCACTTGGATATTACTAAATATAGTAATGACATTGGTTAGTCTAGCTTTCACACGCCAACGCCCCCAGATCGAATCGAGCATGGTCTCTTGGAAAAAACCATTTAATGATTCATCATTTTTACTTACCTTTTGTTACTAATACTACATTAACTATGAATATGGATCAAGTCATTTCATAAGTTAATATTCATTTCGTTGTATATGATTGAACAAGATTACCAAATCATCTGAACGTATTCCGGATAGATCTTGGGTATGGCCATACAAACATCTTGTCAACCCTACGAGGGCCCAAAATAGTATTATGCTTTGAAACAAATTCAAATGAACAAATTCTCTTGACTACAAACATAACTCATGAATTTTGCAACACTTCCGAAAATAGCCCTTATAACTACCAATTACGGATAGCGTTAGACTATCTTACACAAATGCACTACATTCATATCAGTTATTGGTATCTCAAGTCTGAGGATAAACACTTCATGATATACTTAATGATAAAATCCAAAAGTATCATCATGTAAAGTTGGGATGAGTCCTATATTCAATTCATTGAATATCATGTGAATCTGGTATGTCCCACGCATCAATATACTTTAAAAGTATATTCTACCAAAACTCAGATTTGTCTTAATTCAATGACATTCCCATATCATTGATCGACAACGGACTATTTAGAATAACATAAGTTATTCACGGATTAAACATGCAAATATAGGATATAATATTAAAAAAATGAAAAATAAACATAACAACTATTTTATTTCATTAAAGTAATATTTGTTCATAACATCCTTTATCCAAATACTAATCACAGATCTGCATGAAACTACTAGCTAAACGAAGACCTATCCCATCAGCATGGTCAGTAAGTTTTTCTTTTGGCAAATGTTTCGTAAAGGGATCACTAGATTATCATCTGTATGAACTTTGAGTAGATTGATTTCACCTATGTCGACTTGTTTTCGAACATAGTGATATCGACGAGGAAAATGTCTGGCGCCCTTCATAACTCCAGGCTCATTGGCAAATGTTATTGCAGCAGAGTTGTCACAATACACATTTAAAGGTAATTCGATTGAGAGCATTACTCCGAGTCCCAAAATGAATTTCCTAATCCAAACAGCTTCCATCGCAGCTTGGCGACTATGTACTCAGCTTCGTAATAGACATCGCAACCGTTGTTTGTTTCTTGCTCTTCCGATTAAGCGCTCCTCCATTAATGACAAAGACATAACCGTTTGAGACTTCATTATCATCTTTATCGGTTTGGAAAGACGCGCATAAAAACCTGTAACATCAAGTTCCGCATCTGGATTTCCTCCATACACTAGAAACATTTCTTTAGTAGCCCTTAGATACATAAGAATGTTCTTAACGACTTGCTAGTGTTTCACACACTGGTTCTGTTGATACCGACTGGTAATGTTACGTGCAAACGCCACATCAGGCCTTGTACATCTTACAACATACATGATAGATCCTACAGCCAAAGCATAAGGAACTTTCTTCATGTATTCCACCTCAGGTGTTGACGCGCATAGTTTATTACTTAAGCCATGTTCAACTTGCATCGGCAAATATCCCTTCTTGGAATTTTGGCATACTAAATCTCTTGATATTTTATCAATGTAAGCACTTTGGCTTAGTCCAATTAACCGCCTTGATCTATCTCGGTAGATCTTGATTCCTAGAATAAATGTTGCTTCCCTAAGTCCTTCATAGAAAAGCACTCTCCAAGATAAGACTTTACATCTTGCATACTTGGAATGTCTTTTCCCATGATCAATATGTCATCGACATATAAGACAAGGAAAATAACATTACTCCCACTAGCTTTGTGATACACACATGGCTCATCAAGATTTTGAGTAAAACCAAATTTCTTGATTTCTTCATCAAACTTCTTGTTCCATTGCCTTGATGCTTGCTTCAATCCATAAATGGATCTTTGAAGTTTGCATACACGCTTCAGAAACTTTGGATTCACAAACCCTTCAGGTTGCGCCATATAGATGTCCTCATCTAGGCGACCATTTAAGAAGGCAGTTTTGACATCCATTTGCCATATCTCATAGTCATAGTACGCAGCTATGGCTATAAGAATCCTAATAGCTCTAATGTCTACTACAGGAGAAAATGTCTCCTCGTAGTCTACCCCATAGGTTTGAGTATAACCTTGAGCTACAAGCGAGCTTTATAGGTGTGTGCATTGCCATCCATGTCAGTCTTTATCTTAAAGAGCCACTTACTTCCAACTACCTTAGCATTTGGAGGTAAGTCAACCTCTATCCAGACTTCATTATCTTTCATGGATTGCATTTCCCCATTCATTGCAATTCGCCATTTCTCCTTTTCGGGACTCATCATGGCGGCTTTATAGTTAGCGAGGTTCACCAAGATCCCCTAACATATATTCCTCGGCTTCTACGTTGAGACATAGACGCTCAGTGCACGCAGTAGCCCTTGCGGATCTACGAATGGGAACCACTTCAATCTCGGTGGAACGCCCGGACTTTCGAGTTCTACTTGAGGTTGGCTAGTGTTTTCAGAAGGTGTTGTATCTTCTATATCATCTTCCGGATCATAAACTCTCCCACTGAATTCATGAGATATGAGATCCCTTTCAAGGAATTCTCCATACCTAGCAACAATTACTTTGTTTTCCGGTGGAAAGTAAAAGTAGTAACCCATAGTTTCCTTTGGGTATCCTACGAAGATACACTTATCAGATCTAGGTTGCAGACTTATCAGAGTCACGTTTAACAAACGCCTCACAACCCCAGACCTTTAAGTAAGACAAGTTGGGAGGTTTCCCATACCACACTTCATAAGGAGTCTTATCAACCTTCTTAGTTGGAACCATATTCAATATGCGAACAGCAGTTTCTAAAGCATAATCCCAAAAGGATAAAGGAAGAGTTGTAAGATTAAACATAGATTGCACCATGTCTAGCAATGTCGATTCCTTCTCTCGAGATACACCATTTTGTTGTGGAGTATATGGAGATGTGAGTTCTTTGGGACGATACCACACTCGGCTAGATAATCTTTAAACTCTTGGCTTAAATATTCACCACCTCTATCGGATCGAAGAGCTTTAATCTTCTTTCCTAGTTGCAGTTCTACTTCACTCTTAAAACCTTAAATGTTTCAAAGACTTCATGTTTATGTTTAAGTAAATAAACATAACCATAACGCCTGAAATCATCAGTAAAGGTTAAGTAGCTAGCACCCTTTCTTGACACATGTCTTAGTGGTCCACATACGTCAGTATGTATCACACCAAGAAGATCAGAAGCCCTTTCTAAACTATTTGTAAAAGGTTTTGTTAATACAAATATCGTCATTAAACGTTATTTATATTTTTGATCTTTGCCTAAGTTTTGTTAACGACAAAAGTAAATTTAATTTATAAAAGCTTAAAGCTTGTCAAGTTTATTAGATATTAAAACAAGCTTTCTTAAACAATATATTCATCATTCAAGCATTTACATTTATGATTAGTAACATCTTGATATGACTCTAATCATTATGTATGATAATAGTTTGTAGAATGTGTTAGGTTTTTAAAACCAAACACTACTTAAGCATTTGCATATTTCTATTAATAGTAATACAACATTTGACATCATGTATTACATCATGGAAATCATTGGAAGATTCCATTAGATATTTTGTGAAGATTTGTACTCTTCATATCTTGCACAATCTTACTTAGATAGAGTTGACTTTAGACAAGATGTGATATCTTGACTGTCGATGGCGGTACCAATTTGGTACACGGGCGGAACCCTTTTAGGGGTCCGCGGTCCGTCGGACGCTCTCGTCCAATTTGGCTATAAATAGCAATGCCAAGCCAAGTAGTTTCTCATCCCTTTCTAACATACTCTCATACATATCTTCTCTCTAACCCTTCTAACTCGGTTTCATATCATATTAGTGATCTCTTTTGTAGCAAAGAAGATCAAGTCATATTCAAGCTTCAACGAGAAGTTGGAAGTCTTGTTTGTTTAGTGTTGTATGATCTAGTGTTGATTCATACTTCATTGTTGTATCAAACCATCATAATCTTGTGAGTGTGAGTGGTTAGTATTTTAGTCCTCAAAATACATTGTGTGTGGGAGTAGTTGAACCCTTGGAAAGAACTTCGACATCTAGCTTAGTGTCGGAAATAGTGTAAGCGAAGTGTAAAGGTTTTCTCCGCCGGTGAAAGGAGCTTGTTGACTAGTGAAGTTAAACTCTCGAGTGTGAGACTCGGGGAGTGGAGTAGGGCAAGGAAAAAGAGTCCTTGTAGGCCGAACCACTATAAACAACTTGTTGTGGTTTGATCATTTCTTTCCTTATTTACTCATTACATATTGCTTGCATATTTCATTAACATACTCAAGATCAATATCAATTGATCTTTCAATAAGTTTCAAAACAAAGTTTTTAATCGGTAAACTATTCAACCCCCCTTCTAGTTTTCTACAATTGGTACCAGAGCCTCGTTGCTCAATAATTTCTAAAATAATTTGTATTTTATAAACTTGAAACGATCCATGGATTCGAAAACTTTAAAGAAGGGCAATCTATGCAAAGACCACCACTCTTTGAAACCAATGGATTTATCTATTGGAAAAACCGTTTTGAAACATATGTAAAATCAAAAGATATAGATCTTTGGTTTATTATTGTTAAAGGAGATTTTAGTTCTACAACAAAGGATATTTCCGTTGATGAACAAAAGAAATTAGTTGCTAAAAATAATGAAGCTAAAATGATGCTTTATAATGCTTTACCTAGAAAAGAATATGAAAGAATTTTTATGTGTGAAACCGCTAAAGATATTTGGGAATCTTTAATTGTTACACATCAAGGTAATTCACAAGTCAAGGATAACAAAATTGATCTTCTTGTTCAACAATATGAACAATTTGTTATCCCTGAAGATGAAACCATTGATTGTGGCTTTGCTCGGTTTAACACTATCATTACATCACTTAAAGCACTTGATGAATCTTTTCGTAGTAAGAACTTTGTCGGGAAATTTCTTAGAGCACTCCATCCCAAATGGAGAGCTAAAGTGACCGCTATTGAAGAATCAAAAGATCTCTCAATAATGTCACTAGACGAGCTAATTGGCAACCTCAAAGTTCACGAAATGGTAATGGAGAAAGATTCGGAGATCATCAAAGGAAGAAAGGAGAAGATCAAATCCGTTGCTCTTAAGGCAAAGGCGGAATCAAGCGATGATGGTGAATCTTGTTCCGATAGTGAAGATGAGGAGTATGCTATGGCCGTTAGAGATTTCAAGAAGTTCTTTAGAAGAAGAGGAAAGTTTGTAAGACAACCTCGAGAAGAAAAGAAGCCATTTCGAAAAGATCGGGATGATAAGAAGATTAAAGGTGAAAGAAAGTGTTTTAGATGTGGTGATGCAAGTCATCTCATAGGAGAATGTCCCAAGCCACCTAAAAACAAAACTCAACGAGCTTTTGTAAGTGGTGCTTGGAGTGATAGTGAAGACGATGAGGAATCAAGCAAGGAAGAGATCGCTCTAATGGCACATGAGTCAAATGAGGTACTTTCCGACTCTTCTTATTCCTCTATAGATGATGACACCTTGCAAAAACAATATAATCAATTGTGTGAGCTAAGTCTAAAAATCATAACTAAAAATAAATTTCTAAAAACCAAAAAGGAGTTTTTGGAAAATGAGGTATATGAGTTAAAAGAAAAAGCAAAACGTCTTGAAAAAGGAAAAGCAAATGACGATGATTGTAAATCATGTCAAGAGCTTAATCTTGAAATAGAAAAACTAAAGCTCACACAAGAAGTTTTAATAGAAAATAATTCTAAGTTTAAAAGGTTTAACAAAAACATCGCTCTTGCCGATGAAATAGTTAAAATTCATAAAACACCGGGAGACATGAATGGGCTAGGTTTTAATGAAGTATTAATTCCAAAGAGTCAAAACAAAACGGTCGAAAAAGAAGAACATTCATCAAAAGCTGCTGCAGATGCAGCACGGACGACGGAACCAAAATAAGGGTTCCGTCCGTTATGCAAAATGGTACCGCGGGTACCTCAGTGAGAACGAATGTTCGCAATACGGACCGTCTTGAATTTGTTAAAATAACAAAGAAAACCAATGATAATGTTAAACTAAAACCAGCCATTATATCGGGAGTAGGACTTGTTAAAAATGAATTTAGATCAAAAACTACTCAACAACGATATAAAACTTCTTTTGCCAAACGCCCCTTTCCTAAGAGCAACCACAACGTTCAACCTAACTACCAACACAACGGTTGGAATCAAAACTTTCCTAGACCATATCAAACTCCAGATTACATGCCATGGAACCCTTACCCATCATTTCCATACATGAATCAAATAAATGGTATGTTTAACCCAAACGGACCCATGAGATATTGGGGACCAAATGTTTGAGTTATTTGCTTCTTAGGTATGCTTGAAAGTTGGATTGGAACCCGATGAATGGATAAAAGATAGTGGATGCTCACGACACATGACGGGCAACAAAGTCTCTTCTCATCATACCAAGAGTATGACGGAGGTAATGTCACTTTCGGTAGCAATCTCAAAAGCAAAATCATTGGCAAAGGTACGATTGCTCATAACTCTCTAACTATTGAAAATGTTGCTCATGTGGATAGGTTAGGATTTAATCTACTTAGTATTAGCCAACTATGTGATAAAAAGTATAAAGTACTATTTGATGAAAATGGTAGTAAAATACTAAAAGATGGTATCACCATAGCTAAAGGAGTTAGGAAAAATAACATATACGTCATGAAAATAGATAAAACATATAATGACAAACTTTGCCTAACAACATTAGACGATAGCTCATCTCTTTGGCATAGCGCTTAGGTCACGCTAATATGAGACTTATACAAAACCTATCTTCAAAAGAGTTGGTTAGGAATTTACCAAAACTAAAATATGACCAACACTTTTGCGGCGCTTGCAAAATTGGTAAACAAACACATAGTAGTCACAAATCTAAAAATATGGTATCCACATCTAAGTGTCTAGAATTATTACATATGGACTTGTTTGGACCATCCGCTATAAGAAGCTATGGAGGCAACTTATACACTTTGGTCATAGTAGATGATTACTCAAGGTTTACTTGGACATTATTTTTGAAAACCAAAAATGAAGCTTTTGATAAATTTGAAATACTTAGCAAGAAAATTCAAAATCTTCTAGGTGTCAAAATTGTGTCGATCCGAACGGATCATGGTCGTGAATTTGACAACGAAACTCAATTTGGAAACTTTTGTGATACAAATGGTATAACACATAACTTTTCGGCTCCACGAACACCTCAATCAAATGGAGTAGTAGAACGTAAAAATAGAACAATTCAAGAAATGAGTAGAACAATGCTTAATGAACAAAACATTCCTCAAAAGTTTTGGTGTAACGCCGTTGACAATTCTACATATATTTTTCCTAAACAAAACACCATATGAACTTTATAAAGGTAAAAAGCCAACATTAGGATATTTTAAAGTCTTTGGTTGTAAATGCTTTATTCTTAATACTAAGGATTATCTCACCAAGTTTGACCCAAAGTCTTATGAAGGTGTATTTCTTGGTTACTCTCAAACTAGTAAAGCTTACATTGTCCTAAATAAAGAAACAATGATAGTCGAGGAATCGTTGAACATAACATTTGACGAAAGTCCACCTCCCTCTAAGACATCACCTTTGGTAGATGATGACTTAGTTGAAAGTCAAATAATAGAAAGTCAAATTAATAATAACAAGGAGGATGAACCATTAAATAAGGAAATTATCAATATAAAAGAATCTAAAAGTCATCCATTAGAAAAGGTCATAGGAAAACTTAATCAAAGAACCTTAAGATCACAAGCTCAAAATCAAAGTAATCATTTTTGTTTTGTATCCACCATTGAACCCAAAACCATAAATGAAGCAATAAAAGATGAATCATGGGTAATTGCCATGCAAGAAGAATTAAACCAATTAGTTAGAAATGATGTTTGGAAACTAGTTCCAAAACCCAAAGATCAAACTATAATTGGAACAAAATGGGTCTTTGAAACAAAATGGACGAAAATGGTGTAGTATCTAGAAACAAAGCTAGGCTTGTTGCACAAGGTTATAATCAACAAGAAGGAATTGACTATGATGAAACTTATGCACCGGTAGCTAGACTTGAATCTATTAGAATATTACTTGCTTATGCATGTGCTTATGATTTTAAATTATTTCAAATGGATGTTAAAAGTGCTTTCCTTAATGGGTTTATTAACGAAGAAGTGTATGTTGCTCAACCTCCGGTTTTACCGACTTTGAGAAACCACATCATGTCTTCAAACTCAAGAAAGCATTATATGGCCTTAAACAAGCACCTAAAGCTTGGTACGACCGTCTTAAGACTTTTCTTATTGATAACAAATATACTATGGGATTAGTAGATAATACTCTTTTTACTAAGAAAAAGGAATCGCAAATTATTATTGTTCAAATATACGTTGATGACATTATATTCGGATCAACTTGTCAAGAACTATGTGATGATTTCTCTAAAATCATGCATGACGAGTTTGAAATGAGTATGATGGGTGAGTTAAACTTCTTTCTAGGACTTCAAATCAAACAACTAGATGATGGTATTTTCTTTAATCAATCTAAATATATAAAAGACATGCTTAAGAAATTTGGTCTTGAAGATTCCAAACCAACTAAAACACCCATGTCCTCGGACACTAAACTCACCAAGGACGAAGAAGGTGAATCCGTAGATAACACTAAATATAGAGGAATGATTGGTAGCCTACTCTATCTTACGGCTAGTAGACCCGACATTATGTTTAGTGTTTGTCTATGTGCTCGCTTTCAAGAAAACCCAAAGGCATCACACTTAGAAGCATTAAAAAGGATTTTTAGATATATTAAGGGAACAACGTGTTTAGGATTATGGTATCCCAAAGGAACGGGTATAGAAACCATAGTGTATGCCGACTCGGATCATGCCGGTGATTATGTCGATAGAAAAAGTACAAGTGGTATTTGCACTTTTGTTGGACATTGTCTCACCTCATGGTTTGCAAAGAAGCAAACGGCTTTAGCCATCTCTACTACTGAAGCCGAATACGTCTCAGCAGGAAAAGCATGTCAACAAGCTCTTTGGATGAAGCAAGCTCTCGTAGACTACGGAATTCATCTCAACGACATTGTGATACTTTGCGACAACAAAGGAGCCATCGATCTCAGCAAGAATCCCGTTCAACATGCTCGTACAAAGCACATTGAAATCCGTCATCACTTTCTTCGCGACAATGTTCAAAAAGGAAACATTTCAATCGAGAAAGTATCCTCCGAAGACAACATTGCCGACATCTTTACTAAACCTCTTAAACGAGAACCTTTTAATCTTCTTAGACTTGGTTTAGGGTTAATGGAACCAAGCATGTAGGATAAACATAGCCTAAAACATTAGAATAGTCAAACCAAAACAATTTTGTCTTGTTTATGCTACTGTAGCCACGGCACCAAACGACAACACGGACGGAACCAAAAATTTGGTGCCGTGCGGTCCGTGGTGTCTCTGAAGCAAAACGCTTTATACATAACATCTTCTTCCTCACAACCCACTTTACCAAAACGTGCAAAACTTAAACCAAGCTCATTATTGTCATCTTCCCACTCACTAATCAATGAAGATAACATCATTGTAAGTATCCTAACTACATTTCATCTCTTAATTCCGAGTCTAGGATTCTTATTTATGCACAAAACTATCACAAATCATTACATGGGGTTTTATGTATGCTTTTATACCAAATATGAATTCAATTGGCAAATTGCATAACTAGTCATTCAAATTAGGTACTACATTATCATATTGCATAAACAAATCATGTTTCCCACTAATTGATAGATAATAAATATAAGGCCTTATTCAAACAACCAAACACCCCATGTCAAAAGTTTTGAAAAGCTTCTCACTTGTAGGAAAACATTCTTTCATTGCTAATACAAATAGAAACGTTAGAATTTTCATCACTTGCATGCTCTTGAATACTAAAGGTATTGCATAACTAATATGCACTTCCGGGTATATTCAAATATAGCCACATTGAATTAGGAGCATTTGGGTTATCTCATGGTATTTGCCAAACACTCCACTAAAACCATTTTGTGCATAAAATGAGTCGAGATAACCGCAACTCCAAATTGTTTTCATATAGGCACACACTAGAATCAAAAACGTTAAAATTTATCTTAATTTTTTTAACATATTAACTCTTGTCCTTAGGAATAACCATGGTAGCCGCAAGATTCTATGATCACAAAGACACTCTTAACTACATTCCCAAACACCACAAAACCAAAGGACTCACCAAGGAACAAATAGAAATATTTAGGGGTCTAGAATCAAGGTATTTCCACGAGGGTAGAACCATTCACTCATCCTTCCTTGAGCATACCAATCTTCGTGAAGAACTAGCCGCCATTCAATTCGATTGTCTTCTTGACATTGATGAACCAATTTGTCCTAGGTTTGTGTTAGAATTCTATGCTAGTGTGACCGGTTTTAGTGATGAAGATGATGAGTTTTGTCTTAGCTTTAGAATCAACCAAAATGACTACACCATCACTTTAAGTGAATTTGCTAGAGTACTAGGAATTCCCAACCGAGGAACTTGTGTCTACACGGATAAGTGGTCACTCATCGCCCTTGATGCAATCAATGACCGCTCTCTTCCCTACATAACCCGTTTAGCCGATAAGGATGTCATCCGTGAACACCTTTTAACCCAAAACGGATACAACCCGAGTAACCCGAAGGGAAAAAGGTAGACCGAGATCCATATGGAATGGAGCTCAATGAACTTAAGCACAAATTTAAGAAATGGGAGGAGTTACTTAGAGCAAACGTCATTAGCACCATAGGGAATAGGGATCACATAAACGCTTGTCTTTGTCACATGCTTTACAACTTGTCCACCCGACAACCATTCAACTTAGCCTACTACATAGCTAGGAGAATGATTGATATTCCAACTCAAGGATCCGTTGCTCTTCCATACGGGATGCTTCTCACCCGTCTCTATAGAAACTTCGCTCCAATTCCACCAACCCCAAAAGGAATGCACCTTCACTATGAACTCATCCCTCACATCTTTGTACCTTTGAGTGATGATCGAGTTGCTAAGACTAAAGGCAAGAGAGCTAAACCTCCAACTCCTTCATCATCATCATCAAATAGCTCCGAGGATGGTCTTCCAAGCTCTCATCTTCCACCTCATGAGTATTACGCATCTCTTTCCGAGATTGAGAATGAATCAGCAGAATTCAAGCAAACTAAGGGAATGTTCAAGTGCCTTGGTAGGATGATGAACAAGATTTACAAGAAATTGGACAAATAAGGGTACTTTAAGGAGTGTTTGGAACAATGCTTTATCATTAATGTTTGATACTATTTAGTTGTTTTATTATGTAGGATGATAATATAACTTAAAACAATGGTGTATGCTAACAAACTCATGCAGGGGGATAGCACAAGTATGCTATCAAATTTTACCCATTTTCACTATATTGTGAAAATCAATAAGCCTTGCTCTTAATCTATGCTCCACTATGTTTACATATGTGTTATTTACTTTTCCTAACTAGAAATGTTTAGTATAACAGGTTTTGAGAAAAAATTTCAGGTTTTAAGAAACATTCTGTCCAAATTTCAGCACTCCACGGATCAGACGGCACCATTATCTTGGTACCGTCCTTTATGCAAATTGGTACCGCCATATCTGTTGGCGGACCAGGCGGCACCCTTTTTGGGTTCCGTCCGTGTATGATTTTGGTGCCGTGGATCCTCCAGGTAATTTTCTGAATTTCGACTCTTTCGTGATTCCAAATTATCTTCCATCACTTAAAATCAACCTTAACTAGTTTATACTGTTATTAGAACTAGTATTATTCACTAAGGGATGTAAGAAATCCATTTCCCACCAAAATTCAAAAATTTGAAAAATCCACCCAAGGAGCCCTTTGGCATAAAGGAAGGAACCAAATTTTGGTACCTTCAAATCCGTGGGTAATCTGAATATTAGGAAATTCCACTCACTAGAACACATTAATTGCATATCTTTTCTTCTTCACTCCATCTTCTTTGTATGGATTGACTTGGGTGATATGACTAGCATTCAACCCACTTCCAAATCATTAGGAACCTCATCTCTTCAATGGTTCAACATCAAATCAAACCTTTTCTCAACAATTTCTTACCTCTATAAATTGAAAGGCTTTACCATGATCATCCTCACACCTTCTTCATTCTCATTACTATCTAGCAAATCAAAACCCAAGTTAAAATGACTAAATCATCACCAAAACCTTGCAAGAAAACCGCTAGAATGAGCGTAAGGCCTTGTTGTTTTGTCAATCTTAGCTCATCATCCGAATCTTAGCTACACCTACTTCATCACACATTGTGATCACCACTCCACCACCAACTAAAACACCTACTTCACCTCCACCGGCACCCATCCAAACATCCAAAACACCCTCACCACCTTCACCAAGGTCTTCCACTCTCACTCCCATGGAGTTATTTTCAACTCCACCAACATCACCAAATCCTTTCCTAGAGGACTTGGAAGACTTGCCTCCTAGGCCAAGTCATCCACCACCATTGCCATCCTTTGGCACCATTGAGCAAATCGCTCATGAATCACCTCGGTCATCCATTGACCCAAACGCCCCATTAGGGCCAAGACCTCTCCTTTTCCACCCCATTCACAAGGACATTCATGGTCCTTTATACGGGGATCATCCACTTCCATCATCAATGTCCCCTCATATTGAGGACATTCCGGAGAGCATGTGGGATGACAATCCCACTAGAGAGGAGATTCAAGCCGAACTCCACAACCTCCACCAATTCAAAGGCATGGTGGATTCTCACTTAAGTGAGACAATGCAAATGCAAAGTGCTTTGCTTGCATCCATCATGACCACTCCAAACATCCCCAACACCACCAACACATCCACCATTCCACCACCACAACCTTCCCAAACTTTCTACCCTCCAAGGCATGGTTGCTCTACTTGTGAGCAAACGGGTCAAACCGTGGATCGGACACGGATTATGGTCCATGACTTCCACGAAGAAATGAGGTTCATCCTCAACCACATTCTTGAGCGTCTCAACGCTCTTTCCCATCCACCATCACTTTAGGATGGTTTTAAAATAGTCTTTCTTTTATTTGCTCTTTTAGGATAATTTTCATTTTCTTGTACTAGAAACACATCATTGTGTTCTCTTTTCATGATCTTTACTCATGAAAAATTTTAACTAATGAATGTTGTTTCTTATATTGTTGGTGTCATTACATAGTGTTTGGAAATGCTTGTGAATGATCATTATTACTAACAATTTTTTATTTTCACAATCCATGTATCTTCCCACAAAAGCACCCAATTTAGGGGGAGCTTTGAACAAGGGGAGATAATAGCTCGGGCTCATTACATTCCGCATAGCCTCTTCTTTTTGTTGAGACAAAAAAGGGGAGAAAATATAGAACTTGGAAATTATTTATATTTGACTTTTCTGAAAAGTCAAACTGCATACTTTGACTTTCTGAAAAAGTCAACATCATGCATCAACTAGTGAATTCTTTGACTTTCATTAAAAGTCAAATTTCATACACTTGCATTATCATTTTCTTTTCAAGCTCTAAAACTAATATTTTTATAACTCTTGTACAAACTTTGTTTCTTTTATAAAAATAAAATTTATATTTTGTCCTCAACAAAAAGGGGAGATTGTTAATACAAATATCGTCATTAAGCGTTATTTATATTTTTGATCTTTGCCTAAGTTTTGTTAACGACAAAAGTAAATTTAATTTATAAAAGCTTAAAGCTTGTCAAGTTTATTAGATATTAAAACAAGCTTTCTTAAACAATATATTCATCATTCAAGCATTTACATTTATGATTAGTAACATCTTGATATGACTCTAATCATTATGTATGATAATAGTTTGTAGAATGTGTTAGGTTCTTAAAACCAAACACTACTTAAGCATTTGCATATTTCTATTAATAGTAATACAACATTTGACATCATGTATTACATCATGGAAATCATTGGAAGATTCCATTAGATATTTTGTGAAGATTTGTACTCTTCATATCTTGCACAATCTTACTTAGATAGAGTTGACTTTAGACAAGATGTGATATCTTGACTGTCGGTGGCGGTACCAATTTGGTACAGGCGGAACCCTTTTAGGGGTCCGCGGTCCGTGGACGCTCCTGTCCAAATTGGCTATAAATAGCAATGCCAAGCCAAGTAGTTTCTCATCCCTTTCTAACATACTCTCATACATATCTTCTCTCTAACCCTTCTAACTCAGTTTCATATCATATTAGTGATCTCTTTTGTAGCAAAGAAGATCAAGTCATATTCAAGCTTCAACGAGAAGTTGGAAGTCTTGTTTGTTTAGTGTTGTATGATCTAGTGTTGATTCATACTTCATTGTTGTATCAAACCATCATAATCTTGTGAGTGTGAGTGGTTAGTATTTTAGTCCTCAAAATACATTGTGTGTGGGAGTAGTTGTACCCTTGGAAAGAACTCGACATCTAGCTTAGTGTCGGAAATAGTGTAAGCGAAGTGTAAAGGTTTTCTCCGCCGGTTAAAGGAGCTTGTTGACTAGTGAAGTTAAACTCTCGAGTGTGAGACTCGGGGAGTGGAGTAGGGCAAGGAAAAAGAGTCCTTGTAGGCCGAACCACTATAAACAACTTGTTGTGGTTTGATCATTTCTTTCCTTATTTACTCATTACATATTGCTTGCATATTTCATTAACATACTCAAGATCAAAATCAATTGATCTTTCAATAAGTTTCAAAACAAAGTTTTTAATCGGTAAACTATTCAACCCCCCTTCTAGTTTTCTACAGGTTTCTTGGTCATCTTCCCAGATATGCAAGATTCGCATTTATCAAATGATTCATCATTGATGTCTTGCAAAAGCCCATCATGTTGCAGCTGTTGCATGCGTTTCTTGCCTATATGAGCAAGTCTACAATGCCAAAGAAATGAAGAATCCAAATCACCTTTGATTCTTTTATTATTGATGCTAAAGACAGAATTATTTTTATCAACAACATTATCATGCCAATCAATTTCAAACACACCATTTATTGGAATAACATTAAAGTAAAAAACATCATTTAAAGAAACAGAAATTCCATAATCAGTAAATGCGTGAACGAAACCAATATCTTTTAACAAGGAAAGCGAAGCGACACCCCTAACAATGGAAGGTGCGTAATGACAATCGTTTAATGACATTACTAAACCCGAAGGTAAAACTAAATCAAACGTGCCTATAGCTTCAACGACTGCAAGTGCTCCATTACCCAGCGTGCATGTATTTAACGTCCATAGGCAAGCTTCCTTGCTCCTCTAAGTCCCTGCTGATTGTATTACATATGTGAATACCACATCCAGTATCATATACCCAGGAATTTATTTTATGAGGAAAAGCAAATAATTCAATCATCAAAAGAGTACACTGAAGTCTGGCCACAGTGCCAGTATTTTTATACCTCTTATTATGCAACTCATCAAGGTACAATGGACAATTCCTCTTCCAGTGTCCAACCTCGGTGCAGTGATGACAAGCCATATCCTTCTTCGGATTTTCACGCTTCTTGGGAGGGTACTTTTTGGGTTCTTGCTGATAAGTCATAACTTGTTTTCCTTTATCAGCTTTACCCTTACCTTTCCCTTTCTTGTTCGCTAGCGGCTTATTAGGCTTAGAAATTCTACCCTTATGGATGGTCAAAACCGCAGGTGTAGAAGCCTTCTTGGGCAAACCTTTTTTGTAATCAATGAGCATTGCATGTACCTCACTGACTGTCTTTCCCGTGCAATGCATATTATAATTGCGCACGAAACCATCAAACTCCTTATTAAGGGATCTGTTGATAAGGCCAATTTGTATGTCATTAGGGTAGACATAGTTCAAACGCCCCAACTGGTACATGTAACTCATCATTTCAGGCGGTGAAACTTACAGGTTTCCGTCTCCTTGCTTGCAACTATGAAGAGCATCTATCAAATCATACAGCTCTATCCACACGGGCTTTTCAAACAACCTTTGCAATTCTTCAAGCATGAGATTAGGGAAGTAATTCTCAAACTGCTTTTGCAAGCTTGAGTTCATACTCCCGAGCATAATGCAGGCGACCTCATTATACTTGTCATACTCAGATTGCCATGCAGCTCGTGCTTCAGCAGTAGCATCAGTTGCAGGTTCAGGAGGACAAGGCGTAGTCAAATAATTGAGTCTTTTGGCAACCCTCAAGACAATTCTTAGTTGCCGATACCAAGCATTGAAATTCGCGCTACAGTCAATTCTCTCGATCAAACATAGATTTGAACGACGAGGCTAGTGCAGTAGATTCAGCTTGAGCCATTTCTACAGAAATAAAAGTTCAAAAGTTAGTACTTTCGATAAGTAATCATTCAAGAAAATAAAATACCCTTTGGTCAATATAAATTTAACCATAGAATTTTCCTTGAATTTTGGATCCTCATTATCATAGTTTCACCACATCAGTTGATCCGCTAGTGGTGAAAGTATAGAATAGGTAATCGTTGAAAAACGATAATTGACAAACAAGTTTTCAATTCCAAAAGTTATGGGATTTACAATTTTGCCAAAACAATTAATGCAAAACGTAAGCATGTTTCATCCCATCTCATGCCTTAAGCCTTAGGTCTCACTAACAACTTAATTAAGTTATCTAATTTAGAAACTGCAAATCATAAAGCCGGGTCTCACACAACAAAATAATTCACCTCGTTATTGTAATCTAGATCAAGGTCTCACATAACTAAATTACAACTTCAAGTGTTTCATATCATTAGATGGCATAAACTTAAATTTAAAGGGTACAATTTTGACGTGTAATCAAAACTTATGTATAAAGAAGCATGCATACAACTTTATAACATAATATTTTTGAAAAAACTTACATAAAATTTTAATTGCTAAGATTGAATTCTACAAAGTTTTTAATCGATCGTTGAGAAACTTACAACTTTGCACTAAGATGCTTCGTACATTGAATGGTTATACTAGGTAGCTCCAATCGAACTCACAGAGGGCAGAGGACCAGGTAAGCGCATAGCATAACCTTAGACATCCTTTCAGTGAGACTGTGCTCACTTCTTAAATACCCCTTTATAGTTTGTTCTAGTGGGTGAGCCGTTCTAACCATTTAGTACAGTCGCATCAATCGATTAAAAGTTCAAGAATAATTCTTAGATAACAAATCAATTTTGCCATTATTTAGTCTATTTAATTTTCTATTCCAAAAAACCCTTTTTGCTTACTAACATGTCAAACAATATATAAACAAAAAAGCATTTTAATAAAAATTAAACACACTCAAATAATTTAAACATATAACTTAACACTTTAACATATGTAAAAAAACAATTAGCCACATGCATAATTATTTCAATAAACTCTAATAACAATTCTAGGCGTAAATTAATGCATACATTAACTAGGACTTTCATCTCGCAAGGTAGATGAGCCACATATATCGACAAGTCGATTGCGTAAGTCGAAGTTAATAGTATACCAATTAGCACATAACGAATTTTATTAGTTATAATTGAGGTCTTCCCCAATTCAATAATTATTAAATAAATAAAACATGTGTGTATCACTTAACAATTAATCAATAACCAATAAACAATACTCCATGGCAAAACATGCATGTTTCACCATGGATTCCGCATAACAATTATCACCCAAGATACGCATATTACATGGCACATAACAATTATTCATTAATTAACCACATAAAATAAGCATGCAATCCTAGGGTTTCTACAAGTTTTACAAAATTAAAACCTAATTATAAATATTAGGGTAATCGACCCATATATAAAAAATTAGGGTTTCGAATTCAAAACCCTAGAAACCATCAAAAGCATGCAAATAATCATAAAGATTCAATTTTTATGTGTTTCGGTAATTAATTACATCATATTAACCTGGCTCTGATACCCTTTATTTGGAATTTTATACTCATAACAATTATACATAAAACAATTAACATCATCAAAGCAAGCAGCGGAAGACAATAGGAATAATATATGTAATTAATTAACCAAACAAGAAAGTGCGTACCTTTTAGCAATTCAAGTAATCAAACGATAATGTGATCAAGTAACAAAACCCAAAACCCTAAACTAGGGTTTCACAAAATCGTCCCACCCTAAATTGACCACCAAGGAATACAAGCTCAAGTGTGCTTGCTCTTCGTTCTTGTACACACGTACTAATAGCGATTTGATGTGGAAAAGCTAGTTCCTTGAATCACTAATAAACCAAATACTTTATCTTTGAGTTAGACAAAAATCGAAAACCCTTGGGGAAGGTGTTTCGACCGGTCACACAAAAAGGAGAGGAGAAGGAGAGAAATTAGGTTATCAAAGTGATCCAAGATTAGTCAATAATGAATACATTGATTTGTATTTATATTTAACATATCTTGGAGTACAAGTTTGAGTGGGTTTGGGTTTGGGAATACCCTAAACGATCGGCCAAAGACCCACAAGGGGTTCTAGAACTTTCCCGACCACTAATTTCATTCTTAGTCCTTGTAGTTAATATTTAACGACCGTTAACCAAACCTCGTTAATCATTTAACTATCGTTATGTTTTATTTAGTGATTAATAATTAATAATAATAACGTTTTATTTATATTAATTATGTACATCAATTCTCATACGTAATGTGTGCAATCCCGAAGTCTCGAGTTCGAATCCGGACATACTATTATTTAAATATCCATTAAAACCTTTCAAGATCTTTTGAAGTAATCAGGCCTGTTTATCATCCAGAAATTGATAATGGAACTCTCCCTACAGTCCAATAAAAATTACTCAGTACTAGGCTACGCCCCCATGTCCAAAAGTTGTGTTGTCACATAAGAAAACGACATATAGACTTGAACATTGTATTTGCCAGGACCGACTGAGGTTATGTAGCGTCTCAAGTAAAACAACATTGAATCTAATGAAATTGGGCTGAAAAACCTCTTTCTTTTTAAACGGATATAATTTTATAGAACAAAACTAGCAAGACGTTAGGAAAACAAGTTACAAGGAAGCGGAAAGAGCATTACAAGTGTCATCAAACCAATCAATCCAATTTAAAGAAAATAATTTGGCCCTAGTCGAAATCCAAGGAGATAAGTACATGTTGGTGTTGTTAAAGAAAAACTGTTTTTTAGTCATTGGGATGAGAATATGACTTCATTACCATACTTCCGAATAAGCCAAATCGTGCTCATTCAATCAAAGGATACATCATATCATTACCAAACTTCCAAAAAAGTGTCAAGTTGATTCCAACACAAGCATTGTTACAAGTTGGAAAACCAAATACAACATTGAGAATCAAAAGTCCTTATTAGTTGTCGAGGAGTCTCCACGTACATGTGGTCATTCATCATCCTACAAAACGTTATTAGTCTTAACTTTTTACCATCTTTCATAGATTTCCCTCACTGCTACCGCTTGTATGCTAGTCACAATTTATATATGCTCAATGCAAAAGTCTCGACTTTAGGTTTTTTTCTTGGCTTTGAAGAGTAAACCAAAAAAATATCACTCCAAGGGAACATTTGATCTATGCATATGTAACCGAAATAGGTTCACAAGTCATGACCCGTCTACCATTCTCTTGGTCGCCTAGTATGCGCTCTCTCAAATGTGTATTCGAATTTGATCAAGAAGGAAAATGATTTGTAGGCGTACAAAATGATTTGTAGGGAATGTGTTGAAATGAGCTTGCAAAATTCATACGAAAATGTCCCTCTATTTATGAACTCAAGAATTAAGGAGCATCAATTAGTTAATAGCAGTGTTTTGGAAACCAAACCAACTGCTTGAACCAAGTTGAATCAAAAAACCCAACAATGGTTTGAAAATTGGTTTGGTGTCTAGTTCGGTTTTAAAAACCTTTAAAGAGTTGGATATAACTGTAAAATTAGTCACTTTCTTTTCTTCCACTAAAGAACATGAAGAGCATATATTTATGTTTTAATCTTTTTGTTTTCAACTTTTTTGTTTCTTGAATGTTTTCTTCAACTCAAGTAAATGAAAAATAACAATAAGTGGCACTTTGCTTCTACTTACTATATAGAGTATTATTTTGTGATCTACCATTCTTGATCCTTTTTTTATTTCAACTAATTCATCTTGAGAACACGAGAGATGAATAATAAAACCGTGTAGTGGCGGCTAAGTGAGAAAAACCCGTGCATGTGAAATATTTCAACTTCAAATCAAGCTTGGTACAAATAACTCTGAAATAGTTACACCAACCTTTGAAAATATAAGAAGGTTTTAACTGGTTCGAGTTTATATGATTATGAATTCTAACGGCATGAATTAGTCGGTCAAAATCACATGATTATGATTGCAGGCACTACCAAAGTTGGGTATACTAAAAGCAAAATAAATAGCATATCAAATTAAATTTTCACCAAACAACTTTACGCTTGATAGCATAAACATTTTTTTTTTAAAAAATAGAAAGAGAAGGGCCCAACCGGGTTCGAACCGGTGACCTATTGATCTGCAGTCAATTGCTCTACCACTGAGCTATGGACCCTTTAGTGCTACTTAACCAATACCAAAGAATATATTACTAGCCACATTGGATTATAAATTATTAAAAATTCGTAAACGCTAACCAGATTCCCCGCTTCCACATATTTGGATGGCCCAGTGAGTTGCCTAACAACCTGAAAGTTGTGGGTTCGACTCTTCTTAGAGATATATATGTGAGATAGAATTCGTGAGATGGGTGATGTAGGTTGTAAAATTTTGTCGTTCAAACAAATAAAATAGTATGCTTATGTCACCAAAGAATCGTCATAGTATTGCATGTACGTGTCCATTTAGACCATTCTAATTATGTTCCCGGATCTTCTAGTGATAATGTATTCAGATATGGTTGTTAGTTGATATTGTAGGGATGTTAGTTACTTGCCTAATGCCTAATATGCTAATGTGTAATGTTTCGTTAAATGGTAGAATATGAAGACAAGTATTTTATATGTTGTTTCAGTTAGTTTAGGACTTTAGGTGATTGTATCTTATTGTCATGGGTGCTCAGATCGTGTTACAATCAGATCGTGTGGGGCCTTGGAAGTTTGACGCGTGGTGAGTTGGTTAGAACGATGATCAGTATGAAGATGTAAAAAAGAAATGGTTATGATCCTTGTTTACAACATCAAATGCCTTGGGTGCCTATATATTTGGAAAGTTTTTAGGCCCTTGTGCCGATAATCCAGAGAAGTGAAAGCATGCGTGTTTGTTTGTCGACAATATGACAGTTGTCAAACCCGTTTACAGGAATTTTCTTCTTTGAAGGCTGTTCATATATATGGTGTGTTCAATGTTGTTGGACTGTTTTTGTTTCATACTAGACTGCATAAGTTATTAAAAAAAAAAAAAAAAGGGTTCGGAAGCCACTCTAAGTAAATATCAGAGCCAGGTTTCGATCCTGGGACCTGTGGGTTATGGGCCCACCACGCTTCCGCTGCGCCACTCTGATTGTTGTTTGATTTATCACATTATGCTATTTAGACTGAAGCTAGTTCAGCAATCTCTTTTTTAACTGAAAGATATGTGTTTGTGAATGATAGTGTATCTTTGTAACCTGCAGCTCAGTAAATGAAACATACGAATAAACTTAAATGGCCTAGTGAGCAAAGGTCAAATTCATCAGCTAGTGTCAGTGATGTAAAACAAGGGTCATTAGGAAGTGTGTATGTCGAAATATAAGTGCGTTTGGTTGGAGAGGAGTGCTCGTATTTGAGATATGTCTGGTAATTAGGAAGTGTGTATGTTACTAAACCATAGTGATAGTAAACCTTATTGAACATAGACAGTTAGGAAATGTTTGAACTGTTCGGTTTGATTGATTTAGTAGATATGCGTATATGACTGAGTGTACAAAAACATCTATGTTTTCTAGTGGCAGACTGTGCCTAGGCTGTATGAGTTATATAACTTTTGCCTAACTTGTTGATTCAGAGAGTGGAGCATTGGTAGAATATGACCCCGTGCACACTGAAAAAGTACAAACTATCAAACAGAAACCATCCAACAATGCTTATGAATGTCGCCACTTTTGAAGAGAACGAAAAATTGTACGTCAAGAATTAACAAACTGAGCTCCTTCAACAATGAAATCCATCCTGCTTTCAAAAGAAGAAAGATCATCTCATAAGATTGCTTCATGTGAGGTACCTTACATGTGTTAATGTTCAGTGTTTGTTTGTATGAATTTATATTTTTAAGTGGGCGCTTTGGATAATCTCTACATCAATAAAGCTAAACACTTGACGGTTATGGCTTTTATCGTTGATTTTGGACTTGTGTCATTGTTTATTACTCCAATGAACAGAGATGTTTATCTTAAATCAAGATTGTAGAATTTGTTTCTCGAGTTACAAAGATTTTTGTGACTGGGGAATGTACATTCATTTGTTTACCACCATCAATGAGTGAAGTTTTACTGTCCATTTTTTTTTAGTTTGTAGACGGTAACTAAGTACTCTACAACTTAAGGTTCGAAACTTCAAACTACTGCCAGTAACCAAACATTTATGTTATTTTGGACTTGTGTCATTGTTTATTACTCCAATGAACACAGATGTTTATCTTAAATCAAGATTGTAGAATTTGTTTCTAGAGTTACAAAGATAGTAGATGGAGTGAGAAGAAGGGGCAGACCCAAACTCAGGTGGGAGGAGAGACTTAAGATTGATATGTCGGAGCTTCACTTGTCGGAGGACATGACCTCAGATAGGAAAGGGTGGAGAGATAGGATTAGGATCTGCGGCTAGTTTTTTTGGCTTGGGGCTTTCTGGGTTTAGGTAGTTTGGGGGGGTTAGGCTTTTAGGCGTTTCGTTTGTTTTGCCTTGCTCTGCCGTAGTGTTAGGCCCCGTGCGTTGCTCTGCTTTGCTTGTGTTGTTTGGGCTTGCCGCTTTTCTTACTGCTTGGCTTGTGGTGCTTTGTTTTGCTCTTCTTTTGCTTTGGGCCGTCGTCTTTTTTTGCTCTCTGTGGCTCTCTTAGGTCTGCTTGCTTTCTTTGCGCTTATCTATGTTGCCTTGCCTTGTTTCTGCCTGTTTTCTTTACTGCATGTGCTTGTTGTTTACTGTCTACTCCTCTCTTTTCTTCTCTTTCTCACTCACACACCTGCACTTGCCGGAGGTCTCGTTGGAAGCAGTCTCCCTACTTCAGGGTTTTTCCCTGGGGCTGGGGTAGGATCTGTCTACATTTTACCTCCCCCATACCTCGCGTCGGCGGGATTGGGTATGTTGTTGTTGTGAGTTACAAAGATTTTTGTGACTGGGGAATGTACATTCATTTGTTTACCACCATCAATGAGTGAAGTTTTACTGTCCATTTTTTTTTAGTTTGTAGACGGTAACTAAGTACTCTACTACTTAAGGCTCGAAACTTCAAACTACTGCCCTGCAACTGCAAGAAACAAACTACACTTTGTACGAGGGGGTGATCGAATTGTGAAAATTAAAAAAGATGTAATAAGAGTGTAGACTGCAAAAGGAAAAAAACATTTCGGAAGTCACTCTATCAGAGCCAGGTTTCGATCCTGGGACCTGTGGGTTATGGGCCCACCACGCTTCCGCTGCGCCACTCTGATTTGTTGTTTCTTTTATCACATTACATTATTTAGAATGAAGCTAGTTTAGCAATCTCTTCTACATAGGCTCATCAAAGCCTTAAGAACTACTAGAATTTGAACAGCAAAAGAGACTAGTGTCTTCTAGATCTCGTTGTGATCGAGCTATGCACTTAACACTTTACGATTCTAAAATCATTTGTTCATGATACTCAGTAGCTTTTAAAACAATATGCTGCATATCGAAGGTGTGCTCATGCTACATCAACATTGAAAAAAAAATCTTACAAGAAATATTTGGATTGATATGATGTCTTATTATAGCTATACAAAATCTTACATAGGTCTTCAACTCTTTACATTTGCAACTTTTAAGTTGTCTCACGACGAGTCATGTACCGGTATGTTGTTTTGCAGATCTCATTATTCAAATCAGTATGCATTGTACAAAAGTACAAAACTCATTCGTATCTTTGGTGATAGGCTTATAGCAGCATGGAAATTCCAAATGAGAGTTGAATGTGCTGTGTCTGGTAACAACTTTATGTTAAAAAGTTGTCCTAAAGATATGACCAACAAGGAGATTATAACATATGCTTATTAGAATCTACCAACAGCATGGAAACTTTAATTAATGACTAAAATACACGGTTGGTCTTTAAACTTGGGAAGACGCATCGCGATAAGACAAAACTCGGCCTTTTCATCGTCGGGGGTCCCTATTTCAAGGTTTATACTCGCTACAGGTCCTTTGACCATATTGCCATTAGTCAAGGACATCTTATGGCGTTAGATTTGTCTTTTTTCCAATGGCACATTTGTCATTTTACCACTGTCCATTAATTACTGTGACAACCCACTTGTTTAACCAGAGGCGCTACAGTAAAACCTCGCTAATAAAAGGGACATTTTATCACCACTCATCCTTTATCTTTCCTAACAACTAAAATCTTATCTTCTTCACCGACGGTAAAATCTGAAAAATGGTGGTGTGTTCATGCAACAGAAGGGTCGTCATTAGAACATGCTGGAACAACACGATCCCCGGCAGAAGGTTCTATGCCTGTCCAAGACAGGTTGGGACACTTAATTTTATTTCATATTAAAGTTGGCATGTAGTGGTTTACCTTAAAATGTGTTGATTATGATAGTATATCTGTTTTATTATAATTGTGATTTTATACAAATCGGTTTAGTTGGTGTTTATGAGGCAAGCAGATGCTAACATTTTGATTATCAATTATAGGCTACAACATGTTCATTCATTGGGTGGTACGATCCACCCATGCAAAGGAGAGCAAGAGATGTGATCATCTACTTGCAGAGAACAATCTAGGAATGGCGACATTACAAGAATACGAAGCCGCCCTCATTTATGAGACTATGGAGGCGGTCAACGCTGGTTACCGGGCAAACGAGCTAGAGGCTGCTCACCAAGCAGCCTTGGCCGATCTCCTTGTTGAGAAGGAGAAAGTTTGCCGTCTCAGGAACTTTTGTGTGTTTTCATGGATGGTCATCTTCTTGGTTTTTCTATGGTTCTTCTTTAGGGTTTAGATATGTACTGGTTTTAGTGTTTTGAATCGGTGATAGATGGTCTAGTTGTGTTTAAGAAGTTTTAGAGTACGTTGACTAAGAATAGTATTTTGGTGTATAATGTTTGGTCATTGTACAGTGTTAATATATTTCTTTTATGCTTTGGTCCTTATCTTTGTCTGCCTTTACTAGTAGGTCCTTTGCCCCAAGAATTTATATATCACTTGCCACACAAATGGTCAAACTCATAATAGAATCGAGTTTCAAAGATGGATGAATGATGAGGGATGGATGAACAGACACCAATTTCAGTATCAACATAAACTTGATATGGTGTTGTTCATCCATCTTTGATCCTTCATTCCTGTTTGTGATGATAGAATAACCGTATCCAACTCAAAACCCAGATCCAAGTATCAAAGATGGATGAATGATCTGAGATGGATGAACAGACACCACTTTTGAGTATCAACATAAACTTGATATGGTGTTGTTCATCCATCTTTGATCCTTCATTCCTGTTTGTGATGATAAAATAACCGTATCCAACTAAAAACCCAGATCAAAGTTCAACAGATCCTAGATTCATAGACGTATGAAGTCTCAAAGATGGATGTATGGCACCACTTTTGAGTATCAACATAAACTTGATATGGTGTTGTTCATCCATCTTTGATCCTTCATTAGTATTTGTGATAATAGAATAACTTGATAACCAAACTCAAAACACAAATCCAAGTTCAACAGATCCAAGATTCATAGACGTATGAAGTCTCAAGGATGGGTGAACCGACACCATTTTTGAGTATCAACATAAGCTTGATATGGTGTTGTTCATCCATCTTTGATCCTTCATTAGTGTTTGTGAGAATAGAATAACATTATCCAACTCAAAACACAGATGTATGAAGACTTTATAAAAACAATACAATAAAAACATAATTAAACCCATACACTAACATGACATGATTTCATACATAACGCAAATGGATATATTTCCAAATGCATAAAATTTTGTAGTCTACAAAGTTCATAAACATACATTGTTTAAACCACGGCAACTCTGTTTAGGGAATACATATTCGATGGATAACATTGGCTTTCATATGCTTAAACAGCATTTTTTTGTGGTGAAGAAAGCTTTGCTGCTATAATCTTGGTCTTAGTCCAAAATTGTTTTGGAGACCCACCAGAAGCCTTTGCCTTCATAGTTGTCACCTGTAACCTTTGCCTTCATAGTTGTCACCTGTAACCTTTGCCTTCTTCTTTCTTTGTAACTTTTGCTTTGGAATAGAACACATTTTTTGAGACTGTTGTGTAGTGCCTTGACTTCCTGTTACACCTCCTTTCCCAAGACATGTTTTCTTGTTGTGTCCAGCATGTTGCCCACAAATACCACAAACCACACTCTTACTAGAGCTGTGACAAGTTCTGGTTTTGTCACTATTATCATTTTCAGTAAAAGCCCTGGTTCTTTTCTTTCGTGGCCTACCTAATGGTTTATGATGTTTAGGTGGAAGAATGGTTGTAGGAACCTGTGACTTATACCAATGCTCATAACCATTTATTGGCTGGATGTGGTGTTTGTAAGTTTCTTCCCAAGTCTTAAGCAAGTAACATGGATGAACCCATGATTCAACAGATCCTACTTGCATTCCATTCAACCTCATACACACGTGGGTAGCAACAGCATGTTTACATGGCATACTTGTAAGCTCCCATCTTCTATGTTAGGATTTGGAAAATCCAGTAGTTAAAGTGTCGGTCACCTCAAGTATATGTAATCGTTAGAAAGCTCGTAGTCGTAGTTATTTTATGTTAAGTAATATTTAGTTATATAACACCATGGAGGACGGACGGGTCTTTACCCACTGTATGCCTGATCCATAGCCTGTCAGGTGGCGTTTTATGTAAAGACTATAAATACTCTCTACCTCCCAAGGTAGAGAGTTGGAGCTCATAATAAGATTTTTCTTTCTCTCACTAAAGTTCCCAAACCTCTAACTTTCTCTCTCTAAAACTCATTGTGTATGCCTACTTTGGTTATGGTTTGATGTGTATGTGAAATTCAATATGTTACAATTGGTATCAAGAGCCATGGTTAGATCATCTCTTACATATCTTTGGATTTCTAGTGGTTTTTAGGTGGTTTTGAGTTTGAGAAAGTTTAGTGGTTTTTGCATCATTTGGTTGATTTCTAGTGTTAAAGTTTGGATTTTGATTGTACTTTTGTGTTTAGGATCATCATAAGTGTTTAGGTTTTGATTTAGAAGGCTTGAATCATCGTGGTTGGGTTGTTTTGGATTGAAAAGTGGTGTTTTTGAGATTTTTCATGCTAGCGACTTGAGTCACGTTCTTTTTCTTGTAGCGACTTGCTTTGTAAGTGTCAGCGAGAGTGTATATTGTGGTAGCGACTTGCCTTTAGAGACAAGACAAAAAGTCTTGTTAGTGGATTCTCCACTACGGGTAGCGACTTGGTAAGGTAGCGACTTGCTTTCAATTTTGATTGCGACTTGTTCTTAAGTTTCTTAGCGACTTGGTGTTAGCGATTTGGACCAATGTGAGTTGCTATTTAGCGACGACATTCTTAGCGACTTGGTGCATAGCGACTTGCTGTCAAAATTTGTAGCGACTTGGGTACTTAGCGACTTGTTTTGTTATTACTTAGCAACTTAGTACTTAGCGACTTGGTTCAAGGATTCTTAGCGACTTGGTTAACTTTTGTTTGTAATACGGTTTTCTCTTGATTTAGTAAAATCCCGTGAAATAATCTATTTCCCGGTTTAATCATAGAGTTATAAAATCCCGTGTAATATTTAAACATGTCTACCAACGTACCTACAATCATCTCCACTGTTTTCGAGGATGTTCAAGATTTGGTTCAGAATCGTCCACCCATGCTTGCAGAAGCTGACTCGACTCTTGGGCTCAAAGAATCAGCTGTATTGTCTTGGAAAGGAAAATGGGGTCAACATTCTCAATTCGATTGATGAAGGACCTTATCAGATTGAGACTACAAGAGACTTAATTGATACTGCTGAGATGGAACAATGATCTATGGAATAGACAGACCAAAGACATATGATGAGCTCAATGATAAGGAGAAAAAGAGATTCGATGCTGATATCGGGGCTTCTAACATCATACTTCAAGGTCTTCCAAAAGATATCTACAAGCTTATCAATCATAACACAGAAGCCAAGGCAGTGTGGGATAATGTCAAGATGCTTCTTTCGGTTCTGAATTAACTATGGAAGGCCAGAGAATCACATCTCTCTATGATGAATTTGAGCACTTCAAGATGAAACATGATGAGAGTGTCTATGAGTATTACGTGAGATTCCACAAGCTTGTTAATGACATGAGGAACATCGGAATAATGCCAAACATTCAGCTGAACTCAAAGTTTGTGAACAACATGAATCCCGAATGGCACAAGTTTGTCACTTCTGTGAAGCTAACCAAAGGATTGAAGAATACAAACTATGAGCAACTCTATGCCTTTCTTCTTCAGAATGAGAGACATGCTATGTTTGAAAAAAGGATTCTTGATCAGTTCAAAACTAACAGGGAGAGACAAGCTCATCAAATGATTCAACTGGCTTCTACTCAAACATTGGAATTACCACCAAAGCATCTCAAGTTATACCCATGGGTAATGGTAATCACAAACTCATTCCCGATCCAAGATTCAAACAAGCTGATGCTGATGCAGCCGTGGGACACTTCATTAATCAACTGGCCCTTATGGTTAAGCAAAACTTGACTCTCAGTCCACATACCAACAGTCTTCACACCAACAATGAGATCGAGCTGCCATCAATCTTAAATCATATACAGTGTCCGAGAGATAGGAAGGTTATGGTGCAACAGTTCAAGAAGGCGGTATGAACAAGGAAGAGGTGGAGCTGGTAGAGGTTATCTTTTCAAATCGAGAATAGGAATGGAAACTAGGGTCAAGCAAGCAATCAAATGTTACAACTGTGTGGAGAGGGACACATTGCAAGAAGGCTGCACATCTCAACGCCCTCGAGAATGCGAGTATTTGGGGATAAGATGTTGCTTGTTCAATCTCAGGATAATGGTGCAGCTTTGGATGAAGAAGAGTTGTTGTTTCTTCTGAGGAAATGCCAAGTATGATATTGAGATGTGGATGAGCAGCCATTCAGGAGATAGGCAACAATCATCGAGAATGCCTTTCAAGTCGTGATTGTGATGCATATGACTCGGCGTTGATGATGAACCTACTGCACAAACCATTTTCATGGCTAGAATTTCTCCAATGGTCTCTCCTAAAGTCTCTTCATCATCACAAAATTTGGTCCATCCAAAGACAAAATCATTTCTGAGGTACTAAAACTATACGATGATGTTGATGTGCAAAAGATGCATGACAAAGTACAATCAACTGAAACTATTGAGTCAAGTATTGAAAATATGGGTAATATCAATGTTGTCCCATATGATCAATATGTGAAACAAAGTGAAAGTGAGATTGTACCAAGTGATGCATCTTCTACAGTCAATGATGACTATGTTTTTGATGAATACACTACATGTTCCCGATGATTACATTATCTCGAACTTAATGCCTATAAAGAGCGAGTTGCCATTTATGAACAACGTGCTAAGTTTGAGCTAACTACTCGTGGCGGGGAGTTGGATAACCAAATGCGTACAATTATTAGAAAAAGTAATTTTAGAAAAGAAGTGTTAAAACAAGAGTTAAACTCCTTACAAGAAAAGCTTTCAAAAGCTGCTAAGCAAAAACAAGAACTTCAAGAAAATGTTAAAATGCTTAAGCAAGAATTTCATGCTAAGGAATCAAAACTTTTGAATGATTTTTCTAATCTAAAACTTTGAAGAACAAGCTTGAAAATAAGTTGTGCGTACAAGGGAATACCATTGGGCGCTCACATGGTCACTAAGCATAGAGTTTTAAGCGATAAGCATAGTATTCCCATTATAGATAAACCTGACCACGATGCGGGAAGATAGCAAAATCGGCTCAAAATGTAATCTATGATGGCAATGAGATTCTTAAACCTAGACGAAACCTAGTTAGTTGAGTACAGGGAAGATAGAAATTAGATGATGCATCTAGGGAGAAAATGAATAAGAAGCTAGAAGATCCTGAATGTAAAATGAATAATATAACGATCAAACCCCATGATTACAGAAGGAAAAGCGGATCTCCTTAAACAAATTTAAGCCTCAAACGTTGTTAACACCCGAACAAGTTTTGGAAAAGGATTAGATAAGCAAAAAGCTGAAAATCTTGTTGAAACAAACCCTCCCCTTAGGAAAATGCTGCGGCGTGTGTATCCTCCAATACACCAATGCATTTAGTTCCTAGAACTATTGCCACTAAGAGCAAGACCTTAATCAGTCAATATGTTATTTTCAACTATTTGTCGATTTTGAGAAAACTTGTAAGAAAAGGATCACACCAGCTGGGATAAGCTGAAGGGAAAGGGGTTTTGAACAAATAAAAGAATGCTATTTAAGTGAGGTCATGCCTTTCTTTAAACAACTAAAAGATCATTTTGAGAGTCTTTAAAAGGGGATTGATTCAGATATTAAAGGAATGGAAAAGGAATTTGATGCAATGATAGTTGAGGTTAGTGACTATGAGCGAGCATTAAAATATAATGAGATTGAGAGGAAGAACTTACACACCTTAAATGAGAATCGATTTACGAATGTATTTCTCAAGATGTGTTCTATCACGCACTTGCGATCTATTAATGCTTCTCAATTTCATGAATTATCTGTTGCTTTGAAAGTCTCCCATGATCGTGTCATTGAGCTTGAAATCAAAAATGCTAAATTAAGTGAGAAAATTGAGCGGATGATCACGATAATTTGGTAAAACATTTTTCTAAACTAGAAGCATTTTGATTTACAACTAAAATATCAACATCTCAAAGAAAATGTTAAAACCTCAAACATCAAAATATCCTCGGATGTTCGAGTTTGATCACGGTTTGAAATAAGCGTGATGAATAGATTCAAGCTCATTGTAACACAATCAAAGTTAAAGCCCAAATTTCGCAATTAAAGGGTGAAATGAACAATGTGACTGGCTCCCAAATGCCTCCTCCTTTAGATTCTCAGAATTCTCAAACTTTTCATCTTCAAAACTTGGTTAATGCTTTACAAAAGGAAAACAAGAGTTTTCTAGAAAATAAAAGTTAAAACGTCATTTCAATGAGTTATTTGAGTCAATTAAAGTCACTGTAACAAAATAATGAACAAATAACTTCGTTGCAAAAGGAAATTGAAAAGAAGTCGGGGTAAAAGGAAAACGCCAATGGGAGAATGGTGCATCAAAGGTGCATGGTTGTAATAAATATGCTTTATGTGAAATGTTCCTCCTCATCTTAGGAATAATTGCCATTCAACATATTATCATACCTTAAGGATAGTCTAGAATGTCTCAGTGAGATTGTAGAGGATAAGATAGAAACCACTTGATAATGCAATTGGCCATGCATGAGTATATGCCAAACGATCTCAAGAACTTCTAGAATGCTTAATTACAATGCCTAAATCCTAGGTGAGAAGGTCAATCCCTTGATACCTGTTCTATGCCTAGTGCCAAGTATGCAACTCATTCTATGCCCGATGTTATGAATGTGAACCTTATATGCCTTCAAGTAGTTAGGATCCAGCCTCTAGTGTTAGAAAGTGAACTTTAGTACCTTCAAATAGTTCACGTCCGGCACATCAAAACAAGAAAGTAGTAGCAAAACCAACTAATGTTCCCATTCCATCTCTGAGGAGTAATCGGTGACATTAAAGCGAGCAGGTCAAAGTCTCAAGACAATACAAGGAATGATAGGACCTCATGAGCTAAAATGTGCATTGGAAGAAAGTAGAAGATCAACCTAGGGAGAATTTGAATAAAACAAATCGTGTTGATTCTAGTATTAGCTTTAAAGCGTCTTGAATTAATTAATTCTACTACTTTTGGCAAAACATGTAATGATGATTGCGTGGTTTACATTACTAATAATCTTGAATGTGGTGTGAATGCTTTGTCTAATTTTGTCAAATGCCATGTTAAAATTGTTAATGCTAAAAATCATGATAAGAAGGCTAAAAGGCAAAAACGAAAGAAAGTTAGAAAGCGTTGGAAACCCACAGGAAGAACATTTAGAAGGATAGGTTACCAATGGATACCTTTTGGCCATAAGAATTCGGTTTGCCCTCAATCTAAAGACTATGCCCACTAGAAAATGGATGCCTCTTGGTAGAACTATTCCTTAAGAAGTGAACATACTTTGAATAGGTCAAATCTGGACACCCGACATTGCATCTATTCTAATGATTCCATTGCTTCTACATCGATATGGATGTTTCTATTTACGTGTGGTGTTCCAATCACTATTACTAACCAAGTGGAACCCATTCTTGCATGGGATCCCAATTATCGATTATCCATTCTTGTCGTGTTCAGCTGCGGTCGTTCAAATCGTTACGTGGTACTTGGACTCGTTGTTCCAACATATATTTGAGGAGACGGCGGCTCATGAACCGTGAGCAAATTCGCCGGAGATTTGTTAGTTAGAGCGATCATTTGGTGCAATTATGGGTTATGGAGATTATGTTGTGGTTGATAGTGTTATCTCCGGGTATATTACGTAGAAGGTCTTGGTCATAACTTATTCTCTGTGGTCAATTACGTGATTCGATCTAGAGTGGCCTTGAGAAAACATACTTGTTTAGTTAGAACTTGATGGTAAGGAACTTTAAGAACTGCGTGGTTCAAATCTATACACCATCTCCATCGAAGATATGATGAAGTCTTCTCCAATTTGCTTGTTGTCAAGGCTTCAAAAACAAAGTCATGGTTATGGCATCGTCGTCTCAATCACTTGAACTTCGGCACCATCAATGATCTCTCTAGAAAGGACTTAGTTGTAGGATTACCTAGACTAAAGTATGAAAAGGATCATCTTTGTTCAACATGCCAATTGGGAAAAATCAAGAAGTATGCCCATGAAACCTAAACCTACAAACTCTGATAGAAGTTCTTCATACAATTCACATGGACTTATGGACCCATGAGAGTCTGAGAATATCTTTGGGAAGAAAGATGTGTTAGTTGTGGTTGATGATTACTCTCGATTCACTTGGTTAAGTTCTAAGGACAAAGGATGAAACTCCGGATATCATCATCAAACTTATCAAACAACTGCGAGTTCGACTTAACAAAGCTGGTCGAATTATCGAGCGGACAATGGGCGAGTTTGTTAACAAACAACTTAGTGAGTTTTATGAAAGTGTTGGAATCAGTCATCAAAGAAGTGTTCCACGAACTCCTCAACGAGCGGTGTAGTTGAAGGCGAAATCGAACTCTTGTGGAAGCCGCAAGAACAATCTTGATTTACTCAAAGTTCCAATGTTTCTATGGGCTGAAGCCATTGCCACTGCATGCTACACTCAAAATCGGTCCCTAATTCACACTGCTCATGGAAAAACTCCATATGAACTTGTCCACAATATAAAACCTAATCTCTCATTCCTTCGTGTGTTTGGTGCATTGTGTTATCCAACTAATGATGGTCAAGACTTAGGTAAACTAAGAGCAAAGGCGGATATTGGAGTTTTTGTTGGTTATGCACCAAACAAGAAAGGTTCCGAATCTACAACAAGAGAACCGAAAATATCATGGAAACAATTCACGTTACGTTGATGGTGGCGGTCAAATGGCTCTGGACAATCCAGTTCGGGACCGCACTTCAAAAGTCCCATTGGTTCATCCCTTGTACCAAATTCATCTCCAGCAACTCCATATGTACCTCCATTCGAAGATGATTTAAAGAAATTGTTTGATCCAATGTTTGATGAACACTATGACGAATCGATGATGTCAATTCCATCAACGGAGGCGCTCTATCCACGTGAATGAAGTGAACCCTTGATCTCAATATCATTAAGTCAAGAAGCACAACTGTGCGATCACTCTGTCTCATCAACAAATCATCAATCATCAAATGTACATCATGGAATTGTTTATGGCATCAATGATGAAGTTAATCCCTTTGCTACTTCTGAAGATGCTCCATTTGAAAATATATTTGCTCACAATCATCATCTGAACCATCTTCATCGGAGACATCGACTCTGCTTACTTGGTTCCACAACAACAACCACATGAACACCTTAGAAAATGGACACATGATCACCCATTATATAACATCATTGGAAACCTCTCTGATCGGTATCCACAAGAAACAACTTGCAACCGATGCCTTATGGTGCTTCTTCAACTCAGTACTCTCTATGGTCGAACCAAAAGACATTAAAACCGCCATGAATGAAGGCTGGCTGTTTCATGCCATGCAAGAAGAAATTCATGAGTTTGATCGACTTGATGTATGGGAATTAGTACACTGCTCGATTGTGCTATGATCATTGCTCTAAATGGATCTTCAAAGTGAAACTTGATGAGCATGGTGATGTCTTAAAGAACAAGGCGCGATTGGTTGCCAAGGATACCGTCGAAGAAGGGTATTGACTTTGAAGAATCATTTGCTCTCTTTGCTGTATCGAAGCTATCGAATCTTCTTGGCTAATCGCTGTAAGTAAGAACATGGTATTCTCGGATGGATGTGAAAGCGGCCTTTCTTAATGGAGATCTTAAAGAAGTGGTTTACGTCGGTAACAGAGGGTTTTGTGAATCGAGCATCCTACTCGTATACATCGGCTGAAAAAGGCTCTTCTGGTTTAAAGCAAGCTCTAAGGCATGGTATGATATCTATCAAAGTTTCTTCTATCTTGGATTAAACAAAGGGCATTGATCCACATTGTTCACGGAAGTCGAGCAAACATTTAATTCACGTTCAAATTTATGTTGATGATATTATCTTTGCCTCGTGACCCAATAAATGTGATAGTTTTTCAAATGAAATGGGTTTCAAATTTCAAATGTCAATGATGGGACAAATGTCATTTTGCTTGGGATTACAAATTTCACAAAGTCAGGAGAGCAAATCAATCTAAATATGCAAATGAGATTTTGATGAAATTTGGATTTATCATGTGACAGTTGACACTCCCATGATTGACGACTAAATTTGGATGAGGACCACTCGAGGATCATGGTAGATCAAACGAAATATCGTAGTATGATTGGATCCACGATGTACCTCATGACTAGCAGAACCGGACATCTTGTTGTTAGTTGTGTGCATGTGTGCTAGATATCGGGCTAAGCCTACTAAAAGCACCTTGGCGGTTAAGCGGGTCTTCGGTATCTCCAGGAACCATCAATATGGGACTATGGTACCGAAGGACATCGGTATGTCACTAACGACCTATCACGGTCGATCATCCGAGGATGTCAAGATACTACGTCGAAATGCGTCGGGGAGGTGCTTAGTTTTTGGGTGATAAGCTTGTAGGCGGTCTTCAAAAAGCAAATGAGTACTTCTATTTCCTCTGAAATTTGAATACATAGCCATGTCATCTTGTTGTGCTCAAATCCTTTGGATGAGATCCCAATTATCTATGGCTTTGAATTCAACAAAATCCCTCTGTGATAATAAAAGTGCTATTGCTCTCTCATGCAACAACGTTCAACACTCAAGAGCAAAGCACATCGACAGTCGACATCATTTCATCGAGGGGCAAGTGGAAAGCGGTGTGGTGGAACTCTATTTTGTGAAGTCGAGAATACCGGTTAGCGGACATCTTCACCAAAGCTCTTCAAAGAGAACGTTTTGAGTTTATTCTTCCTCGACTTGGCTTGAAAAGCCTTCAACGAAACACTCAAAGCGTCTTGGGAGGAAACGAGGAGTAAAGGTCTTTCTTCATCTATATTTTGTATATATTTATTCAAAAAGCAAAATACAAAATTATAAAACCTACTAAAAGCAAATAGAAAAATATAAAACTTTCAAAAAATCCATAAAATCTGAAAATCTCGAAAAAATCTCAAAAATATTGTCCTTTGTCTTTTCTTTCTTGATTGATATATATCTACGGTCTTTGTGCTGTCATTCAAAAGTGACCTGCGGACTTTAGATGTTGTTGAATGTTTTAAAAAAATGGGAGAAAGTAAAGAATGGTTTATTGTCATTTTGAGGCAAGGTAACTTTTCAAAAGAAAGAACGAGCCATGCTTTATCTCATTTTCAATCCTAATGCTCGATTCTAAAAACAACGTTTGTCATCAACAAGACAAATGCGCTTGAAATATTTTTCCTTCTAAAGATTCCTCTGAAAAATATTTGCAATCTTATCGAAAACTCAATTGTTGAAAATGCTTAGGACTCTATTTTTGAAAATCAAAGAACTTATCAAGTGTCAAAATCTCATTCATCAATCAACAACTTTTCGTCATTGATTGAAATGAAATGATTTTCATTAAATCAAAAGGTGTTTATTTTCAAACAATTTGCACTTAAATGAGTAAGGTATACTCTAAATGTTTTACAAAAATGTTTACACAATTGGTTCAGGACCTTGGTTATTATTATGTTTTCAAAGATAATTATGCATGTTTAATCAATGGAGTTTAAAGTCTCAAAATCCAATCCTTATCGGTTAAAGCGTTTTTCATAATCAAGTCACAATTCTCCTTAAAGCTTTCAAAATCAATTTAAATCTCTGAGATCACAAATCTCAAATGATTTGATAATTGTGATCGGGGGAGAATTTGTGATATAAATTGGATTTAAAGCGATAATTGGATAAATGGTTTCATAAGTGTTTAGCATGTTTTCCTCCATGAAGTGACAAGCGATTTCAAATTTTCCATGCACATGTTGAGGGGGAGCATCTATTTTAAACCTCAAATTATCAAGCGTGATGAATTGTCTCTAAGTGCGAGGTTCCTACAATATGTGCAAAACTCTTTTCAAAATTGAGGCATATTAAGGGGGATAAACTTGTGAAAACCTCATCCTTCCCCAAAATGTTTTATCTACTCAAATTGATTGGGAAGTGATGATGATCATTTTAGAAAATGTTAATCAAAGATTGGATCTTTCATTCTTAATCTAGATTTCAAATGTCTCTTGCCTCCATGTGCTAAAACAAATTCCTAGAATTCTTATGCACTTATGGTGATGGATGGTAGTTGGGGTCAATGATCGAAAAAGTGAAAAAGCCCTCCATTTATTCAACCTTAAAGGCGGAGAGTTCAATTCATATACTGTTACCAGAGGTAACTTATCGAGTATGAAGACAAAGGCGTCATGGACCTTGATGCGCCTTTAGCATCTAACTTTCCAAAAGCACTCAAGATTCCTCAAAGGACTTGTTTCATTCTCCGAAGGAAGCATTATCTATCGACTTTCTCTTAGAGATTGTTGATATTGAAGAAGGAGACCCTCTCCCTAGTCTCGGCATAGGAACCAAATATGCACAATTGAGTCTAGAGCCTCGAGATCATCTATAAATCTCTTTAGGACACTTTCAATGAAGACTCTCTATTTCACACAATGTGGAAAGAGAAATTATATCTTATGAGTCCTCGCGCATATCCTTGTGGTATTGCGAACATCTAAGTGATATGCATACATATTCATGAAGAAGATGGAAGCCTTAGAGCCAACATCAAACAAGCTCTGGTGGCATGTGAGATCTATCAATAGATCCCAATGAAATATGCTGAAACGAGAAACAATGAAGAGATTCAATCTTTTGAATCAATCACGGATTCGGGTTATGGATTGGCGGATACCTTTGAAAAAGCGGTTCGTTGTGCTTAAAACTCTTTTCTTTAGCACACGTATTAATGCTATTTTCAAAATAAAGGTGTTTATGATTGATAATTGATTTTCATTAAAACCTTCGTTGTATTGCAAAAACAATTTCTATTGAGCAAGTGCACGATTGTTTTCAAATTTCTTTTCATCAATCGGTGAATCTCATTTTATTTGGTTCACTCACTCCGTGTTGTCTTCTTTGAGGCGTTAGGTTTGAGAACGACTAGGCATGCGAAACCACTGTCAGGAAATTCTTGAAATTATACGATCCGCGAGCGGTACTATCGCGATCAGCGGGAGCAAGTGGGCGTGTACCTCAATTCAACGAAAGTGATCAAAGACACTTTAAGTCGCACATTAACTAAGCGTTTGTATGCGAATACGCACGGCGTTCGCGGTGATCAAAATGGGCGGTCAATCCATAGCCGCATGCTCACACAACACATTCATATCTAAAGTAATCATGATTAGTGCATCAATGACTACGATATTTTCACTCCATGCTTACTTTCGCTAGCGCCCAATATCATGAATCAACAAAAGCTTCAGCTACTATGATAAGAATAAATCATGATCGAGAATGTGAGCATGTCGGTCCAAATGTCACAACATCACATAATACCAACTCCATAATGGATGAGTCGAGATTAATGTATTGATGATCTCAAAGGCTGGCTCAAAACTTCATTATCCGTGGATCGATTAAAGACCTCCACTCGGATTATCCAAACATGCAAAATGAAGAATCAAAGACTCGAGCTATAGAGCAAAGAACATGAACAGAATTCAAGAACAATCTCAATGTAATATCTGTTTGTTTTCTATGTAATTTGATGTGTGTTTGAGGTGACCTCCGCGGGGAGATTGTTAGATTTGGAAAATCCAGTAGTTAAAGTGTCGGTCACCTCAAGTATATGTAATCGTTAGAAAGCTTGTAGTCGTAGTTATTTTATGTTAAGAAGTAGTTAGTTAAGTAACACATGGAGGGCAGACGGGTCTTTACCCATTGTATGCGCGATCCGGACCATCGGTGGCGTTTATGTAAGACTATAAATACTCTCTACCTCCCAAGGTAGAGAGTTGGAGCTCATAATAAGATTTTTCTTTCTCACTAAAGTTCCCAAACCTCTAACTTTCTCTCTCAAAACTCATTTGTCGCCTACTTTGTATGGTTTTGATGTGTATGTGAAATCCAATATATTTACATTCTACATATTGAAGCCTATTTCCAACATTCTATTTTACTTGTCTCACAATCCATTTGACCTCATACTTTTCTCCTTGACCAGTAAGCGGTGTACTTATAAGCCTCTTTCTTGATTGCATGTCTCCACATTAGTGTTGCCTTTGGTGTTAATGAATTAAGGCACACTTGTTGATCACATTCTAGCGTTCACTATTCTTTTCATACGATTACTCTCAATGTATTCGAAAGCGGTAATGATTGGTTGGTTTCCTACTTACTAGTTTCCATTGAACACCTCACACATGTGTTATTAAGTAGCACATCATAATGAGCCCTCGTTTGGTGATGTAACACCCCAAAAAATACTCGAAGGAAGCATATGAGTGTTAGGTTGCTACTAAGTGGTATCGCAACATAAGCATAGAACAACGGATTTTTATAAATAAACTTTTATTCATTTCTTGAAAACAATGTTTACATTATTGAATAGTGCGGAAAATGGCCCATTATAAAAAATTGGTCCCAATACATATATATCGAGGTCGTCTATGACCATGCATGCCTTTGCCTTAGCCTCCAATATAATATCACTTCAAACACGAAGATACATGCTAAAGGGGGTCAAACTTCAATTTGGTGAGTTCATAGGTTTATTTAAAATTTCAGTACATTGTTTCAAATTTGGTTTGATGATCATTCGTCTTGCATAATGTCATAAAGTTTATGGTTTCAATTCATAAAAGGATTTCATAAGAGAGTTTTCATTAGTGGACCATATGTAGGGTATATGTACATTCTGGCAGATAATGTCTATAATAAATATATTAGCTAGCACTAAGTTCATGCAACGAAACTCGTAGTTCTTGTATGCACAAAGAAGTCATACAAATAAGGAGCCCATGGCGAGTGTTTTATCCCAATACACTTTCGGTCCCGGACATGCTATATGTTTCGCCTTGACCAAAGGGGGTCAAACGAGCAGAGGAGTCAACCTCGATAGATCTATTTATAACATTAGCGCTTCCCGGCAGATTGGCGGTTCATGAAGAGGGCAATTTGGGATCTAAGGACTTAGGCTAAAATTTCTTTACGTAATATTCTAGTCAAACATTTTGGTATGCTCCATAAAACATCAATGTATGATGAAAACTTTAAACATGTAAAAGCATAGTATGCATGGAATGCACAAGTAAACATGTGTGTATCTTCCCCGAAACAAGTATAAGCGGTTAAAAGTAGGGGCTATGAAACTCACCTTGGCAATGTGCACTATGAAGTCTAAGGGAATTAAATCAAGGGTGATAGTGCAGCGGCTCCGACACCTAACCTAATTAAATACGGCATATTTAGTCTTTATGTTTAAGACTCGATAAAGTTTAACTAACTTTATAAATTTTAAATGTTCATGTTGTTGTTGCTTGTGTGGCAGCATTTAAGTTTAAAACAATTTCTTAATGTTTGTAAGTATTGGCTCTTGGAAGTGCATAAGTATGTAATAGGAAAATATCAGGCGAATGAGTCTTAGATGATGGCCAGAGAGCGACAATGTCTGGAAAAATAATCACATTTAAAGAGTAGACGACTTGGTTATGGATTTAAAGTATATATAAATTTATATATAATCAAGTATTTGTTGATTTAAGTAGTTGTTGTAATAAAAGAGTTTATATTAGAAATACCTGTCGGCATGATCCGTGTATAATGCTTTAATTATATGTGGTGGCTAAGTGTCATAAAAATAATAACTTCATTAGGTATATTATTTTCAAATATACATGTCTTTAAAACTTGAGATAACGATATTAATGATAAAAAAATATGTAATTGGTACTTTTTGTGTAGTTGATACCCAATTTAAAATTTATAGTTTCACCGATGTAAAAGATTAATTTTTGAATACTAGTCATAGCTTAGACTTGTTTATGAAACATGTTTAGTAACGGTCGCTCGTGTAGTAATGTAGATGGGATAGATTGAAATAAAGCGAAATCAAATAAGTATTTTGAAAGCTATTTGGGCTCGGGTGTTGACTTCGGCCCAAGACCTGTATTTTACCATCTTGAAGTTAAATTTGAGTCTGAGGAGAAAAATGGACAAGATGAAGATCTCAGCTTATTTAGCCTACAGGTGGGTCTGACTATAATCCAACAACCGTTTTCAATCAAAACAAAGTAAACATTTTATTTATTAAGTTGCAATTCCTCTTAAAAATAATGTAACAAACTTTATACCCTTATATAAGTTTCAATTTAAATATGTCAAACAAAGGCTACAATAAGCAATGGCTTTTGCAAAACAAGTAAAACTTATATATTTTATTATTTTTTGTTTTAATAAGCTTTGAACATATCAAAATTAGTTGGAATTATAATAAAGTATTAAGTTTTAAAATAAGTTACAATTAAGTAAACGAATATAAGTTAGGATCGATAAGTATGAAATCATAGAGAATAAGGCAAAAGCTAATAAGCAATCTTGAGCACACCATTGGGCTTCACGACTCTTGCTCCACGAACACAAACATAACACCACCCAAATCTGAATTTATTCCAAATTCATATTTAGTCTAACGTATTAGAAGTTAACCATATATTTATTATTGTTTTGCAATAGATCTTTGGTGACTTAAATATACAAAAGAATCAAAGCGCCCTCGTTGGGCTCACCTACTGATCAGCGACACCAAGCAAATCATAAACCATAACCATAATTTAATCTAATTCTATACCATCTAATATATTAAAAGTTGCACTTGAGGAGTAACAAAACCAAATATACCTTTGTTGGACAATGGGTCTCAAAGCACTAACACAAAACAATTTTAACCCATTTTCATTTTCATCTTCAAATCTATTTTAGTCCATGAAACTTGCAAGTATATCAATTAAGCAAATAAACTAAAAGAAATATTGTTAAGCACTTCCCATAGAGCCGCACTTAAATGTTATTAGTACTTATGATTATTCAAGTCCAAATATAAACTCAAAAAGAAACATATAAGAATCAATTGTATGAATAACAAACAATAGTATTTTAGTTTTTCGATTTTTAGTGAATCTTTATCCAACAAAACACGGTTTCTACACATATGTAAATGTGTTCGATTCATAGAAATTTAAAAGACCAAATATAACTTTTGATTCAAAAATCTTAAATAAGAATCTTCTGTAACAGCAATAAACAACAAATATTTTCTTACAAATTTCTTAGAAATTCGGCTAATGAAGCCTTAACAAGAAACCCATGAGCTCTAATTGGAAGGTCGAAGCGAATTAGAAATTGACTTGACTTGGAATGGCTTCTCTTATGCATCAATTACAAAACCCCTTATCAATTTGAAAACCCCTTTGTTTTATAGAACCCTAAATTTTGTGAATGTTGAGAGTGATGAGTGAAAAACTGTGATAACTCTTTTTCTATTTGTAGGGAAGTAAATGGAAAGCTCTTATTCTTCTTTCTTGGTCCATTGCATAAGCGTTGACTTCCCTTCTTGGCTTATTGAACCATAAGCTAGCACAAAGAGAGGATTTGGAGATCGAAACTTACATGGTTTGTAAGAAGAGAGGATATGATGGGATAACATGTTGGGCTTTCCCTCTTTGGAAGATTCGATCTAGGTGGGTAGCTAAGAGTAGAGGTTGAAGATGAGATTTGGATATCTTTTCATTTTCTGAGTTTTGTGCTTTTGTGCGTTATGTGGGAGGAAGAGAGATACCGACTATCTTTTTTGTTTGTTTTATTTGATAAAAGCGGTATAATGGAGCTTCAGTGTTTTGTCGAGTTTATTTGTAGGCGTCATTTCGATTATCAGAAAATATAAAAAGTTATATTTTTAGGGCGATTTATAAGGTGTAATAATGCTATGACATCTTTATTATGTTGAATTTGATTATAATAGTTGAGTCATTATTAATTTGGTGTCGGTATGCGTGCGGTCACGTGACTTTCGAATTCTGAGATAACTTCGTTTTCCTTTGTATAAATCATTAGTGATTGATAAAAAATGTATTTTTTCTCTTATCTTAGTATTTATTTTTAGTTTTGTTTCTTCTGCTAGCATTAGCGTGTCTTGGAATAACTAATGAATTAAGCTTATGTATGCCTTAATTTTTTCTTGGGATAATAATAAATTTCCCATTTATTATACGGATACATAGTGGACAAGCGGAGTCTTATTTCTAAGGAAGCGAGATGACCTCGGTTTTAAATTTTAGATATTGGCATTTTATCAGAAAATAATTGATTTGAATTTTCTGACGCGATAAATATTATTAAAATAATCCGAAATTTTACGGGTTGTTATAGTTAGGTACCTGAAAAATGTCGTATAACAAAAGATGTACAAGTAGACATAGATTTGGTTAGGTACCTGAAAAATGCGACATTGACCAATGGGTTGGTGGTATTCTTTATAACGAAGCATGGGCGGAGTTAGCTAAACCTCTTGAATACCGGCATAGGTACACTTTTAGTATTGAAGGGTTGTTCTTCTTTGCACATCTCTACAAATGTTCCTTGTATGCTTTAGCATTCGCACGTGGAAAACTAGAATGGGGGGTTGAATAGTTTTGCCAATTTTAAGTTAGTTTCTAAAAACTTTAGATTCAAGTATATGTGAGATCTTATGGATGTAGAGAAAGTATAGATCTAATGATAAAGCAAGTAAATAAAGTAAAGCGAAGGGAATGAAAAGACACAACCGATTATAGTGGTTCGGCTACAAGGACACCTTCCTTGCCCTACTCCACTCCCGAGTCACCTACTCGAGAGTTCAAGCACTATGTCAACAAACTCCTTCACTTGGCGGAGAAGCCTTCAAAACGTTGCTTACACTTTTTTCGGTACAAAGCTAGATACCGAGTCCGTAGCACGGTGGACCAAACCAACACGACTATTACACAACAAATATGTGAAATATTAAATACAAGATCTTTGCTCTGAAATCTTGCGGAGTGACAAATCAATCAAGGACCCCTTGCTTGGATGACTTGTAGAATGCTCGTGATCTAGCCTTAGAGAAGGACCTATATGAGGATCACAATAGAAAGAAAGAAGAACAACTCTCTAGATCAAGTGATCTATATGTTAGAAGAGAATGAGAGTGTTTGAGAGATTTAGTAAGAAGAGGGGTGAGTTAGAATGAAGAAATGGCTCTCTATTTATAGGCAAATTTCTCCTCTGTTCCACGGATCCCACGGATCCCTCCCACTTGGGATCCGTCTAGTGTAATCCTAGGGATCCGTGGGATGCTCCTCTTTGCCCATGGGTTTTCTGGTTATGGATCATGGGTTATGGGTTTTCTTTAGATTCAATGTATCTAAGTATACATTGTATCTAGCCAACTTGGGTATGGGTTATGATCCATGGGTTATGGTCCATGGGTTAGGCTTTTTACCCATCCTAATAAACTATTACAACAAATGCTTAATTATTACATTTTTGTATTTAAATGGCTATATGTAAATGCTTTACAAAAATAACATGTATCCTTATAATTATACTTAAGATAACATTATATTTGTTATCAACAAAACACAAAGAGATGGTAAAATATTAATAAACGTTTTTACGGTTTATTTGTATTAACAATCTCTCCCCTTTTGTTGATGACAAAACATAATGTTATGATGAGTAAAACTTAAGAATAGATGTAAGTTTTGAAAGCCCTAAGTTTTACTTCTTCTCCCCTTTTTGTAAAACAAAAGTTAACCCATGGAAGAAATAAACATAAAAGTGTGGAAAAATTAGTCCACGTATCGCTAACTCCCCTTGACGGTAGCTCCCCCTAGTTTGGGGCGTCAAGTGAAGAAAAATAAAAAACCTACAAAAAGAAAGGTTAGTAACATGCTTAAATAATCTTGTGATTGCCGAGAATCAAGATTGGGAGCCAAGGTATGTAAACAAGGCCTTGTAATAAAACAACAAATTGTAGTGGTATTTATGCCACCTACAAGCATGTAAAAATAAGAACAAGACTTGTTCTTGAAAATGACGTCAAAAAAAATACTAAAATAGTAGTAGTGATTCCTTCCATGCTTGCATAAGGTTATGGATGGAGGTTTGATGAGTAATGGTATTGATGCGATCAAGGATGAGGTTGAGTATGAATCGCATTTCTTCCCTAACTTCTATTGCAATTTTCCTAGTGGATTGGCAATGTTCACAATGTAAATGATGTGGGTAATGAGTGCGGAAATTCTTCCGGGTTGTTTTGATTTGTGAGTTGCGGAAGTTGTGGTGGAAAAATAGGGAAATATGGATCAAAGTCGGAATGTTTGTAAGTGGTGGTGAAAAGAACCTAGATGTTCTTGTAGTTTAATGGGGGCTAATGGTGGTGATGTTTCAAGATCTTGAATATAGTATTTGGAGAAGTTGGAGGTGTCAAAAGGCTAATTCTTTTGTTTTGGTTGTTGAGATCTTGTTGGAGTCGTAAGGAGTTCCAAAAGAGTGATTTTAGGTGATGAATGATTTGGTGATGAAGTTGGTGTACTTGTTGGTGATGAGGAGGTGCTATAATGGAAGCATCTTGTGGTGAGTTATTTGATGGTGATGAGCCATTTGATGATGGTTTTGCTAAACAACAAGATCGGATACTAATCCGCATGGATATCCTAGATTTGATTTTGGTATTTTGGATGGTGGAAGTACAAAGGTTTGAGTTTCATTGAGATGATTGTTTGTACTAGGTGATTCATCTAAAGGGTTTGTGGATGACATGGTGTATTGTGTTTGTGAGGAGGAGATGGATTATGCAAGCATTTTGGGAGTTCTATATATAGAAAAACAAAGCATTGTAATGAATGCTTGACCCAAAATGTGGATTAAAATCTAATGATTAGATATGAATTTAAGGCATGTGATCATGAGAACACAAGCATTAAAGAGCATACTCCAAAAAAAATGTGGATTTTTCATCCAAAGTGAGAAAAATAGAAGGTAAAAAAAGTTTCGTCCTCACGGATCCCACGGATCCCTTCCCTTGAGGGATCCGGCCCAACATGAAGGCTGGGATCCGTGGGTGCGTGTGATTCATGCAAAGACAAAATTTTCCTTTTGGAAACATTTTTGCCTAGTGTGTGCCTATATGCAAACTATTTGGAGTTGCGGTTATCTCGACCCCTAAAAAGGAAAAGAAAAATAAACTAGAAGTATAAAAGCATCCTATTGAGATAACCCGAAAACACATATTTAGTACATGAGTACATAATTTAGTGTTATCAATGCTCCTAATTCATTGTTGCTTAAATGAATGTAACCGAAAACACATATTAGTTATGTGTCCCCTTTAGCATTCAAAAGACATGAGATGCAATGAAAACGGGTTTTACTTTGTATTAATAATGAAAAGCGATTTGTCCTAGACGTGAGAAATTGCTTTTGTGAAATTGATACGGAAGGTATCATCCTTTTAGAAAACATTTTGAAAAGAGGTTTTCTTTGAAAATGTAAATGTAGTTATGTGTTTATGTAAAAAAAATAAGAAAGCTATAAGTAGAAAACTTATCTTGGGTTTTGAAAATTCCCGTATTGTTTGTGAGTTGTGCGTGAAATAGAAATCCTAGACTCAAAAAGAAAAAGGCTAGTGTTTACATACCTTGTAGAGTCAAATAATTTACGACTTTTGTTCCATTAGACCAAGACCAAGACGAAGTAGGTTGAATTGTTCCGCTTCAACGGTTTGGTGAGGACGTCGGCTATGTTGTCTTCGGATGCTACCTTCTCAATAGAGATGTTCCCCTTTTGAACATTGTCTCTTAAGAAGTGATGACGAATCTCTATATGCTTTGTGCGAGAATGCAATACCGGATTCTTGCTTAAGTCGATGGCACCTTTGTTGTCACATAGGATGGCTATGTCGCTTAGATGAATGTCGTAGTCGACTAACGCTTGTTTCATCCATAGTGCTTGTTGGCATGCTTTGCCGGCGGAGACATACTCGGCTTCGGTTGTTGATATTGCTAGTGCCGTTTGTTTCTTAGAAAACCAAGATGTTAAACAACATCCCATGAAAGTACATACCCCACTAGTACTTTTTCTATCAACGTAATCACCTGCATGGTCAGAATCTGCATATACAATTGTTTCTACTCCGTGCCCTTAGGATACCATAATCCTAATTGTGTTGTACCCTTAATATATCTAAATATCCTTTTTGTGACTTCTAGGTGTGATGTTTTAGGGTCTTCTTGAAACCTAGCACATAAGCAAACACTAAACATGATATCCGGCCTACTTGCCGTGAGGTAGAGAAGACTACCTATCATGCCACGATATTTAGTATTATCTACGGATTCACCGTCTTCATCTTTTGTGAGTTTGGTGTCGGATGACATTGGAGTCCTAATTGGTTTCGACTCTTCTAGACCGAATTTCTTTAACATCTCCTTTATGTATTTAGATTGATTGAAGAAGATACCATCTTCTACTTGTTTTATTTGTAGACCAAGAAAGAAACTAAGTTCTCCCATCATACTCATCTCGAACTCGTCATGCATGATTTTAGAGAAATCATCACACATGTCTTGACAAGTGGATCCGAATATAATATCATCTACATATATTTGTACTATGATTATATGTGACTCTCTTTTCTTAGTAAAAAGTGTGTTGTCAACTAACCCCATGGTATAGTTGTGTTTAATTAAAAATGACTTGAGTCTATCATACCAAGCTTTTGGAGCTTGTTTAAGACCGTAAAGGGCTTTCTTTAATTTATACACATGTTTGGGTTTTTCAAAATCGATGAAGCCGGGAGGTTGAGCGACATATACTTCTTCATTAATGAAACCATTTAGAAAAGCGCTTTTGACATCCATTTGATAAAGCTTTAGATCATTAGCACAAGCATACACAAGAAGTATTCTTATAGACTCTAATCTAGCCACGGGAGCATAGGTCTCATCAAAGTCTATTCCTCTTGTTGGTTATACCCTTGAGCAACGAGTCTAGCCTTGTTCCTAGACACTACTCCGTTTGCATCTAATTTGTTTTATAAACCCATTTGGTTCCTATTATGGTTTGATTACTAGGTGGAGGGACAAGTGTCCAAACATCATTAGAAACAAATTGATTTAGTTCTTCTTGCATAGCCATTACCCAACTCTCATCTTTTATGGCTTCTTGTGTATTCTTAGGTTCTAATGTTGAAACGAAACAAAACAAGCTACTTTGGTTTTGAACTTGAGACCTTAATGTTCGTTCGTTTAGTTTTCCTATGACTTTATCTACGGGGTGATCTTTGGACTCTTTAATGTTTATTATTTCATCATTTAAAGGTTCTTCTTCTTCATTTATCTTTTTCTTTATTACTATAGCTTCACTTTCTATAATCTCGTCATCGACAAGAGGTGGAGAGGGTTTGGGTGGACTTTCATCAAATTTTATATTTAATGACTCTTCTACCTTCATTGTTTCTTTGTTTAATATGACGTAAGCTTTGCTATTTGGCGAGTAACCTAAAAAGATACCTTCGGTTGATTTAGGATCAAATTTTGTAAGGTAATTTTTAGTGTTAAGAATAAAACATTTACTACCAAAGACTCTAAAGTGATTTAACGTAGGCTTTTTGCCTCGAAGTAACTCATATGGAGTTTTTCCTAAGATTGGTCTAATTAAGACTCGATTGAGTATATACGTTGAAGTATCAACGGCATTACACCAAAACTTTTGAGGTATGGATTGTTCATTAAGCATGGTTCGACTCATTTCTTGTAGGGTTCTATTCTTTCTTTCTACTACCCCATTCGATTGTGGAGTGCATGGAGCCGAGAAGTTGTGAGTAATACCATTAGCGCCACAAAAGGCTCAAAATTGCACTTCATTATCTAATTCCCTACCATGATCCGTCCTAATAGACACTATATGACTTCCTAGTTGTCTTTGGATCTTTTTGCTTAATATTTCAAAATAATTAAAGGTTTCCGTTTTGTTCTTTAAAAATTTTGTCCATGTATACCTAGAGTAATCATCCACTATGACCAAAGTGTAGTAGTTGCCTCCATAACTTTGGATAGCGGATGGACCAAATAAATCCATATGTAGTAATTCTAGACACCTAGTTGTAGACACCATGTTTTTAGCTTTATGACTAGAATGAGCTTGTTTTCCTACATTACAAGCATCACAAAAGTGATGTTTATATTTTAACTTAAGTAGATCTCTTACTAGATCTTTGGATGATAGCGATTGAAGAAGTCGCATGTTGGCGTGACCCAATCTTCGATGCCATAAGGTCCAAGTATCATCCATAGAGGTAAGACATAGTTTGTCTTTAGGTTCATTACCGATTTTAATGACATAGACTCCATGTTTCCTAATTCCTCTTCCTATGGTTATGCCATTTTTAATATCTTACTACCGGTTTCGGTAAAAGTACATTGCACTTTTTATCACATATTTGTCCTATACTTAAGAGGTTAAAGTTTAGGTTTTCTACGTGACACACATCGTTAATGGTTAGAGATTTGTTAGAAATCGTACCTTTACCGATGATTCTACCTTTGCTATTTCCAAACACCACATTACCTCCATTGAAGGATTCATATGTGGAGAATAGATCTCTATTGCCGGTCATGTGCCTCGTGCACCCGCTATCCTTGACCCATTCATCCGGGTCTAGGTCGACCTTTAAGCACACCTAAGACAATAATAAACTCAAAAGTTTGGTCCCCATTTGTTCATGGGTCCATTAGTGTTAAACATTCCATTCATGTTAGACATGTATGGATAAGATGAGTATGCATTCCATGGAGCAAAGTTTTGAAAAGGAAAACCATTTTGCATATTTGGGTTCCATCCCATTTGATGGTTACTTCTTGGATAAACGTTATTAGGTCTCCTAAATGGATTAGGTTTTGAAAAAGATGGAGCTTTGTTTCTTGCAAAAGTAGGATTATATTTTGGAGGTGGTTGTCTAGTGGTGACATGAGTTGGTTTCTTCCTATTAACTATAACAAACTCAGTTCTAGATGAAGAAGCTACGTTATTGCTACTGTTTGCTACAGCATATCCACGGATCCTGTCTTACACTAGCCGGTTCCTTTCAAGGATCCGTGGGATCCGCCACAACAGTGGCTGGTTTTTCTAGTGCCTTAACAAATTTTGTTTCTTTACTTTCACTAGTTGATGGATCAAGTTGTTGAACACCTAAACCTTTTTGGTTGTTACCGGTTTTAACACCATCTAATATCATATCTAAAGTGTTCGTACTCATTCTAGCAATTTTAGAATCTAGATGATCAACTAGTGTTTGAAGTTGAACGCAAAGTTCACATTCACCACTTGCTATTTTACCCTTTTCTAAACGTTTTAGTTTTGCTTTTAATTCTATGACTTCTTTATCTAAACGCTGGTTTTGACTCTTTAAAAGCTTGTTTTTGTTAACTAGTTTTAAGCTAATATTGCATAGTTTGTCATATTCATTATGCAATGAGTCGTCATCAAGTGATGAACTACTACAGTATTCGTGACATACCTCGTCATTTGCCATGAGACAAATTTCTTCGTCCTCCTCGTCGCTCATTCCCCATGTGCCGCTCACGAACGCCTTTTGATCATCCCGCTTGGGACACTTACTAATAAAGTGGTTTGGGTCCCCACATTTAAAGCAAGTACGATCATCTTTTGGCTTCTCGTCCTCTTTGCTTTTCCGAAAGCCTTTCTTATCGTCATACGGTTGTTTGACGTATCTTCCTTTCTTCTAAAGAACTTTTTAAAGTCCCTTACCGCCATAGCGTACTCCTCGTCGTCACTACTCGAAAAGGAGTTCTCTTCATCGCTTGAAGCCTTTTTGGCTTTAAGGGCAAGAGATTTGTGTTTCTCTTTCACCTTTGAGGCTTCCGAGTCTTTAGCAAGGACAAGCTCGTAGACTTTTAGGTTGCCTATGAGTTCATCGAGGGTGAGGATTGTCAAATCTTTTGACTCTTCGATTTCCGTCACCTTGGATCTCCACTTCGATGGAAGTGCCCTTAGATATCTCCTAACATGGTTACGGCTAGAAAAGATTCATCAAGTGCTTGTAAAGATGTAATAATAGTATTAAAGTTAGCAAATGAATGATCTATAGTTTCCTCATCCGATATTGAAAATTGTTCATATTGTTGAACAAATAAATCAATTTTATTATTTTTAACTTGTTGGTTGCCTTGATGAGTTACAACTAAAGAATTCCAAATTTCTTTAGAGGTTTTAAGCATAGAAATTCTTTCAATTCCTTTTCGTAAAGCATTATATAAAACCATTTTTGCTTCACTATTTTTAGAAAGCTTTTTCTTCAATTCATCACTTAGTTTATCATGAGGTATGTTAACTAAATTTCCTTTATCATCTTTTGAGGTAGCCTCAAAATCACCTTCAACAATAATGTACCAAAGATCAATATCTTTAGATTTCACATATGTTTCGAATCTATTTTTCCAATATATAAAACCATTAGTTTCAAGTAGTGCCCTTCCTTATAATTTTCCGAACCCATAGTGATCGAAAAGTTTTTAAAATACAATTTTACTTTAAAACTTTTATAAACTTAGCTCTTGATGCCAATTGTGGAAAACTAGAAGGGGGTTGAATAGTTTTGCCGATTTTAAGTTAGTTTCAAAAACTTTAGATTCGTTAAATATGTGAGATCTTATGGATGTAGAGAAAGTATAGATCTAATGATAAAGCAAGTAAATAAAGTAAAGCTAAGGGAAAGAAAAGACACAACCGATGTATAGTGGTTCGACTACAAGGACACCTTCCTTGCCCTACTCCACTCCCCGAGTCACCTACTCGAGAGTTCAAGCACTATGTCAACAAACTCCTTCACTTGGCGGAGAAGCCTTCACAACGTTGCTTACACTTTTTCCAGTACAAAGCTAGATACCGAGTCCGTAGCACGGTGGACCAAACCAACACCACTATTACACAACAAATATGTGAAATATCAAATACAAGATCTTTGCTACAGAAATCTTGTGGAGTAACAAATCAATCAAGGACCCCTTGCTTGGATGACTTGTAGAATGCTCGTGATCTCACCTTAGAGAAGGACCTATATGAGGATCACAATAGAAAGAAAGAAGAACAACTCTCTAGATCAAGTGATCTATATGTTAGAAGAGAATGAGAGTGTTTGAGAGATTTAGTAAGAAGAGGGGTGAGTTAGAATGAAGAAATGGCTCTCTATTTATAGGCAAATTTCTCCTCTGTTCCACGGATCCCTCCCACTTGGGATCCGTCTAGTGTAATCCTAGGGATCCATCCTCTTTGCCCATTTTGGTTATGGGTCATGGGTTATGGGTTTTCTTTAGATTCAATGTATCTAAGTATACATCGTATCTAGCCAACTTGGGTATGGGTTATGATCCATGGGTTATGGTCCATGGGTTATGGTTTTTACCCATCCTAATAAACTATTACAACAAATGCTTAATTACTACATTTTTGTATTTGAATGGCTATATGTAAATGCTTTACAAAAATAACATGTATCCTTATAATTATACTTAAGATAACATTATATTTTTTATCAACATAACACAAAGAGATCGCAAAATATTAATAAACGTTTTTACGGTTTATTTGTATTAACAATTCCATTGCAATTTCATATTATCTTGGATGTGCTTCAAACAATATATGTGTTCAAAGACTTGGGAATACTTCTGCTAACACCGAATGATACCTCTCGCACAAATAAACATCAATTCATTACTAATAAAACTTGCATTTAACTAAAATACAAGTGAATATAATCAACTAAATGGTAACATAACCTTTTTCCTGTCGCTGATAAAAGTGTAGTTTGAGTTTGGTTGCAAGTCAAGATCATCTCTTAGACATTCAAGAAATCAAATTCATGAGTCTTTGCTTTCAGCTTCTTTCCAAGAACCGCAGTGAGGCTAAAGGGTATATTCCATTGTTGCCGCATATACCTACCGTAAGAAGCGGGCCGGAAAAGGACCCTCATAAAATCACCATCTAACCCCAACAACTCTCTTTGAGAAGCTTTATATCCTTCCTTCAAAGCACCTAAGCATGCATACATTCTCTTGAAAACTCTGGTTGGACTTGTTGCATCTGCTGTAGTTTGTACACTTATCCTAACTGTTGTATCTGGGTTAGTTTTCAGCAACTCTTCAACATAGTCTCTTAAAAGGGTGTATTGTCGCTTATGGTCACCCCTAATCTCATTTTCTGCCTTGTTTTTATTGCCCTTAATGCCTTTTGCATAGACACCTGAACTTCAAATTGTTTATCGAACTGATCTTGAACAGCTCTGATTGGAATATCTGGATTGACTTGAACTTGGTCAACTATTTGCTTCGAAAGAAACTTGTAGTCACAAGCTTTAATTGTTGGGTTTTACTAATCATAACAATTATATAAAACAAGTAAACATCATCAAAGCATGCAACGGAAGTAATATGAATAATACTTGTAAATTAATTAACCGAATTAAAAGTATATGCGTACCTTTTGCGAATCAATGCGATTAGGGTTTATGAAAACCCCCAATAAAGATCAACAACCAAGAAACCCTAAACCCTGATAATTAGGGTTTATATAATTCGACCACATCAAAATTTGAATACCCAAGATATGCAAACACAAGTGTATTTGCTATTCGTTCTTGTACACACGTATTAGTAACGAATCAATGAGAAAAGCTAGGTTCTTGATCACAATAGATTATCCAAACACCTTTGTTATGTTTCAAGGTCACCGCAAATCCCTTTACATGGGGTTTTGCTTCGTCGACTCTAAGAACAAAGAGGGAAGAAAGAAGAAGTTTGGCCTTCTATTGAAATCTAGTGTACCAAAGGATGAATACATGAGGATGTATTTATAGCCTTATGGTAGATGTCAAGATTGCTATAGTATCCGATGTGGGATTCTATAGAATCGCCAACACAAGCCCAAAAGAGGATTCCTAAAACCTTCTCTTGACTTGTTAACTTTTCTTCATATCCCGTTGACATTTAATGACCGATAATCAAAACTCGTCAAATATTAAATATCATTAAGTATTTATTTCGTGATCAAATAATTAAATATAACATTTTATATATTAATTATTTATACATTGATTCTCATACGTAATGTGTGCAATCCCCAAGTCTCGAGTTCGAATCCGGTCATACTAATATTAATAATTATCCATAAACCTTTCAGCTCCCACTTGGATATTACTTAATATAGTAATGACATTGGTTAGTCTAGCTTTAACACGCCAATGCCCCCAGATCGAATCGAGCATGGTCTCCTGAAAAAAACCATTTAATGATTCATCATTTTTACTTATCCTTTTGTTACTAATACTACATTAACTATGAATATGGATCAAATCATTTCATAAGTTAATATTTTGTTTCTCGTTGTATTTGATTGAACAAGATTATCAAATCATCTGAACTTATTTCAGATCGATCTTGGGTAAGGCCTTACAAACATCTTTCCAATCCTACGAGTGGCCCAAATATAGTATTATGCTTTGAAACAAATTCAAAGGAACAAATTCTCTTGACTACAAACATAACTCATGAACTTTGTAACACTTCTGAAAATAGCCCTTATAACTACCAGTTACGGATAGCGTTAGACTATCTTACACAAATGCACTACATTCATATCAGTTATCTGGTATCTCAAGTCTGAGGATAAACACTTCATGATATACTTAATGACAAAGATCCATAAAGTATCATCATGTAAAGTTGGGATCTGTCCTATATTCAAATATCATGTGAATTTGGCATGTCCCACGCATCAATATACTTAAAGTATATTCTACCAAAACTCAGATTTGTCTTAATTCAAT
>OU343224.1:100794049-100805355 GCA_910596185.1 Chrysanthemum makinoi | reverse complement strand
GTTATTTTGTGGTGTACGCTTAATGACAAATTTCCCAACAATACCTCGATGATTGCTATAGGGTTTTCCAGCCACCCCTCGCCTCATTGGTAATGAGGTAAAATAAATTTTTAAAAGATTTTTTAGCGTCAGCCTACATGAATGATAGTGACATACCTCTCTCATTTTCTGCTTAACATTTGTCCACTAACGAATACATGTGCATTGTATACGCTTGGACTAAACTGCGAGTGATGTTTTTTTTTTTTAATAAAAGATAGAATGCATAGGCCAAACACCATATAAAGCAAAAAAAAAGTAAAAAAATTCGGGGAAAAAGTAGTCGCAATGAAAAGCAAAATTTTGAATTCGGGGCAAAAGTTATTGCGCCTTACGAAGCAGACTTCAAAGTGGCTTTCATGTTTCAATATTACTTGAAACGATACACTAAGACTCTTGTGATTTCCTTATAAACACATCAAATGTTTGAACAGCCACCAATGTGGGACAAGATTCATTTTCATTTTCCTTTTTTCAACATTTCCTTTTATTTTTCTTACTTAAAAAAAAATACATATTGGTAACAATCTTGATCTTGACATGATCATTGCGAAGTTTTCTATAAAGTAAATACAAATCTTCACAAACTTTTAATTATATAAATTGTTGGTATTAGGGTCTTAATAATTACTAGTAAATATTGTCCGGATAAATTCTTGAATCGTGTATAGAGTCCACTTTCCTAATACAATTTTTCGACCCTATTGTGCATTGGGTTACACGAAATTCGTATTGAGATAAGATAAGAACACACTCTAATTCTAGGCACAAGAAAGAGAGCAAAAATATTGATTACTTTGTTGTATTTATTGTTGATATGAATATGTTCATCTAAAAGACCAAATCATGTTTACATATATATATAAACTTATTGGTGGTTGTTGAGAAAAGTTGTGACTCTTCGTGAAAAGTCACACCCTTTGGTGAAAACTGAAAAGTCACAACACATCCTTTAATTATTTCTAGCAAAAGTTTTGTAACAGAAAAAACTGTCACTAACTGCAACCATTAAAGACATATGTATGAACAATTTAGTGACTACACAAATTATGTCACTAAATGCCCCTTGACTAACATTAACAACCTTTACCATTAATTGTACCCGAAATCAAGTTAACATTTTATATAAGCGTGCACTCCACACCTCCAAACTCGTATTATAACTTAAATTGAAATCCATTTTGGTCTCGGGTAAATCACCATTACACAAAATGTATGATGACACTAAAATCACCAACATAAATGCTACATGGTTTGGAACTTTAAAGGTATATTCTAAAGGATATGTTAGCTAAAAGAAGTGTTTAAGGAGAACAGATTTGATCAGCAATAAACAAATTAAGTAGATCAAAGGGGAAAAAGACATACGTACTTCATAATTCATATATTTCATAGTGGAGCAAAGGAATGATCTGAAGAGAATTTCGGTATACGTACACGAACGCTATTTTCTCACCTTTACAAAGTTAATATTAGTTTCTTCTAATACTTATAATCTAGGAAAAATAAGAAAGGCACTTCAAACACAAAAAGTATTTCAACTACTTAGTTCTTACAAAATACACTCTTAAAACAATATTTGCTACACATATTTAATTGTCCGTTCATTATGCAGTTAAAAGTATTCGTCTAATAATTACAACAGAATAGTGCAACTTTACACTTTTGATACGACATGAAAATGGGTTGTTATGACTTCCATAAGCGCTCTTGACTGATGGATGCAATAAGCTGAAACAACCATACATAAGATGATGTTATCATGTGGTGTACACTTAAAAACAAGTTTTCTAACAATATCTTGATGATTGCTATAGGTTTTCGAATCACCACTCGCATCAGTCGGGCTAAAATCATCTTTTAAGAATTCTCGCAGGTGAATTCCATCGCACACAAATGACAGTAACATACGTCTCTCATTTCCAGTTTAACTTTTCTCCACCAACGAATCCATGAACAATACATATTACGGTTGGACTTGACATCTCACATCTATACGAACAAAACTACAAGTTTTTTTATTTTTATTTTTTATTTATTTATTTATTATTATTATTATTATTATTATTATTATTATTATTATTATTAGTAGAGAATGCATAGGCGAAACACCATGAAAAGCAATAAACCAAATTTCTTGTTGTCACTTACCACAAACAATAACCGATTAATATGATAGGCCGGCTAAACGGAAATCATTTGAAAAGAAGATTTTGAAAAGAAGGTAAATATGACAAATAAGAATGACATAACACCAATCATTTTATAAAGTAGCACACTTATATTCAAATGGTAAATCAGATATAATTTTTACTCCGGTATCATTTTGTACATTTGTTTAAATAAGTCTCTTAAAAAAATTAGAAAAAGATAAATTTGGAGTAAAAATTGTCGCTCTAGAAGAGGATGAAATCATAGTAGCTTTTGTATTCCAATGTTACTAGAAACAATAAACTAAGAAATCAACATGGGACGGACTCACATGGGAGCCGGGTGTGGCACGGGCCACACCCAATTTTTGGTCATTAAGTGTAAATTTTTTATAAAATATGTATTTTCTGGGCTCGTGCAACACCCAATTTTACCTCATAAACTCTTTATCGGACAACTTTAGTATTTATAGTCATAAAAAAAAATTGTGCAACTCCTTCTAAAAAATCCCCGTCCCTAAACATCATCTAAAACGATACACTAAAACTCTCATGATTTATTTATAAACACGTAAAATATATGTACATACATCAACGTGGGACAAATTTCACTTTTATTTTCTTAAATTGACTTAACATAAATAACAGTACATTAACTAGACAACTACATACAATAAATCAATGATAATCGGTACACATATTTTAATGTCCCTGCATGCATTATGAAGTTAAAGCACTTATGAATAGTTGCAAAATAATTCTTATACAATTAGATGATTTTAGAGGCATTGATCGCTTATGTAAACTTGAGTACATTTTCATGTAATTTAATGTCGTTATGTCGTTGATGAAAATTGGAAAGTTAAGCTAAAACTGCAATGGGTTGGTTAGGTTAAAAGTGGCGACGTTATGCGTATTGTTTCAAAATTATATCAAGATGTATGTGTTCTTTGTAGGACTCGAGTGAGATTAAGTTATACTTTCGATCAAACACGAGAAGGGTGTGTATTGGCTTAATTATCAAAACCCTCTTGAGTGATGGATGCAACAAGCTGTAACAAACATAGATGATGATGTTATTTAGTGGTTTTCAAAATTATATCAAGATGTATGTGTTCTTTGTAGGACTCGAGTGAGTTTAAGTTATAATTTCGATCAAACACGAGAAGGGTGTGTATTGGCTTGATTATTAAAACCCTCTTGAGTGATGGATGCAACAAGCTGTAACATGATGTTATTTTGTGGTTTTCGATTGATAATAAAGTTTTCGAAAATATGCCTGATGATTGCTATAGGATTTTCCAATCACCCCTCGCCTCACTGGTAATGAGGTATAATTATCTTTTAAAGATTTTTTTAGGGTCGATATGTACACGAATGATAGTGACATACTTCTCGTTTTTTGCTTAACATTTGTCCACTAACGAATCTATGTGCATTGCATACGGTTGGACTTGACATGTATACGAATTAAACTGTAAGCGGATTTTTTTAATAAAAGATAGAAAGCATAGACCAAACACCGTATAAAGCAAAAATAATAGTAATAATAATAATAAAATAAAAGCCGGGGCGAAAGTAGTTGCAACACCATGAAAAGCAAAAATTATCGCACCAAATGAAGCGGATATCAAAGTGGCTTTCCAATACACTAAGACGTTTGCTTCATATGATGCGTTACACTAAGACACTCATGATTTATTTATAAACACATCAAATGTTTGTACACCTACCAATGTGGGATAAAATCCATTTTCATATTCGTAATTAGGGATGGCAACGGGGCGAGGAATATCGGGGATCGTATTTACCATCCCCATCCCCGTTTCTCACTCCCATCCCCATCCCCGCCCCCATCCCCATCGGGGAATCATTTTGCATCCCCATCCCCATCCCCAACGGGGATCGGGGATCCCCACGGGGATTCGGGGATTTTTTGCCTTTATAAATTAAGCGTAATAATTATATAACTAATCGGAAATATAAAGAATTGACCTATAAAACGTCTTAAAAGCGTACATTGTACATAGGTGGATTAATTAAAATGTCATTCAAATATAAAGCATTGTATACATTGAAACATCACATATAATATAAAAAGTGAGTACATCGAATGAGTGTATTCAAAAAAAATATTGGTTGGATAATACGTAGTTAGTGCTTAACGTTTTAAAATATTTGATGATTTTGATCCATTAAATGTCACATACACGTACAAATATACTTCAGATATAATAATTGTCAATAACTAACATATACATATACATATACATATACATATACATATACATATACATATAGTATTAATATACATATAATTTAGACATTAAAAGTTCGGGGTCGGGGATTTATGATATCCCCATCCCCACCCCCATCCCCGTTTTCATAATTCGGGGATTCTCCGTCCCCATCCCCATCCCCGGTCAACTCGGAGATTCCCCAGTCAAATCGGGTTTTGGGATCGGGTCCCCGTCGGGTACGGGTTTTTTTGCCATCTCTATTCGTAATGTCTTCAACATTTCTTTTTTTTTTTCTTTAAAGAAACAATATCATATTCGCATCAATCTCAATCTTGGCATGCGTTAGATCATGGCCAAGTTTTATGTAAAGGAAACAAAAATCTTCACAAACTTCTAATTATATAAAAAAAATACATTTGTATAACAATGTCCAAGTTAACGAAAATTAGTTTTAACCAACAACTTTCCAACATACCTCAAGCAAATAACTACATGAAGATTAGATCTTTAAATACACGTTTAAAAATTATAAAACGATTTTTAAAATAAAAAATCTATATCTATACTACTTATAATGGAGGAAGACACTTCACTCTTATTTATTATTTTAAGACTACCATAAATAGAATTTTAAGCAAATACTACCTTATAAGAATTATTTACAAGTATCTAAAGCACACATAAAACTAAAAACACTATTCATATAATACAACTAATACACTATTAAAAACACCCTTTCATCCAAAAATACAACTTTTTAACCACAAAATACAATATAATTAAGCTTTCACACATGAATAAACTTAAAATAGATTTTTAAGCAAATACAAGTAAATAAGCATAATTTACAAGTATTTAAAGCACAAATAAAACTAAAAAAACATTATTCAACACATACAATTAATACACTATTAAAACACTCATTCACCAAAATATACAACTATTTAACCACAATGTACAATTTAATTAAGCTTTTAAATCATAAATCTGCAGTCCAAAACAAAATAACAATTGTTCGCCTAAAAATTTAGTCACAGGGTAACCGCCGCCACATCGTACAAGTACCTTACTAGTATATATATTAATAGCAGGCGACAACGATATAAACATGACATTTATTCCTAGAATAATGTACTATGACATCTACGTCACATGATACCAACACATTAAGGATTTCACGATCTAGTTATAAACGTGTTTGTTTTTCTGAAAAACCTCTTAACAACATCTTAATCTGACTCAGTCAGACGTAATCAGATGTTTAGACAAAAAAGTATGTTTGTTTTTTCCCTGTTATTAAGAGGCAATAAGAGACAGTCAAGATTAAGAGTGTTTGTTTTTTTTATGATCATTAAGAGGCGTTAAGAGGTAAAAACATCTTACTGAACTAGATGTTGAGGGGTGTCTTAACACCTCTTAATGTCTAACACCTTCAAATAATTTTACTAAAAACAAACACTTAGTATTTGTACAGATTCAGATTTTTCAATCACACATTCAGATTCAGATGTGCGAATCAGATTCAGACTCAAAGCCTCTTAGCAAACAAACAACACCTTAGTATTTGTACATCCATCAATGTCGGACACGTTTTACTAACATTTCTTTACTTTCAACATTTCTTTTATTTGCATTACTTTAACAATCAATATCCTAGTCACACCAACTGTAATCTTGACGCTTTTTAAATCATTGTGAACTTTTTTTCAATAAACACACAAATCCTCATAGAACAACTTTCCAAACATACCCTCGAGCAAATGATTACATGAAGATCCAAGATGAGAGATTTATGAGTCAATTCCTAGTAACAAGTTATACTATTCAAGAAACAAGGTTTCAAGTAAGGTTGTATGCTTATGAAAAGCATGGTAACATACGTGATACAATTGATGTTTGACTGTTAGACGCACGTAGCTTTATTGGAGTTATATATACTCCCATCTCCCTACTAAAACTATGTTTAAAAGAGAAATGAGATTGTCAAATTTGGATTTCATGATATACTTCATATATATAAAAAAAATGTTTAGGGTGCGTTTAGTTGGAGAAAAAATTATATTGTTTTCTATCTCTAGTTTTGTAAAAATTTGGATGGGAAATTTATCTCCACAAAACACTTGAAAATATAGAAAATGCGTTTAGTTGATATTTGTATTTTCTATTTTGAAGAAGGGAAGGAGGGTTGGGGGTTACAAAGGAAAATAACTAAAATTTGTTTTCTAATTTTCATTGTTAGATTAGGAATAGGGGATTTTGTGTTTTGCAAAACATTTTGTTGAAAAATGATAATTTGAACGCGATATCTATTTTCCTTGTTTTTCACAAAACATTTTGTGGAAAACAAGGGTGTTTTCCCTCAACTAAACGCACCCTTATTTTTTCTGTCTTAAAACAAACGTTTACACCTCATATTTATGCTTAATTACTATCATTGTTTATTTATTTACATGTTATTTGCAAATTGCAATATAGTGGTGTTCAGAAATTGGGAGTTGGGATTTGCTAATTGGGGTAAAGCCATGGGCCTAGCCCATGATCCTGCAGTCTAAACAACCTGATAATGCGTAGAACTTGACATCTACACAAATAAAACCACGAGTGATGCTTTTACAATAAAAGATAGAATGCTTTTCCAACAACAACAGATCGTCGGATCTCAGAGGTGCTAACACGGCCTCTTTAGAAAAGAAGATAACGAAACAAGGTCAAGATGACGAATAAGAATGGCATAACAGCATTACCAGTATTTTGTTTCAAAAGGCAGTGTATTTTTTTTAAATGCTTTATCATCTAAATCACTTTACTTATAAAGTTATATGATCATGGTAATAACATAGTTTGGAACTTTGTATATCAAGACATTGAAGGAATAGATAAACAGAATCATCTTGCGAAGTAGCCCACGCATGTGTAAATGACTAAATGGTAATCAAATCGGATATAATTTTTGAAATCGCTTTATACATTCGTTTAAAAAAGTTTTGAATCTAGAAAACTTTGAATTCGGAGCAAAAGATATCGCTAAATACAATGGGCACATCAAAGTAGCTTTTGTATTCAAGTGTCACTGGAAACAATACACTTAGACATGACCATCATAATAAGCATGTATTAAGAGTTTCATGATTCATTTACATACATATCAAATGTTTCTACTTCCATCAATGTGGGACTAAGTTCAACTTTATTTCCTTTTTACTAGAAATTTTTTTTCCTTACTTTTAGATACAATATCTCATTCACATCAAGTTTGCTATTGACACACTTCATATCATGTTTGTACAAATCCTTACAAAGATATAAACGTGTAAGTAAACATTTAGTAGAGTAAGTAAACAGAAAGACGCACCAAGCCGGTGTTAGTCTATTTTTGCATGCATTGATGATTTTATGCTGACTAATGATTGTGAGGAGGCGTCGAGATGCTACTTGGTTCACCTATAGGTGGTACTATTCAGGTAATATAGACCAAACATATAGTTAAACTTAGGAATGTTGAGATGACATTATTGTGTGGTGTACACTTAAAAACGCAATTCCGACATTTCACTCGATGATTGCTATAGTTTTCCAATCAACACTCGTCTCATTCGGGCTAAAATCATCTTTAAAGATTCTCACATTTCATCCTACATAAATGACAGTGGCATACCTCTCTCATTTTTTTCTAGCTTTTGCCCACCAACGAATCCATGTGAAATGTATGCGGTAGGACTTGACATCTATACGTGCAAAACTGCGAGTGACTGTTTTAACAAACGATAGAATGCACAAACAATCGTTGGGTCTTATAGGCCGCTAAAACGACTTCTTTAGAGAAGAAGATTACGAAAACAAGGTTGCGATTATTAATTAGAATGCCAGAATAGCAATACCAACATTTTTTGCTTTCAAAACAGTGTATTTATCTATACTTAAGAAGTTATATGATTATTGTAATACTATTTCTCTATATTCCTTGTTTTTGTTACTGAAATTTTAACATGGTGTTTAGAATTTTCAAAATGGGCCTAATGGGGTAAAGGCGTGGGCCTAGCTCATGATTCAAGGATAGTCCATTGGGAGTTTGAGAATAAACATTTAGCTATACATACTTTTGTTTAACATTTAGTTGACGAAACATAATTCTAGAAATCAGCAGATAAAGATGTTAATATCTAGCTTGGTTGATAATTGTCAACACTGTATAGGGATAACGAGGTGGGCGACGGTCCGGATGATTGCAACGTATTTTTTTTCAGTGTCAATTACAATTGTAGTTGTGGCGCTATCAAGATACCAAATACTATAATACGCAAAAGCAATACCTAGATGAAATTCATCCTCGTATCACTTGTTTAAGAAGTTACAATTGTCTACATAGTGAACAACAATATGTTGGGCATTAAACTGAATATCGAGTAAATGTATAAGCTAGAGTATAAAGATGAAAAAAACATTCTAATAAGAGATTCAAAAGTAAAACATGATATTAGAGCACCTATATAACTTAAATGTATACGAAGTACTGAAAGCTGATATTGGAACTCATGAAAGCACTTGTCAATGTCATCTAGTTACTGAAATGTTTTTAAAAAATGATGATTGGATCAGCTGCATTTCCTGTATTACGCTTGTTCAGTGCTTTCCTTACTGAACTTTTTAGGGCCTCGATCTCAGCAACAATCTTTTCCATTTTCGGGGTTGATGTTTCATGAGGTTTTTTATAATGTTGTGTTGCTCATTAGATGTTCAATACCTGAAGCAGGTAGCGTGGTGGTCAAGTTGCCATCAGGTGTCTGCTATGGCGGTTCCAGTTTGGCCAACCACATGGTCCATTTTGCAGTCCACCACTACTACGCCACAACTGCAAATACCATAAAGTATGCACCCAAAAATTCTGCTAGCAGGTACCTTGAGATAAAACCATAAGCAATAATTAGAAATACAAAGGAGGTATAGGATAAATTTATACTCGTATAAATTAACTAAACTATAATAATATACCTTACATATCAGCAAGTGCATCATCTAAACTATTCAAATGAGTCTTCAAATATTTAAACTTTTCTTTATGCTGCTTAATCTTCTTTCCGAATAACTTCATATCGCTCTGGATTTTCCACAACCAATATTATACATAATAAAATTTCAAAATTCCACCCTATAAGGTAATCAACAATAAGAGGTGTCTGAGGTCGCCTTCGCAAAACTACTTGGTGTGCCTTGAAAAAACGTAGATAACAACTTTGTTTCAATAAATTTCCTAAACACAATTTTATAACTATTTGCATCAGACAACCCAAATGTAGGTATTAAACTTTTCACAAAAACCACACAGCAGAGTTTGCTATATAACTTTACTTATGTATTAGGATAAGACGTATAAAGGCTACATGGGCATTTGTGATCGCGCAATAAAACTACTAAAATGATTAATTATGCATGAAGTAAGTTACTCAGTAATACGTAGCTTTAAGGTGCTTATTTCGAAAATTCTTGATAAGAAAGCCCAAACACAATGTTAAATATATATGAATAAGATGGGATATTGTGCTCACCTATAAGACGGAATACTATGCTCACCTTACCTTAGCCTGGTATTGCAACCCATACTCGTCTTCAGTTCCGTCAGTTCCGTCAATTACCTGCAAAATAAAACCAAAACCATGAGCGGGCAGACACTAAAACCAAAACCATCTTTATCACTAAGTATATTGTTCACCGTCACCAATAACGTGTATTATTTTTGATAATATTGAAGATAAAATTACCAATAGCTACTCCAAATCCCTCTTAATTTTTATCAGTCGTTAAATATTAAATAAAGAGGAAAGTAATTTGCAACAACGTAAAGCCATAAAAGATTACCTTGTCAAATATAAGGAACTCGATTGTGTACACGGTTCCATGAATTCCAAACACCTGAAAAGAAGAAAAATCCAATTTTTACTCAACTATTAAACACATAAAAATCCAATTTTGTTGTGCTCATAAACACCTGAAAAGAAGAAAAATCCAATTTTTACTCAACTATTAAATTACGTTTCAACTTCATAAACACCTAATGATTTTCATCAAGAAAGCATAACAACTGAAATTCTTAAATTTTATTGTAGAAATCTAATGTTTAACTTCGTACCTGGTTTTGCAAAATTCGTTTAGAACCAAAACCCCTGAATTCCTCATCGATTCATTAACCCATACCTCAACATCCACCTGCGACTCGGCTGCTATATGAGTGTCCATTTTCTTTCATAGTCGGCTTGATTAGATCGTGATGTCTTTGATTAGATCGTGATGTATTTGATTAGATCGTGATGTCGGTGAAGAGGAGGTGGTAAAATCTATCTCTAATTTTGGAGCACCGGTAGATTAATCCGACCACTCGGAGATGTGGGTTTTAGATCGAAAAGTGTTTTGGTCTGAGAAGGCAGAGTGGATTTTGATTTTTGAAGAAGCTTCTAGGTAATGAGGAGAGTGGATGCAGATATTTTAAGGTGATGATGATAAACAAAATCTGTATATGTTAACTAATTTTATAAAAACTAACGGGCTAGCAGGCTGTATTGGGCTTACTGAAATGGGCCAAGCACACTGTTAACGGTACGACGTCGTTTTAAACGACTTATAATATATATAGTAATGGTACTAAATGTGTGCTTAATATGCATTTAGACAAGATTTTAAGCAAAACTAGACTTGAAGTGCATTGCATGCTTGTAAGATGCAACTCAAAGATTTATCAGATATCAAAACACAAACGTGGAACAGCATAAGAATATCTTATGATGTTTAATAATTCCAACACAAATGTGAGGTATGTTTGTAATTAAGTGAGGTATGTTTGTTTGTTTAGTTTGATGGTAATCAGTAAGAACGACAAGTGTTTGGT
>OU343224.1:100503524-100793949 GCA_910596185.1 Chrysanthemum makinoi | reverse complement strand
CATAACCGAACCGAAAACCGAACTTTTATTTCGATTCGGTTCGGTTTTGGCAGGTTCGGTTCGGTTATGAGTTCGGTTCGGTTCGGTTTCGGTTTTCGGTTTATTCGGATATTACCCGACCCATGAACACCCTACTATTAACTGCTTTAGCTTCTAATTTTAATATAACGGCTGACCATGGTCCCTGTTTAACTCTTGGGATAGTTCATTTACCAAGTTTTGATGACATTTGTTGATATCTTTCTTCAAGATCATTTGAACTCTACATTTTGTGATCATTCGATGAATAGGTTTGTGCTCACTCTAGTTGGTGCCCCACTGAGCCAGGAGAGTTGCCGGAGCTATTATTTGTGGGGTGAACAATGACCGGTGCCAAAAGGCACCTACCTGAGGTCATGTTGTTCTTCCCAATTCACACCTTTTGTGTGGATTCAATGAATGTATACTACGCCAGAAGATAACGAAATTTCTAACAAACCTTACTATTCATTCTAAGATCCCAAATTCCCAACAATTCAGCTCAATATGAATATAACAGAGCAAAAGGTTAAATCACATGTTTATTGATCGAATGGTATTTGTTTATTAATGCAACCATGGTAAGACAATGAATTAACCACACTGCAGGGTACTACAAGATGTGATCATCCATATCAGTCTAAAGCTTTTCTTCAAAGCCATCCTCTATAACTTAAATCACTCTGACAAATAATCATACAAATATATCTTTATGAACGTGTGAGGATATTATAGCTTCGATGCAGTAGTAGAACTAGATGGTGTCTTTAGTGCTCTTACAACACCGACCTGCATCGCTGACAAAACAAGCTGCAACACGAAAATTGATTAGTCAAAAGAACTTCATCCAAGTCAGTTTGTAAGTATATACAATGCGAATTATATATTCACATGCTGTGTTAGAAAGAGTTGAGATCAATATAGATCTCATATTTGCCATAGATTCAATAAATTAATCTTAGTCATCTATTTTTTATCAAAATTAATAAAAATACTTTTTTCACCATTTTTTTTAAAACAATATATCTTGCAAACGATAAAACTTCAAACTACAAAAAATACACCATCGCGACGAGAATTAAATTATCTTTCTATAGATATGCACTTCTCTATATTTTCGACAAAGTTTTTTTTTCAAAAATTCCGCCCAGAGAAATCATATGTGATTTGTAAAAATCATATATGATTTGTGAAAATCATATGTGATTCGATTTTCACAAATCATATATGATTTTTTCAAATCATATATTATTTTTACAAATCACATATGATTTGCAAAAATCATATATGATTTGTGAAAATCGAATCACATATGATTTTCACAAATCACATATGATTTTTCTGGGCCGAAAAAAAAATCGTTAAAAATATATAGAAGTGCATATCTATAAAAAGATAATTTAATTCTCGTCGCGATGGTATGTTTTTTTTCGCGTAACGATTAACGGTTTGCGAGATAATTAATTTTTAAAAAATGGTGAAAGTTTATTTTATTTTTTTTTATTAAAAAAATGAATGACTATTATTGGTTCATTGGATCTATGGTAAATTTATATTGAACTTTTGCCGTGTTAGAAAAAGTCTTATTTTCTTTTAAATGGCCTTATGATGTTCGTCACAGAAAAAGTCATACTTCAAAATCAACGTGTCCCTACTCTTACCAATACTGTATATATTACAATTTCTTGATTTTTAGTGTAGATGTAAAATATGAATGCATTCGGTATACCCCACCCAGCCCATTGTAGTATCACTATACCGTGTGGACTGTGGACTTGTGGTACGAAAAAGGGGAAAAATTTGGGTCAAATTTCTATTGATAAAAAGTCAAATGGGTAAAACAATAGAACTGAGTTATAGACGAAACACATCTAATTGATTTTATAAGTCAATCGTGCATTCGTGCCTCAGAAAGTGTTATTAAATGCTTAGAACATCCTAAACCTTTATAAAAAAATTAATATATGAATAACATAACTTTGAGCAATCATTTCAATTCATTGATCATCTATAAATTTTATAAAATGGATAAAATGATCAACCCAATGGCCGAACCTGACCCGTCCGGTTCTGATATGCACTTGCAAATCGCCTAATTCGACCCAAACCCGTTTTTACTAATTCCCTAACCAGCCAGCATTGTCACTTCTACGTTATAGTAAAACATGCATGAAGTTAAGATCGGTTACCTCTCCCTTTCTGTTAAACATTTGACCACGAGAAAAGCCTCGTGCATTATAAGCAGTAGGACTGTCGATCTGTAAAATAAACAAAAACAACTGAGTAAGAGAAATCAAGAGGAAAGCTATGACAATCTAATTTCCATTATGTAGAGAAATAATGTGTATAAATTAGCATGTTTGATCTAGAAAAAGTAAGGCGGAAAGTATATGATACTTACCACGTATAACAACCAATCGTCTGCTCTAAAATCTCTATGAAACCACATCCTGAAAAGGCAAAAACACAGGTAATTTGGAATTTGGACCACAAACATGCCAACAAAACACCGTTTGACCATACATGATTTTATAATTATACAAGTCTATGACCATTTGTCAAAAATCTTAGTATACTTTCGTTATGGACAAGATAAAGTCAAAACTTAAATGATTTGGTCCAAAACTTATACCTTATACCTTTTAATTAAACCAAATCTTATACCTTTTAATTAAAAGGTATAAGATTAACAGTAAAAGTCAACAAAATGTCAAAATCCAAATCAAACACAGTTAAATGTTGTAGAACTATAAAGCGTGTATTCACTTACGAATGATCCAGACTAATAGAGCTTGGGATTATGCCCTCTCCTCGGTGTGGATTTAGACTGATTTGAATAAATAGCATATCGGAAAAGTATGCCCCTACACATCTGTTTTTTGCAATAAAAGTAAATACAATTACAAGAAGCTGACAAAACCTCTTTTGTTGCAGTTCGTTCCACTCGTTTTATCAAGCTTGCAAAATTATTCGAAAAATGTGACCAACTTTACTATCCTCTCACCTGTGCAAAGTCTGATCATCAGGAAGCCTACCTTTTGCTCTCAGCCAATAACTGATACTGCAATATGTTTACATACAGCCAAAACGTTATCATGCAATGCAAGCATTTCCAAGAAGTAAAAACCTTCTGTAATAAATAACTAGGAACAACCTTGGAGAGCGTTTAGTGTGACGGGAATGACTTTGAGCATCCACAGGCCTGATTTCTGTGGGCCACGGGATAGACGTTAAGGTGGAAGTTTCAATCCTCCTGATAAATTTCCATAATTCAAGAACTTTAATACAATCGTGATTTATGGGCTATGAAAAAACAGGACATGTTCCTTGTAAAGCTCATATGTTTAAAGCAGATTTTTAAACCTTTATGACCAACTGTCTTGTATAATTGTGTTTAGTTGCCATAGCCTATTGACTAAAGGTTTCAACAAAAAACATGATAAGGATACATAATCTAACCTGGGATTAAGAGGAAACTTAACACCCTCCTCTAACCCATCCTTTGGCATAAGCTGCAACAGTAGGAATTCAGAAATTATAACAGCACATGACTATATTAAAAAGATCATCCTAAGCACAAAGTATTTGGTTACTGTTTCTGGGTCAGGCACTGAAGGCATTGTCGGTTCTTGGTGATCAAATCCTTCCTCTTCCCTCTGTAAGCATAGTAAATGGAAAGCGTTAACCTCGACAAAGTCAAGTCAAATAGATTTAAATGCAATAATACATATTTACAATTTACAAACACGTATCATCTGACAATTTGTAGTTGAAAATGAAAAACGAAACCTCTTATCAAGAAGAAATATTCAGCTATGCTCATTGAATGCTTACATGAAAAGAAACAATCAGAAAGAAGACAATTCGCTCTTTTTGTACCGCATTTACCCTTCTTGTAGCAAGATTAGGCACATCACGTAGCCGGTCAACTTGATATATAATTGGAACTGCATATGTAACACCATAGTACCATACATATCAGTGTTGGAAATTGTGTCACAGTGTATAAGGAAGTGTATAGTTCAGAATGGGCTACGTATTATCACAATAGGTTTGGAAGGATCAAGTGCATATATCTTGTTGGAAATTAGAACAGTAAAAAATACAGATGACTGAAACACAGAACTATCGATATAAAAATTGACTTACTATTTACGTCCCCAGCAAGAAGGAAGTGAGCATGAAAGCTATGCAAGGTCTTAAGAAAGTTAACAGTTTTGGATGCCGCGGACAAAGCCTGAACATTATTGAACGTCTAGATATGTAAGTATGTAAAGAGAATCTCATTATGTTACGTAATTCAGGATGAAAAACTTAATTTTGAAAAACAAAAGTTACAAGGCATTAATATAATATCATGTCCCATTGATATATGATATATCCACACAAATCTACTAACCTAGAAGTCAAAACTGTTAAGGGTGCGTTTGGTATGCTTCCATGAATCACAATCGGTATGAGTTTGGGTATAAGGTGGGCCCCTCAGGTATGATAGTTTCCATACCTTGCCCTTTTGAGTGGTATGTAGTATGGAATATATCCATCTATCATTGTCATATTTGATATCAAGATTTATTAAACAAACATCATTATTTGGAATGAAACTCATTCCATCAATTCCATAGGCATGTACCAAACGCACCCTAAATGTCATACGCTAGGAGCTAGGGGTGAACCAAGTAAGGCCACATGTAATACATTATCATACACAGAGTGCATAATACCTAGCAAATTTAGAATGAATAACATAGAAACTTCATACCTGTCCCATAAACTGCCCTCCGTACACTTTATCAGATTTTGGAGCTCCTTTCAACGTGGTTCCTCTGAATGTGTTCACCTTCAAACAAAGCAGATAAAGTTCTCAAATTTGAGCAGAAAGTCAAAAAATATCTGCATAAACCTAAGACATCAAGTAAGTTTTCTAAATAACTCATGTGGATAAATACTCTAACCAAGATCACATTATTACACAAACGTTCGTAATACATCTCAATCGTTAAGATTTTTATGAGTAAAAGGTAATGAAAATGTCAAATACGGTTTACATGCATGCACAGAATCATGCTGGATTACAAAAGGGATGGGATATGTGCTTATCTAAATTCTAAACATCAAGAAAATGTTGCATTCTACATGGTATATAAAATAATATAAGGAATATATGTATCATTAGTGGTGTCTACTGAATAATCAAAGAATCTAGGTGACTGAAACAAGCCTAATAGAGAATGTCAACTTCAAATCCATCGACTCATTTCTAAAGTCAAGGTTCAGCATCCTATATTATGAAATGTCCTAAGTTACTAAGCTAATGGAAATAGACATAGTAATAACAAGTAGTTAGTTTCCAAGGTAGCAAAATGAAACAAAAATATGCATCTAAAGTTTCAACAGCAATTTGTCAAAAGGTATCGATAAGTCTGATGATATAAAAACAAAAGAACATAACACTGAAGTATTGATAGACGTAAGATGACTAATTTGAGTCTGCAGTGCTCACATACATCCAGTGGTTCCAAGGACAATATGTGTTCCACAGGTGCGATGGTCTCAAGATTCACATCTTGACTCCAAATTGACTTCGGGTGCATTAAGTGACTATATTTTTGAGGTAGCAATAAGCACGTCAGCTGTAACCATAATATAAAGCGTTAAACAAGATCATATTCTCTACAAATCAGCATATCATTTAGAAACATTATGAATGTGTAAAGTAAAGCAACTACCTTAGTTAATGCAATTATAGCTTCCTGGCCAACAGATTCACCTGCATAATAGCCTCGGGATCATGTTTCATATATACTCTAAAGCCTTTTTCTTCTTATTCTCTATTGAGTTAAGTAACAAAAAGTGAAATGGGTAAGAACAGTATGGCCGCTCACTTTGTGTGAAGTGATCATACTTTTTCCACTGAAAAACTTGATAATCTTGGTTATCTGTACGAAATGAACGAGAGACTTCCACCTGCAAATGTAGATGCCATCAAATAAACAATGAATTACCTAAGGCTATGTATGTGATTATTAATTAATTAACCGTATAATTACTGGACGAAGGTCAAAAAAAGTTACCTCACCCTCCAAAATAAAGTAAATTCCACCCTCATTTTCCCCTTCTTGAAAAACATGCTCTCCAGAATCTTCAAAATAAAGCATCCATTCAATCATATTAATATATTAATTGATGTAACATTGTGTAAAACTGCGAGAAGTAACTTAAATGCATCTATAATATAAAGCGCATATTAACAGTTGAATGGTCAGCTCTTGTTGCTATCCATAACGAAACTACATTTTGCCTCTAAACATGTAACCAAACATTGCTGTAACATATTCTCAAGAACTTCAGAATCCATACAAAACCGGAACTCAAAAAGTAACGTCTGCTTGGTTTTTAAAAGTCAAAGTGAGCTTTGTTATAAAAAGTAGTACCACACTACCACCCCCTCCCCCCAGGCCCACTTTCCCTATCTGCGGCTTAAATTGACAATTGACCCTCACATCACAATTCACATACATAACTGCCTCATGATCAGAATACATGGAACAACCTAGATTCAATAGATATGGCCAAAATATTATTGAACGGCCTAATACAGTACATTTTTAAATAAAGACGTAAAGTAAGAAATCAATCACGACCAAATGACCTAGCGGTAAGTCATTTGACCTCCTCACAAGAAAGTATTTGATCCGTTTTACATACAGTAAGAAAGTATTTGATCCCCAACTCATTCCAACACTAACTAAACTACATCCTTAACATAACAACCCTTTTATCCGGAAGACGACAGAGCTGCACTTTACACTTCACCTGCCAGACTTACAGGGTGTTTGGATTATCTAATATTTTCAGGCTATCTGAAACTGAGGGGGTGTTTGTGTAAGCTTATATAGCGGGCTTATAGCTTATTTGGTTATCAGCTTATGTTTCATAAACTCACTTTTTGAAGCTTATTTTAAAACTTTTCAGCTCATATAAGCTTATTATGATATGATAAGCTTATATAACCCCATAATTCCCAAAATAAGCCAAAAAGTATGGGTTTTTAAAACATAAGCTGAAAACCAAATAAGCCATAAGCCCGCTATATAAACTTAAACAAACACCCCTGAAAAGCTCACTTTATCTACCAAGTTTTTCCAATTTCAAATAAGCCCAACTCAATTTATCTACCAAATTTTATCACCTAAATGTATATTGAATAAACATCTAAACTGAAACTTAGAACAACAAAACACAATATTAAAAAAAATTCAAGTAGAGCATAAATAGTACTGTAATGTTTAATGATAACATGTTGAGCAATCTTCCTAATTGAGGAGCTTGGAAGCCTCTGAAGCACAGGCACATCACCAAGAAACTCAATCACTGCAAAAACATCAAACATAATTATACATATTATTATGTTTTTTATATGTGAATAATGATTAAGGTTGTTTGATGAAGTAAAAATTTACCTGCTTGAGCATCCATGTTTTGAAATGGAAATTAACAAAAGAAGGAGGTCACACAGGCTTTTTTAAGGCATTGGCTTTTTATATATATTCATTTCATTGGGGACTCATTTTGACTTCATATACTACAGTTTTTTTTTTTTTTTTTTTTTCCTCTCATTTATTAGAGTAAACTACACCATTCGTCTTTGTGGTATGCGTTGACCGACAAGTTTTGTCCTTTGACCGAAAAAATGCACCGTCCATCCTTAACTGCGAAACGTTATGTATCGTTAGTCCCTCACTCTAACTGACATGACTAACGGTCGTTAAACCTCATCCACTCGAGGGTATTTCAATCTTTTCCCACCCATAAGGACCAACGCTGTAATTTCAATATTTTTCGAAGAAAAAAAAATTAGAAATTTCTTTTTCTGAAATTTTTTTTCCCAAATATTTTTTTGAGTAAAGTCCAAAATACATCTCTGTGGTTTGCCCTGTGTCTCGGTTTACATCCCTAAACTTTTTTTTGGAACAATTACATCCCTCTATTAGTAAAGTTGGCACAAAATCATCCCTAAGGACGAATGCTGCAAAGAAGTCCCCGTTAAGTCCCCACGTGCTAGTCACGTGAGGGGTATTTTTGTCCATTTCTCACTCATCCTAAATAAAAACACATAGATATGATCTCCTCTGCCCCTTTCTCTCTCACAAGCCCACAAGGTATGATCCCCCAACCCTTTATTTCATCATCATCATCACCAAAACCCTAACACCCAACTTTTTCTCTCTCTACCACATAGTCGTCGCCGCTGCAACACCCCGCCACCACCACCATCGCCGCGCGTACACCACCACCACCACCAAAACGCTTGTCTCAACCTCCTCTCCATTTACACTCACTCCACGCGCCATTTCTCACTACCATCACCACCCAACGCGCCACCCTTTATTGTTACTTCGCCATTTCACGCATAGATCGGGAAGAAGGAAGGTGAGAAAAACGAGTCCTCACTCGTTTAGTGACCTCCGAGTCACGTTTTTCTTGTTTTGGTTTGGGTTAAGTGGAAAACGAGTAGGAAACAATCTTTTATAAAAGAAAACGCAAATAAAATTTGTTTGGTATCATGTGTGTGTCGTGTTAGTGTCAAGTTGAGTCGTATGTTATTTTATTATTTATATTCATGTTTGTTTGATTCGGATGTGGAGACTTGGATGGTGTTGTTGACGTTAGGGATGAACCGTGACCACTAGGGTCCGGTTTGGTTTCGTTGGGTTTGAGCCGAGAGCAAGCAAGAACAAGGGTTCGATTTTGGTTGTTGTTGTTGTTGTTGGAGTTGACCGGGACCAAGAAGGTCCGGTGGTTGCTGATGTGGTTGGAGCCGAGGGAAACACCAAGGACTAATAGGGTTTGTTTGGTTCGTGGTTGTAGCCACGGGTTAAGCCGAGACCAATAGGGTCTCGGAATTGGTTTTTGTATGAGTTTGATGTGGGATTGAAAGTTGAGTTGATTTGGAGATTGATTGAGAGAGAAAGGGGCAGAGGAGATCATATCTATGTTTTTGAGTGAGAAATGGACAAAAATACCCCTCGCGTGACTAGCACGTGGGGGACTTAACGGGGACTTTTTGCAGCATTCGTCCTTAGGGATGATTTTGTGCCAACTTTACTAACGGAGGGATGTAAATTTTGTGCCAACTTTACTAACGGAGGGATGTAATTGTTCCAAAAAAAAGTTTAGGGATGTAAACCGAGACAGGGCAAACCACGGGGATGTATTTTGGACTTTACTCTATTTTTTTTCCCAATTTTTTTTTCGAAATTTTTTTCCCAAACTTTTTTTTCCGAAATTTTGTTCCCAAAAATTGTCGCATGTGAAAACAAAAAAATTCGTCACACGTGAAATTTTTTTCGTCACATATGAAAAAATTATTAGAAATTCTTTTTACGAAATTTTTTCACATACGAAGAAAAATATGAAATTTTCGTCATATGTGAAAAAAAATTCACATGCGACGGAAAAAATTTCCAAAATTTTTTTCACATGTGACAAAAAAAATTTGAAAACACAAAAATTCGGAAAAAAAAAATCAAAATTTTGTTTTCGAAAAAATTTAAAAAAATAATTCGAAATTTTTTTAAATTTTTTGGAAATTCTTAGAAAAACTGGTTAACTTATATTAGCCATTAGATCAAAATCGGATGAAAACGAAGAAAAACAGACAAAAACGCATAAAAACGGATAAAAACGTTATTAAAACGAAGAAAACGGATAAAGACGAATAAAACGCGAGAAAACCGGACGAAATCGTAAGAAACCCGATGAAAACGTATAAAAACAGACAAAAATTCGAAAACAAATGTTTGAATTTTTTTCCCGAATTCTGTGTTTTCAAAAAAATTTGATTTTTTCGAAACTTTTTGTCACATGTGAAGAAAAATTGGAATTTTTTTCCGTCACATGTGAAATTTTTTTTCACATATGACGAAAATTTCACATTTTTCTTCATGTGTGAAAAATTTCGAAAAAATTTTCTACATCTGACGATTTTTGGGGAAAAAATCGGATAAAAATTTGGGAAAAAAATTCGAAATTTTTTTTTTTTTGAAAAATTTAGAAATTACCCCGTTGGTCCTTATGGGTGTGAAAAGACTAAAATACCCCCGAGTCGATGAGGTATAACGACCATTAGTCATGCCACTTAGAGTGAGGGACTAACGATACATAACGTTTCGCAGTTAAGGATAGAGGTGCATTTTTTTCGGTCAAAGGACGAAATTTGTCGGTCAACGCATACCACAAGGACGAATAGTGTAGTTTACTCATTTTATTATTATTATTTATTTCTTCTTCTCTTTATTTTCCATTTATGTTTATTTAATTTTGGGATAAAATATTTTATTTTAAAATAAATAAAATCAACTTTTTTCCAGTTTTTCTTTTTTTTTTCTTTTCCTAATATCTCGAGAAGGTAACTTTTTTTTATTCACTTTATTTTCTTTACTTTTCTTTTTAAAATGATAATCGAGAATACAATATAAGCTTTTTGTATATTTTCATTTTATTGGGGACTCGTTTTGGCTTCATACTACAGTTTTTTCTTTTTCTTTTTTTAATAATTTTGAGAGAAATATTTTATTTTAAGGGAGAAATGCATGTATACCCACTAAACTCAAATATTCGCATATTTCTCAGAATATAAGTTTTCAATGAATGATGTACAATGCAAGTTAAGCATGTTTTGGATACATATGCAAATATGCAAGTTTTAATTGGTATATATACAATTAAGAACTTTTTTTTTTTTAGTATTTTTTTTCCTTCTTAGTGATACTTGAGAACTTTTTTTTTTCTTTTTATTCAGTTCACTTTATTTACTTTTCTTCCTTAAGTGATACTCGAGAATATAATATAATTTTTTTTTAAAACATATTAGTGTTACGTGTATTTGGTGTAAGTTTAGTACTTTAGTCAACTTTTTTCCGGCTTATATTAGGATTCGTGAACGTATATAAATTTATCATGTTATAACAAGGTTATATATGTTTATGAGTTTAAAAAACAAATCAAAAAAATAAACTTATAAAACATGTGCCAAAAACACATAAATGGTGAAGGTAGTATTAGCTTTGCTATAACAGAGCAGCTACAGTTCTTGTTATTAATAGAATTAATACTCGGCATTAAATTATCCGTTTATTCCAATATGACGATTTAGCGATCATTTAATTGCTTGAGTGTTAATTTGGTAATTTAGACACAAATAGATGATATTATGTATTTCTTTTAAAAGAAATCGCAAACAAAACAAAACAACTTTTTTTTGTTTAACATTAATCAGTAAGTATTGTTTCTAAGAGATCGAATGTGAACAATATATTTTGCGATTAATAGATATAAGACGCTTGGTCAAATTAGACTAATCATATAAAAATGATTTTTGAAGTGGAATCTTTCTTGTGTGGTCCGTAATTTGACTTGCTAACAAATCATCCCCATACTAAATTACTAGTAACAAACTAGCAAGTCAAATAAAATCATACTAACAACTAAAGGAATTGTAATTTAATGGTACCTCATGTTATGTGTTAATGCTTTTTAATTAAATAATGATGAGTTCAAGTTCTGTATACCGTGAAATAATTATATGACTTATTTCATCGGATATAAACCCTTTACCCAAAAATAAATAATTATCGACTTCTAAAAAAAACAATGCTGGTGTTTTTTAGTATACTAATTAAACGCATCCTTTCCGTTGTAATATTTTTTTTAGAATGACAAATATTTATCTCACACAATATACAATGTAATTTATCTCGCACGTTTTAAACAGGACTTGAAATAACAAATATTTGGTTGAGGAGCTTTTCACACAACATGAAGTATCATTGGGACACAAGCTCTTTGGTCCTTTTCGTTGCAATATGAAAGTCTAGTTAAAAGAGCTTAGTATTCGTCACAATAGATGTAGTCTCATAATAGTTTCTAACGAAAGTAACTATTATTACTACCTTAATTGATAGTAAATCTGTTTTTATTTAAATATCGATATTATAAAGGTTGTAATTATCCTTTTTAAGTCTATTGGAACAATGTTGGTTGTCATTAGTGGGCTAGCTTTCAAGTTAGTTGGTCATTTGGTCAATATTGGGGTGTTGTATTAGGTGCTAACTATTTACAAGTGGTTTTAATAAATGTCTTTTAATCGCTAATTGTGTTTGATTGCTTAAAAGGAATTACAAGTTTTCAATAAAAAAAAAAAATCACCACTTTGTTTTGTAATTTTAATTTGTGAAAAAAAAATAAGAAAAGAGGAAAAGAAACTAAAATAAAGTTGCTTCCTGGGGTGGAAACGGTAGCCGAGCCGCCGTCAAAAGTTCGGATCGGATCGGTAAAAAGCTCGAATTAGCCAAGCCTAAACGAGCTCGAGCCTAAGTTTAGGCTCATTTAATAATCGAGCTCGAGCCCGAGCTCTATACAAAAGGCTCGTTTAGGCTTGCGAGCCTAAACGAGCCCTAGAAATATATACATATATATACTTTCTATACGTATAACCGTGTTAACGAGCTCGAGCCTTGTGTTAACGAGCCGAGCTCGAGCCTTGTCTTAACGAGCCGAGCTCCATTTGAACCTTGTTTTTTTCTACACATCATATAGATTAGTCGAGCCCGAGCCGAGCTCGAGCTTGTGAAAAATGTCACGAGCCGAGCTCGAGCTCTGGCAGGCTCGAGCTCGGCTCGGCTTGTTTTCACCCCTATGGCTTCTTAAGTCTTCTTTTTAAAAGAACTTAAGAAAAGAGCGAAAGAAATTATGCCAATTTTTTTTTTTTTTTTATAATGTTCTTCTCAAATTAACATGATTCGAAAAGAAATTGATTTTATATTTTTTTTTTTGCTTACATCATCTTTCTTTTCTCGTCAATTTAAGAAAAAAAGATTAAAAATCAACTTTTCTTCATCTCATCTTCTTTTCTTTCTTTTTTCTTTTCTTCATTTTTTTTCCGTTTTATGCTTGCGATCAGAGTGTAATATATTATAATGTCATCGATTGTATAGAGACAATTTAGGGTGTGTTTACTTGATGATTTTTTTACAATATTTCCAATTTCTTTGTAGAAAAAAGTATGAGTTTTTTTTATAGAAATTCTAAAAACATGTTTAAATGAATGTATTTCCGAATTTGAAGAAAAAGAAAAAGGAGGAGATGAGGTTGAATTAAAAGGAAATTAAAGAACACCGCTTGTAAATGTCCCTCGTTAAATTAAAGGTTTTGCTAACAATAGCCTAAAGGGTGTTATTTAAGCTTAACTTAAATAACATATTTTCATATACTGAACTTATAATTTCTAGAAATACATGAATTTAACACATATAATTAAGGTACGTAAGTTTTAATAAGGTGTGTATTAATATCAAGTGCGTTCATATTTAGAAACATCGTTAATTAATGTAAGCCTAAACAACACCCATTGAATTGTTGTTAACAAGACTCTTGAATTAGAAATTGCAGATTTTCTGTTTAGTGAAAGAAAAATCTAGAAAAAAATAAATTGATTGAATGATGGTTTCTTTCACCTAAACGCACCATAAGTCCATAAACATAACTTGTTATTGTCTTTGCGTTTTCTTTCTCTATCAAGCTGTTTAGTTTTCTTGTCATCATGTAGTAAACTAAGAAACTAAGCATTAGCTAACCAGCCTTTTAAACGTACAAAAATTTCTATTATGATAGTATCATATATGATCCATGTTTTCCTTTAACTTAAAACCAGTTATAATACCTGTGCACGAACAGGGTTTTGACAAAAAAATATTTTGTATAAATGCAAAATATTATGTCTTTAAAGGTAATTACATATAATTATATACTTATGCATGAGTTTTTCATTATCCATTAGAATTTTGTATAATCAAATTTTGTAAAAAAAATTTTGTTAGATAACGCAAGATTCAACTATATAAAGTATAGGGGGTATAAAATATAAGAGAGAATTTGTTTAATTTTCAAAGTTTTGGTATTAAAAATTACATAAAATTAGATTTCTTATAATATTATTGTTTTTTATAAACACTTAACTCTATATAATTTTTAAAATTTAACCACTAAAGTTTTATTAATTACCTCTTTTTAAAGTTTTTATTTTCTCAAATTTTATATATATTTTTGTTTTTCTTCTCAACCAAAATTCTACACCAAATAAACTAAAGGTTAACCAAAATCAATTTAATTTTGACTTTTATTAACCAATCACGTAAATTTAAACGCTTACGTGGCAAAATCAACATCTCCTATTGGTCTAATTTTTTTTTCAATGAGAAGTGTTTTGTGAAAACACTCCGAAATGATGTAATTCTTTTATTATATAAAAGATAAGCAGCTAAAATCGAATGCTAGGGACCTCAACCATTTGTTCAAATAATGATGGTCTCATCACTAAATTTTGCGAACGATAAATACCACCAAATGTTGTTTAGTGCTTGGAAAACTTCTTTTCAAAAGATTAATGATAATTTCCATCTACACATTATTTTTTTAATTTATTGATTTCCCGCAAGCTAATTTTGAATCTATGATATCATATCCTAACGAAGTAAAACTACAAGACCATCCATCTTGTTCGAAGTAAAACTACAAAACCATCCATCTTGTTCTAAACGTGTCGATAACGCCAGACAATATACCATTTGGTACTTAAAAGTTATGAAAACCGAACATATTGTAGCGCTCAACAAACTAATACATTACTACTTTATCTTATGGTATACTTACAAATAAAATAACAGGAAATATAGATTATATATCATTATATATATAGCGCTCAACAACCACTTAGATAGTGGACATGACAATTAAAAAACACCGATTGCATAAAACTTTGTCATTAGTAAAAACGTTTAAATCATGAGTTGGACAAGTTAGACAACATTATAAAATACTAGGCGAATACCGCGCTCTGGCAGGGTTCTTAGCGCAGACAATTAATGATATGCGATATTGTTGTAAGTATTTCGTATAACATTCAAAATAAAACGTGAAAAGATCAAAATGTAATTGCAAACAGTTGTAACACGTGATAATTCAATTTGAGTAAAAATTCTTAACATGTATAAAAACAAATAAAAATATTTAGTGAAACAAAAATAAAATATTACATCAATTAAGAATTTTGATAAATTAAAAACACAAAAAGCGACTGAACTTTTCAACTTATTGTTGTTGCTATACAATAATTTGACCTCCAAGAGCGTATTAAAATATTGAGTATTGCATAAATGAGATTAAAGCTAACAATAGTGATTTTATAAATTTCACATGTGGCTTGCTTACTCGCACAAAACTCTCATCCTTTTGCAATGCACAATGTTGTATGTGCATGATAATTTTTTGTATGTGTCATTTCTTTAGGAGAAAGATCAAACAAGAATTGTAATGAAAGATGAAAGATGCGTGTTAGGGAAACATCGATAAGAACTTAATTTACACTTGTTTATACTTTGTTGCAAGACAAGTGGACAAAAATAAGCTGAACTTGACAGCTAAATTGGTACTTCATAAGTATCACCAAAATCCGAATAGAAGCAAAAAACGTGAGATATTTCAAGCACACGACACTTAATCCAAACTTGAGTACAAATATATAGTAACTTTCTAACTGTAAACGTAATGAGACCGAGATAAGAGGATATGTATGAGTTATATGTTGCGATGACTTTGAAAATACAGTATATGGTATAATCAGCAAATAAACACAAATTAATACACTAAATTAAAAGAACTATCAAGTCAAAATTATCACTTTTATATAGTAACTCCAAGATATAAAAAGGCTCCTAATGAGATTTCATTTAAAATATAGTATTTATAAGTAAAATAGAAGTTGCTCCTACATGTTCCATCTCAAGTATAAGATTTTTGGTCGCAGCTAATACCTGTAATTGTAAACAACCAAAAGGTCAACGAAAAACATAAACAAATCCACGAATAAAAAGGTTATTAAAGGATGAAAGACACTTGTAATCGTGGCTGACTTGCCATTGAAAGAGACTTTTAACTTATTTTGTAGAACTGACATAAACTGGAACAAGGAAAGAAATTAGAATTGAGAGTAAATGTTTCTATCATAGATATATTAAGAGCAAAAAACAAATGCTTTACCTCTAAATTTGGAAGTTCGGGAAGCGCTGTAAGTGATGTGATTTGATTCCCGGCAAGGTAGAGTTGCTACCAGAGTTGAGAAGGGGAGAAAAATTTACATCAATTGTTAAGTTGTTTAGATGGTTGATTACTTGCAGCCATTTAAGAGATTAGTACAATGAGAGAAAGTAACCTGCAAAGCTTTACAGGTTTCAAGTGGTTAAAACCCATGCCTTTTAAAATAATTAAAACTCAAATCGAAAACCTACAAATAGGCACAACATTTTTTTACAGATAGGTCAACCATCCTACTTGTCAAGGGGAAGAGACACAAGGACACTCGTATACAAACCTTCATCAGCTTGAGTATTTCGATGCCTTCTTTTGACGATAGAAAATTGTCTATACGATATACAAACTGCCACACAAAAAAAATCAGTGAATAAGCTTTCTCTAATAAATGCACATAGTAGCCGTACATATTGACGGTAAATCTGAAACTCATAAATAAACTTTCCAAGGGCAAGCGTTTCAGCATAGTTTTTAATATAATTGTTTTCGTTATAAAGTGAGGAAACATCTTAATTTGTAGTGCCATAGAAGTATGTAAATTTATTGAAAGAACATAATTCATATTTACAGATCAACTTACCTCTAAATTTGGAGACAGGTTTAGCCGATTAGCTTTCAGACCACGAATTCAGTGACCCCTAAGATCCAACCTCTGATATCATTTGAAAAAGGAAATAAATTAGTAAAAAAAATTGCATTTGGATGCAAATATGCTTCTCGTCTCTATATAATCAAAATACTAAAAAATCTACTAAATACGAAAAAACTTTATTTTAGATGGACAAGGTGATTATAAGAAGAAAATTTGTAACCTCATGATCGTGATGTATATACAAAACCACCAACTAATTAATCAAGACAACATACACAACAAGCACAAAAAATATCAACTATAAAAGCCCTTTACAATTCCTGATAGAAAAAACACGAACGTACCATTGTAATGATTATGTGCATAATTGAATGAACTATTTGTTGTCTTGATTCAAAATAGAATCCGGAGGAATCGTACCTGGAACTATTGTGTTTTTTTGTGATGATGGTGATGGCGAGTTAGGGTTGGTTAGTGAGATTGGGTAGGGCCGGTAGGGTTCATGAATAATGATGGGGAGGAAGGGGTGGGTTACAACTGGTTAGGCCGAGTTTTTAGATGCTTCTCTGATAAGCTTTGATTACTTTCTTAATTATTGTATATACACTTGTTTGACTTATTGATTTATTTCCATCTTTGATGAAGTTAGACACACATGATTTCCTCATTCAACCAATCTAATTTGGTTCCATTGCCATATATAGTTTAAGGGAATTGATAACACATATCAATTTGAATTCATACAAATATTGTAAATAGACTATCATACAATATTTAGTCCATCATTTGACCATTTCTCAAAACTTCCAGTAAATTTTAGTCCATCATTTGACTGAAAACACTAAGGTGAATTAATTAAACGTGCGAGTATGGATACCGGAGCACACACAAACTCAAGCACACATCATGAAATCTTAATGTCACAGAAAAACATTTACAATGATAAAATGTTTAGCATGATAAAATGTTCGCGCGCTCTTTAGTTAATCATCACCAGATTCGAAGTAGAGCTATTGAGATGGAGTTCTTCATTTTAAAATACCGGACTTGACAAGACCACTGAATTCATTTTAAGATAGGTGTTATGCAAAAAAGTTTGTAAGAGGAAATTTACTCATATTTTATTTTAGTTTTATCTTACATATTCTTTGCGGTGTAGTTAGTGCATCATAAGTTAGTTTAGTATGGTGCATGTAAAAGTGTTTATGCATGAAAATAAGTGAAATTATTTAGGATATCAAGACAATAACAATCATGTAAACGTATAAAAAGATTTTTAGATATTCAGATCATATGATGAAATTAAACCAAAATAAAATGATGTATATATTCGATTAGTTACGGCAATAAATATAAAAGATAAACAGTAACAGTCAATTGTCTATACATACATGTGATGGATTAATGTTGACATTGGATGTGATCATAGAGGTAGAAAAATTCTTATGTCAAGATACACAAAAGGAGTTGAAAACCACACAAGGGCATAAGAGTCTATTTATAATCGTATTTATGTGCAACAATCAAATTGATATGTGTACATATCAATTTCCATAGGTTAATTAAGGGTAATTTAGGCCAAGCATTAAACATTAATTTAGTTAAGATATTCAATAATTGACTTTCAACTTTCAACTTTCAAGTTTTCATTTTCACCTTTGACCATTTTTACATTTTATGTAGTTAAGATGATTGGGCCAAATGCATATTGTATATCTTTAAGAAGTGCGTATTTGGATCCTCGTTGACCCATTTATATAGAAGTAAAATGAGTAACATACCTAAAATGAGTTAAGAAGAAAGTGTTTAAAGAAATGAAAAAAAGAATGATTATCAATGGAATTTTGCTACTTAAATAAATATTGAGGGTAGATGGTTTAATGAAAAGAAATATTTTTTTGTGACTTATTGATCATTTTGCCACACTTGGTAATTAAGTTGGTAACTTGGTATCAAGTTTTCTTGCGTTCGAAAAATATTATTGTGTCTTTTATTAGAAATACAAAGTGACTTCACATAAATAACAGTAATTCAACTAGACAACTACATACAATAAATCAACAATAATTGGTACAAAATAATTCTTATACAATTAAATGATTTTTAGAGGGATTGATCACTTATGTAAACTTGAGTACCTTTTTCATGTAGTTTAATGTCGTTATGTCAATGATGAAAATTAGAAAGTTAAGCTAAAACTGCAATGGGTTGGTTGGGTTGAAACTTGAAAGTGACAATGTTATGTGTATTGTTGAAAAATTATATCAAGATGTATGTGTTCTTTGTAGGACTCGAGTGAGTTTAAGTTATAGTTTCGATCAAACATGAGAAAGAGGTGTATTGGCTTGATTATCAAAGCCCTCTTGAGTGATGGATGCAACAAGCTGAAACAAACATGGATGATGATGTTATTTTGTGGTGTACGCTTAATGACAAATTTCCCAACAATACCTCGATGATTGCTATAGGGTTTTCCAGCCACCCCTCGCCTCATTGGTAATGAGGTAAAATAAATTTTTAAAAGATTTTTTAGCGTCACCTTTACATGAATGATAGTGACATACCTCTCTCATTTTCTGCTTAACATTTGTCCACTAACGAATACATGTGCATTGTATACGCTTGGACTAAACTGCGAGTGATGTTTTTTTTTTTTTTAATAAAAGATAGAATGCATAGGCCAAACACCATATAAAGCAAAAAAAGTAAAAAATTCGGGAAAAAGTAGTCGCAATGAAAAGCAAAATTTTGAATTCGGGGCAAAAGTTATTGCGCCTTACGAAGCAGACTTCAAAGTGGCTTTCATGTTTCAATATTACTTGAAACGATACACTAAGACTCTTGTGATTTCCTTATAAACACATCAAATGTTTGAACAGCCACCAATGTGGGACAAGATTCATTTTCATTTTCCTTTTTTCAACATTTCCTTTTATTTTTCTTACTTAAAAAAAAAATACATATTGGTAACAATCTTGATCTTGACATGATCATTGCGAAGTTTTCTATAAAGTAAATACAAATCTTCACAAACTTTTAATTATATAAATTGTTGGTATTAGGGTCTTAATAATTACTAGTAAATATTGTCCGGATAAATTCTTGAATCGTGTATAGAGTCCACTTTCCTAATACAATTTTTCGACCCTATTGTGCATTGGGTTACACGAAATTCGTATTGAGATAAGATAAGAACACACTCTAATTCTAGGCACAAGAAAGAGAGCAAAAATATTGATTACTTTGTTGTATTTATTGTTGATATGAATATGTTCATCTAAAAGACCAAATCATGTTTACATATATATATAAACTTATTGGTGGTTGTTGAGAAAAGTTGTGACTCTTCGTGAAAAGTCACACCCTTTGGTGAAAACTGAAAAGTCACAACACATCCTTTAATTATTTCTAGCAAAAGTTTTGTAACAGAAAAAACTGTCACTAACTGCAACCATTAAAGACATATGTATGAACAATTTAGTTTTTACACAAATTCTGTCACTAAATGCCCCTTGACTAACATTAACAACCTTTACCATTAATTGTACCCGAAATCAAGTTAACATTTTATATAAGCGTGCACTCCACACCTCCAAACTCGTATTATAACTTAAATTGAAATCCATTTTGGTCTCGGGTAAATCACCATTACACAAAATGTATGATGACACTAAAATCACCAACATAAATGCTACATGGTTTGGAACTTTAAAGGTATATTCTAAAGGATATGTTAGCTAAAAGAAGTGTTTAAGGAGAACAGATTTGATCAGCAATAAACAAATTAAGTAGATCAAAGGGGAAAAAGACATACGTACTTCATAATTCATATATTTCATAGTGGAGCAAAGGAATGATCTGAAGAGAATTTCGGTATACGTACACGAACGCTATTTTCTCACCTTTACAAAGTTAATATTAGTTTCTTCTAATACTTATAATCTAGGAAAAATAAGAAAGGCACTTCAAACACAAAAAGTATTTCAACTACTTAGTTCTTACAAAATACACTCTTAAAACAATATTTGCTACACATATTTAATTGTCCGTTCATTATGCAGTTAAAAGTATTCGTCTAATAATTACAACAGAATAGTGCAACTTTACACTTTTGATACGACATGAAAATGGGTTGTTATGACTTCCATAAGCGCTCTTGACTGATGGATGCAATAAGCTGAAACAACCATACATAAGATGATGTTATCATGTGGTGTACACTTAAAAACAAGTTTTCTAACAATATCTTGATGATTGCTATAGGTTTTCGAATCACCACTCGCATCAGTCGGGCTAAAATCATCTTTTAAGAATTCTCGCAGGTGAATTCCATCGCACACAAATGACAGTAACATACGTCTCTCATTTCCAGTTTAACTTTTCTCCACCAACGAATCCATGAACAATAATATATTACGGTTGGACTTGACATCTCACATCTATACGAACAAAACTACAAGTTTTTTTATTTTTATTTTTTATTTATTATTATTATTATTATTATTATTATTATTATTATTATTTTAGTAGAGAATGCATAGGCGAAACACCATGAAAAGCAATAAACCAAATTTCTTGTTGTCACTTACCACAAACAATAACCGATTAATATGATAGGCCGGCTAAACGGAAATCATTTGAAAAGAAGATTTTGAAAAGAAGGTAAATATGACAAATAAGAATGACATAACACCAATCATTTTATAAAGTAGCACACTTATATTCAAATGGTAAATCAGATATAATTTTTACTCCGGTATCATTTTGTACATTTGTTTAAATAAGTCTCTTAAAAAAATTAGAAAAAGATAAATTTGGAGTAAAAATTGTCGCTCTAGAAGAGGATGAAATCATAGTAGCTTTTGTATTCCAATGTTACTAGAAACAATAAACTAAGAAATCAACATGGGACGGACTCACATGGGACACCCAATTTTTGGTCATTAAGTGTAAATTTTTTATAAAATATGTATTTTCTGGGCTCGTGCAACACCCAATTTTACCTCATAAACTCTTTATCGGACAACTTTAGTATTTATAGTCATAAAAAAAAATTGTGCAACTCCTTCTAAAAAATCCTGGATCCGTCCCTAAACATCATCTAAAACGATACTCTAAAACTCTCATGATTTATTTATTAACACGTAAAATATATGTACATACATCAATGTGGGACAAATTTCACTTTTATTTTCTTAAATTGACTTAACATAAATAACAGTACATTAACTAGACAACTACATACAATAAATCAATGATAATCGGTACACATATTTTAATGTCCCTGCATGCATTATGAAGTTAAAGCACTTATGAATAGTTGCAAAATAATTCTTATACAATTAGATGATTTTAGAGGCATTGATCGCTTATGTAAACTTGAGTACATTTTCATGTAATTTAATGTCGTTATGTCATTGATGAAAATTGGAGAGTTAAGCTAAAACTGCAATGGGTTGGTTAGGTTAAAAGTGACGACGTTATGTGTATTGTTTCAAAATTATATCAAGATGTATGTGTTCTTTGTAGGACTCGAGTGAGATTAAGTTATACTTTCGATCAAACACGAGAAGGGTGTGTATTGGCTTAATTATCAAAACCCTCTTGAGTGATGGATGCAACAAGCTGTAACAAACATAGATGATGATGTTATTTAGTGGTTTTCAAAATTATATCAAGATGTATGTGTTCTTTGTAGGACTCGAGTGAGTTTAAGTTATAATTTCGATCAAACACGAGAAGGGTGTGTATTGGCTTGATTATTAAAACCCTCTTGAGTGATGGATGCAACAAGCTGTAACATGATGTTATTTTGTGGTTTTCGATTGATAATAAAGTTTTCGAAAATATGCCTGATGATTGCTATAGGATTTTCCAATCACCCCTCGCCTCACTGGTAATGAGGTATAATTATCTTTTAAAGATTTTTTTAGGGTCGATATGTACACGAATGATAGTGACATACTTCTCGTTTTTTGCCTAACATTTGTCCACTAACGAATCTATGTGCATTGCATACGGTTGGACTTGACAGTTTAATTCTGTAAGCGGATTTTTTTAATAAAAGATAGAAAGCCGGGGCGAAAGTAGTTGCAACACCATGAAAAGCAAAAATTATCGCACCAAATGAAGTGGATAACAAAGTGGCTTTCCAATACACTAAGACGTCTGCTTCATATGATGCGTTACACTAAGACACTCATGATTTATTTATAAACACATCAAATATTTGTACCCTCACCAATGTGGGACAAAATCCATTTTCATATTTGTAATCTCTTCAACATTTCTTTTTATTTTCTTTAAGAGCGCTAGGTATCGTTTGGTACCGTTGGTGGTGCAATGGGAAAAAGTGTTGCCACCTCATCACTTGTTTCCTATGGCACCACTTTTGGCTATAACACCAAAACCCCTCTCCCTAGCATAACACCAGTTTTTGTGGTGCCGTTGGATTTTTTTTTTTAACTAAAATGTATATAACTAAAATTTAATTTCACTAATAAAAAACACCCGTTACATAAATAAAAAAACATATATGAAATTAAAAAAGTACATTAAATGAAAATTTTCATAAAATAAAAATTAGATGTAAAAATAAAAGTAAACTAGTTGCGGGAACAATATTAGGCCCGAATTCGTTTTTTTTTGCCTCGATGATAGCCACGTCTTCCGGATCCATATCCTTCATACTTATTCGCAAGATCTTCATCTCCTCGGCCTTTTTTGCACCCATCATCATTTATTCTTTACAAATAGAAAAAAATATGTTGTTACCACTTGAATGTGTGATATTGTGAATATGAAATTGTATTACAAATAGATGGAGTGAATTATTACTACAAGTGCTCAAAGTTAAAGAGACACACGAGCTATGTATTTGGGTGTAAAATAAAAAGTAAGCACAAAAAAAGGCAAGCACAAACACAACCACAACACACAAACACAAAAGAAAAAAACCCAACAAAAAAAAAAGAAAGAAAAATTGCTTCGGCGTGAGCTGGTGGCCACGGCACCAAGACCCACCAGCCCAGTCTCAGTGTGATGTCTCGCGCCATAGGGTGGTGTCGAGGGTGATGGCTCAAGCCAACAGCCCTTGACCCTTGTACCCGGTGCTCTAAAGAAACAATATCATATTGGCATCAACCTCAATCTTGGCATGCGTTAGATCATGGCCAAGTTTAATGTAAAGGAAACAAAAATCTTCACAAACTTCTAATTATATATAAAAAAAAAAATACGTATGTATAACAATGTCCAAGTTAACGAAAATTAGTTTTAACCAACAACTTTCCAACATACCTCAAGCAAATAACTACATGAAGATTAGATCTTTAAATACACGTTTAAAAATTATAAAACGATTTTTAAAAGAAAAAATATATATATTAATAGCAGGCGACAACGATGTAAACATGACATTTATTCCTAGAATAATGTACTAAGACATCTACGTCACATGATACCAACACATTAAGGATTTCACGATCTAGTTATAAACACATTAAGTATTTGTACATCCATCAATGTCGGACACGTTTTACTAACATTTCTTGTATTTGCATTACTTTAACAATCAATATCCTAGTCACACCAACTGTAATCTTGACGCTTTTTAAATCATTGTGAACTTTTTTTCAATAAACACACAAATCCTCATAGAACAACTTTCCAAACATACCCTCAAGCAAATGATTACATGAAGATCCAAGATGAGAGATTTATGAGTCAATTCCTAGTAACAAGTTATACTATTCAAGAAATAAGGTTTCAAGTAAGGTTGTATGCTTATGAAAAGCATGGTAACATACGAGTGATACAACTGATGTTTGAGTGTTAGACGCACGTAGCTTTATTGGAAATATATATACTCCCATCTCCCTACTAAAACTACGTTTAAACGAGAAGTGAGATTGTCAAATTTGGATTTCATGATATACTTCATATATATATATAAAAAATGTTTATTTTTTCTGTCTTAAAACAAACGTTTACACCTCATATTTATGCTTAATTACTATCATTGTTTATTTATTTACATGTATTTATATTTTGCAATATGGTGGTGTTCAGAAATTGGGAGTTGGGATTTGCTAATTGGGGTAAAGCCATGGGCCTAGCCATGATCCTGCAGTCTAAACAACCTGATAATGCGGTAGAACTTGACATCTACACAAATAAAACAACGAGTGATGCTTTTACAATAAAAGATAGAATGCTTTGCCAACAACAACAACAGATCGTCGGATCTCATAGGTGCTAACACGGCCTCCTTAGAAAAGAAGATAGCGAAACAAGGTCAAGATGACGTATAAGAATGGCATAACAGCATTACCAGTATTTTGTTTTTAAAAGGCAGTGTATTTTTAATGCGTTTTACCATCTAAATCACTTTACTTATAAAGTTATATGATCATGGTAATAACATAGTTTGGAACTTTGTATATCAAGACATTGAAGGAATAGATAAACAAAATCATCTTGCGAAGTAGCCCACGCATGTGTAAATGACTAAATGGTAATCAAATCGGATATAATTTTTGAAATCGCTTTATACATTCGTTTAAAAAAGTTTTGAATCTAGAAAACTTTGAATTCGGAGCAAAAGATATCGCTAAATACAATGGGCACATCAAAGTAGCTTTTGTATTCAAGTGTCACTGAAAACAATACACTTAGACATGACCATCATAATAAGCGATGTATTAAGAGTGTCACTGAAAACAATGGGCACATCAAAGTAGCTTTAAGAGTTTCATGATTCATTTATATACACATCAAATGTTTGTGCATCCATCAATGTGGGACTAAGTTCAACTTTATTTCCTTTTTACTAGAAATTTTTTTTCCTTACTTTTAGAAACAATATCTCATTCACATCAAGTTTGCTATTGATACACTTCATATCATGTTTGTACAAATCCTTACAAAGATATAAACGTGTAAGTAAACATTTAGTAGAGTAAGTAAACAGAAAGACGCACCAAGCCGGTGTTAGTCTATTTTTGCATGCATTGATGATTTTATGCTGACTAATGATTGTGAGGAGGCGTCGAGATGCTACTTGGTTCACCTATAGGTGGTACTATTCAGGTAATATAGACCAAACATATAGTTAAACTTAGGAATGTTGAGATGACATTATTGTGTGGTGTACACTTAAAAACACAATTCCGACATTTCACTCGATGATTGCTATAGTTTTCCAATCAACACTCGTCTCATTCGGGCTAAAATCATCTTTAAAGATTCTCACATTTCATCCTACATAAATGACAGTGGCATACCTCTCTCATTTTTTTCTAGCTTTTGCCCACCAACGAATCCATGTGAAATGTATGCGGTAGGACTTGACATCTATACGTGCAAAACTGCGAGTGACTGTTTTAACAAACGATAGAATGCACAAACAATCGTTGGATCTTATAGGCCGCTAAAATGACTTCTTTAGAGAAGAAGATTACGAAAACAAGGTTGCGATTATTAATTAGAATGCCAGAATAGCAATACCAACATTTTTTGCTTTCAAAACAGTGTATTTATCTATACTTAAGAAGTTATATGATTATTGTAATACTATTTCTCTATATTCCTTGTTTTTGTTACTGAAATTTTAACATGGTGTTTAGAATTTTCAAAATGGGCCTAATGGGGTAAAGGCGTGGGCCTAGCTCATGATTCAAGGATAGTCCATTGGGAGTTCGAGAATAAACATTTAGCTATACATACTTTTGTTTAACATTTAGTTGACGAAACATAATTATAGAAATCAGCAGATAAAGATGTTAATATCTAGCTTGGTTGATAATTGTCAACACTGTATAGGGATAATGGTACTAAATGTGTGCTTAATATGCATTTAGACAAGATTTTAAGCAAAACTAGACTTGAAGTGCATTGCATGCTTGTAAGATGCAACTCAAAGATTTATCAGATATCAAAACACAAACGTGGAACAGCATAAGAATATCTTATGATGTTTAATAATTCCAACACAAATGTGAGGTATGTTTGTAATTAAGTGAGGTATGTTTGTTTGTTTAGTTTGATGGTAATCAGTAAGAACGACAAGTGTTTGGTGATCGATTCAATGAAACAAAGAGTGGCGATATGAAGCAAAAGTAGACTCATGAATGGGACTAAACTATGACACAAAATAACCAGGTGCATTTAAAATAAAGAGTAAATTACATAAATGGTCCCTGTGGTATGTCAAAAGTTTCACCTACCGTCCCTCAAACTTAAAAGTTGCATGAATGGTCCCTCTCGAGGCAAAAGAATAACATGAATGGTCCTTTTGTTAACGGGTGTTAAGTTTATTCCGTTATAATTTACACTTTAGCCCCTGTTGTTAACGGTTGTTACATCGTTTATCCTTTATTGTAACGTACGTTTATAATTTAAAGTTTTCGACTTTAGCTTCGTGTTTTTATCCGTTTTCGTCCGTTTTTATACGTTTTTATCCGTTTTTGTCCATTTTTATACGTTTTTATCTGTTTTCGTCCGCTTTTTCACCGTAACAAAACGGATGAAAACGTATAAAAACGGGTAAAATATATCAAAACATAAAAAATACTGACGAAAACATATAAAAATGGATGAAAATGGATAAAAACGCAAGAAAACATAGGACGACAGATGATAATGCATAAAAACATAAGAAAATTGTATAAAAACGGACGAAACCGTATAAAAATGGACAAAAACGTAAGAAAACATTTAAAAACGGATGAAAACGTATAAAAGAGGACGAAAACGGATAACAACGTATAAAAACGGATGAAAACGTATAAAAACAGATAGGTCAACCATCCTACTTGTCAAGGGGAAGAGACACAAGGACACTCGTATACAAACCTTCATCAGCTTGAGTATTTCGATGCCTTCTTTTGACGATAGAAAATTGTCTATACGATATACAAACTGCCACACAAAAAAAATCAGTGAATAAGCTTTCTCTAATAAATGCACATAGTAGCCGTACATATTGACGGTAAATCTGAAACTCATAAATAAACTTTCCAAGGGCAAGCGTTTCAGCATAGTTTTTAATATAATTGTTTTCGTTATAAAGTGAGGAAACATCTTAATTTGTAGTGCCATAGAAGTATGTAAATTTATTGAAAGAACATAATTCATATTTACAGATCAACTTACCTCTAAATTTGGAGACAGGTTTAGCCGATTAGCTTTCGCACTACCTAATTCAAAGGACCCCTAAGATCCAACTTCTGATATCATTCGAAAAAGGAAATAAATTAGTAAAAAAATTGCATTTGGATGCAAAGATGCTTCTCGTCTCTATATAATCAAAATACTAAAAAATCTACTAAATACGAAAAAACTTTATTTTAGATGGACAAGGTGATTATAAGAAGAAAATTTGTAACCTCATGATCGTGATGTATATACAAAACCACCAACTAATTAATCAAGACAACATACACAACAAGCACAAAAAATATCAACTATAAAAGCCCTTTACAATTCCTGATAGAAAAAACACGAACGTACCATTGTAATGATTATGTGCATAATTGAATGAACTATTTGTTGTCTTGATTCAAAATAGAATCCGAAGGAATCGTACCTGGAACTATTGTGTTTTTTTGTGATGATGGTGATGGCGAGTTAGGGTTGGTTAGTGAGATTGGGTAGGGCCGGTAAGGGTTCATGAATAATGATGGGGAGTAAGGGGTGGGTTACAACTGGTTAGGCCGAGTTTTTAGATGCTTCTCTGATAAGCTTTGATTACTTTCTTAATTATTGTATATACACTTGTTTGACTTATTGATTTATTTCCATCTTTGATGAAGTTAGACACACATGATTTCCTCATTCAACCAATCTAATTTGGTTCCATTGCCATATATAGTTTAAGGGAATTGATAACACATATCAATTTGAATTCATACAAATATTGTAAATAGACTATCATACAATATTTAGTCCATCATTTGACCATTTCTCAAAACTTCCAGTAAATTTTAGTCCATCATTTGACTGAAAACACTAAGGTGAATTAATTAAACGTGCGAGTATGGATACCGGAGCACACACAAACTCAAGCACACATCATGAAATCTTAATGTCACAGAAAAACATTTACAATGATAAAATGTTTAGCATGATAAAATGTTCGGCTTTTAGTTAATCATCACCGATTCAAGTAGAGCTATTGAGATGGAGTTCTTCATTTTAAAATACCGGACTTGACAAGACCACTGAATTCATTTTAAGATAGGTGTTATGCAAAAAAGTTTGTAAGAGGAAATTTACTCATATTTTATTTTAGTTTTATCTTACATATTCTTTGCGGTGTAGTTAGTGCATCATAAGTTAGTTTAGTATGGTGCATGTAAAAGTGTTTATGCATGAAAATAAGTGAAATTATTTAGGATATCAAGACAATAACAATCATGTAAACGTATAAAAAGATTTTTAGATATTCAGATCATATGATGAAATTAAACCAAAATAAAATGATGTATATATTCGATTAGTTACGGCAATAAATATAAAAGATAAAAAGTAACAGTCAATTGTCTATACATACATGTGATGGATTAATGTTGACATTGGATGTGATCATAGAGGTAGAAAAATTCTTATGTCAAGATACACAAAAGGAGTTGAAAACCACACAAGGGCATAAGAGTCTATTTATAATCGTATTTATGTGCAACAATCAAATTGATATGTGTACATATCAATTTCCATAGGTTAATTAAGGGTAATTTAGGCCAAGCATTAAACATTAATTTAGTTAAGATATTCAATAATTGACTTTCAACTTTCAACTTTCAAGTTTTCATTTTCACCTTTGACCATTTTTACATTTTATGTAGTTAAGATGATTGGGCCAAATGCATACTGTATATCTTTAAGAAGTGCGTATTTGGATCCTCGTTGACCCATTTATATAGAAGTAAAATGAGTAACATACCTAAAATGAGTTAAGAAGAAAGTGTTTAAAGAAATGAAAAAAAGAATGATTATCAATGGAATTTTGCTACTTAAATAAATATTGAGGATAGATGGTTTAATGAAAAGAAATATTTTTTTGTGACTTATTGATCATTTTGCCACACTTGGTAATTAAGTTGGTAACTTGGTATCAAGTTTTCTTGCGTTCGAAAAATATTATTGTGTCTTTTATTAGAAATACAAAGTGACTTCACATAAATAACAGTAATTCAACTAGACAACTACATACAATAAATCAACAATAATTGGTACAAAATAATTCTTATACAATTAAATGATTTTAGAGGATTGATCACTTATGTAAACTTGAGTACCTTTTTCATGTAGTTTAATGTCGTTATGTCAATGATGAAAATTAGAAAGTTAAGCTAAAAAGCAATGGGTTGGTTGGGTTGAAACTTGAAAGTGACAATGTTATGTGTATTGTTGAAAAATTATATCAAGATGTATGTGTTCTTTGTAGGACTCGAGTGAGTTTAAGTTATAGTTTCGATCAAACATGAGAAAGAGGTGTATTGGCTTGATTATCAAAGCCCTCTTGAGTGATGGATGCAACAAGCTGAAACAAACATGGATGATGATGTTATTTTGTGGTGTACGCTTAATGACAAATTTCCCAACAATACCTCGATGATTGCTATAGGGTTTTCCAGCCACCCCTCATTGGTAATGAGGTAAAATAAATTTTTAAAAGATTTTTTAGCGTCAGCCTACATGAATGATAGTGACATACCTCTCTCATTTTCTCGCTAACATTTGTCCACTAACTAATACATGTGCATTGTATACGCTTGGACTAAATCATGAGTGATGTTTTTTTTTTTTTTAATAAAAGATAGAATGCATAGGCCAAACACCATATAAAGCAAAAAAAAGTAAAAAATTCGGGGAAAAGTAGTCGCAATGAAAAGCAAAATTTTGAATTCGGGCAAAAGTTATTATGCGCTTACGAAGCAGACTTCAAAGTGGCTTTCATGTTTCAATATTACTTGAAACGATACACTAAGACTCTTGTGATTTCCTTATAAACACATCAAATGTTTGAACAGCCACCAATGTGGGACAAGATTCATTTTCATTTTCCTTTTTTCAACATTTCCTTTTATTTTTCTTACTTAAAAAAAAAATACATATTGGTAACAATCTTGATCTTGACATGATCATTGCGAAGTTTTCTATAAAGTAAATACAAATCTTCACAAACTTTTAATTATATAAATTGTTGGTATTAGGGTCTTAATAATTACTAGTAAATATTGTCCGGATAAATTCTTGAATCGTGTATAGAGTCCACTTTCCTAATACAATTTTTCAATCTCTATTGTGCATTGGGTTACACGAAATTCGTATTGAGATAAGATAAGAACACACTCTAATTCTAGGCACAAGAAAGAGAGCAAAAATATTGATTACTTTGTTGTATTTATTGTTGATATGAATATGTTCATCTAAAAGACCAAATCATGTTTACATATATATATAAACTTATTGGTGGTTGTTGAGAAAAGTTGTGACTCTTCGGAAAAGTCACACCTTTGGTGAAACTGAAAAGTCACGACACATCCTTTAATTATTTCCAAAAAGTTTTGTAACAGAAAAACCGTCACTAACTCGCAACCATTAAAGACATATGTATGAACAATTTAGTTTTTACACAAATTCTGTCACTAAATGCCCCTTGACTAACATTAACAACCTTTACCATTAATTGTACCCGAAATCAAGTTAACATTTTATATAAGCGTGCACTCCACACCTCCAAACTCGTATTATAACTTAAATTGAAATCCATTTTGGTCTCGGGTAAATCACCATTACACAAAATGTATGATGACACTAAAATCACCAACATAAATGCTACAGGGTTTGGAACTTTAAAGGTATATTCTAAAGGATATGTTAGCTAAAAGAAGTGTTTAAGGAGAACAGATTTGATCAGCAATAAACAAATTAAGTAGATCAAAGGGGAAAAAGACATACGTACTTCATAATTCATATATTTCATAGTGGAGCAAAGGAATGATCTGAAGAGAATTTCGGTATACGTACACGAACGCTATTTTCTCACCTTTACAAAGTTAATATTAGTTTCTTCTAATACTTATAATCTAGGAAAAATAAGAAAGGCACTTCAAACACAAAAAGTATTTCAACTACTTAGTTCTTACAAAATACACTCTTAAAACAATATTTGCTACACATATTTAATTGTCCGTTCATTATGCAGTTAAAAGTATTCGTCTAATAATTACAACAGAATAGTGCAACTTTACACTTTTGATACGACATGAAAATGGGTTGTTATGACTTCCATAAGCGCTCTTGACTGATGGATGCAATAAGCTGAAACAACCATACATAAGATGATGTTATCGTGTGGTGTACACTTAAAAACAAGTTTTCTAACAATATCTTGATGATTGCTATAGGTTTTCGAATCACCACTCGCATCAGTCGGGCTAAAATCATCTTTTAAGAATTCTCGCAGGTGAATTCCATCGTACACAAATGATAGTAACATACGTCTCTCATTTCCAGTTTAACTTTTCTCCACCAACGAATCCATGAACAATAATATATTACGGTTGGACTTGACATCTCACATCTATACGAACAAAACTACAAGTTTTTTTATTTTTATTTTTTATTTATTTATTTATTATTATTATTATTATTATTATTATTATTATTATTATTATTTTAGTAGAGAATGCATAGGCGAAACACCATGAAAAGCAATAAACCAAATTTCTTGTTGTCACTTACCACAAACAATAACCGATTAATATGATAGGCCGGCTAAACGGAAATCATTTGAAAAGAAGATTTTGAAAAGAAGGTAAATATGACAAATAAGAATGACATAACACCAATCATTTTATAAAGTAGCACACTTATATTCAAATGGTAAATCAGATATAATTTTTACTCCGGTATCATTTTGTACATTTGTTTAAATAAGTCTCTTAAAAAAATTAGAAAAAGATAAATTTGGAGTAAAAATTGTCGCTCTAGAAGAGGATGAAATCATAGTAGCTTTTGTATTCCAATGTTACTAGAAACAATAAACTAAGAAATCAACATGGGACGGACTCACATGGGACACCCAATTTTTGGTCATTAAGTGTAAATTTTTATAAAAATATGTATTTTCTGGGCTCGTGCAACACCCAATTTTACCTCATAAACTCTTTATCGGACAACTTTAGTATTTATAGTCATAAAAAAAAATTGTGCAACTCCTTCTAAAAAATCCTGGATCCGTCCCTAAACATCATCTAAAACGATACTCTAAAACTCTCATGATTTATTTATTAACACGTAAAATATATGTACATACATCAATGTGGGACAAATTTCACTTTTATTTTCTTAAATTGACTTAACATAAATAACAGTACATTAACTAGACAACTACATACAATAAATCAATGATAATCGGTACACATATTTTAATGTCCCTGCATGCATTATGAAGTTAAAGCACTTATGAATAGTTGCAAAATAATTCTTATACAATTAGATGATTTTAGAGGCATTGATCGCTTATGTAAACTTGAGTACATTTTCATGTAATTTAATGTCGTTATGTCATTGATGAAAATTGGAGAGTTAAGCTAAAACTGCAATGGGTTGGTTAGGTTAAAAGTGACGACGTTATGTGTATTGTTTCAAAATTATATCAAGATGTATGTGTTCTTTGTAGGACTCGAGTGAGATTAAGTTATACTTTCGATCAAACACGAGAAGGGTGTGTATTGGCTTAATTATCAAAACCCTCTTGAGTGATGGATGCAACAAGCTGTAACAAACATAGATGATGATGTTATTTAGTGGTTTTCAAAATTATATCAAGATGTATGTGTTCTTTGTAGGACTCGAGTGAGTTTAAGTTATAATTTCGATCAAACACGAGAAGGGTGTGCATTGGCTTGATTATTAAAACCCTCTTGAGTGATGGATGCAACAAGCTGTAACATGATGTTATTTTGTGGTTTTCGATTGATAATAAAGTTTTCGAAAATATGCCTGATGATTGCTATAGGATTTTCCAATCACCCTCGCCTCCTGGTAATGAGGTATAATTATCTTTTAAAGATTTTTTTAGGGTCGATATGTACACGAATGATAGTGACATACTTCTCGTTTTTTGCTTAACATTTGTCCACTAACGAATCTATGTGCATTGCATACGGTTGGACTTGACATGTTAATTAAACATGTAGCGGATTTTTTAATAAAAGATAGAAAGCATAGACCAAACACCGTATAAAGCAAAAATAATAGTAATAATAATAATAAAATAAAAGCCGGGGCGAAAGTAGTTGCAACACCATGAAAAGCAAAAATTATCGCACCAAATGAAGTGGATAACAAAGTGGCTTTCCAATACACTAAGACGTCTGCTTCATATGATGCGTTACACTAAGACACTCATGATTTATTTATAAACACATCAAATATTTGTACCCTCACCAATGTGGGACAAAATCCATTTTCATATTTGTAATCTCTTCAACATTTCTTTTTATTTTCTTTAAGACGTTTCGTAGGCGACGTTGGTATCTGCTTATCGTAACACCCGAAAAAGTACCATCCATCACTTGTTTCCTACACCACTTTATATACACCAAAACCCTCTCCCCATGTGTGGAACAAGCTTTTGTGGTTGGATTTTTTTTTTAACTAAAATGTATATAACTAAAATTTAATTTCACTAATAAAAATTGACATAAAACGTCTTAAAAATTGTACATAGGTGGATGAATTAAAATGTCATTCAAATATAAAGCAGTATACATTAAATGAAAATTTTCACATAAAATAAAAAGTTAGATGTAAAAATGTAAAGTAAACTAGTTGGAACAATATTAGGCTCGAATTGTTTTTTGCCTCGATGATATTTGCATCCATATCCTTCATATTATTCCAAGATCTTCATCTCCTCGGCCTTTTTTGCACCCATCATCATTTATTCTTTACAAATAGAAAAAATATGTGTTACCACTTGAATGTGTGATATTGTGAATATGAAATTGTATTACAAATAGATGGAGTGAATTATTACTACAAGTGCTCAAAGTTAAAGAGACACCACGAAGCTATGTATTTGGGTGTAAAATAAAAAGTAAGCACAAAAAAGGCAAGCACAAACACAACCACCACACAAACACAAAAAAAAACCCAACAAAAAGAAAGAAAATTGAGATTCCCGTCCCCATCACTCACCCCGGTCAACTCAGATTCCCAGTCTCGGCCATGGGTGTCGAGGGTGATGGCTCTATTCGTAGTCTTCAACATTTACTGCTCTAAAGAAACAATATCATATTGGCATCAACCTCAATCTTGGCATGCGTTAGATCATGGCCAAGTTTTATGTAAAGGAAACAAAAATCTTCACAAACTTCTAATTATATATAAAAAAATACGTATTTGTATAACAATGTCCAAGTTAACGAAAATTAGTTTTAACCAACAACTTTCCAACATACCTCAAGCAAATAACTACATGAAGATTAGATCTTTAAATACACGTTTAAAAATTATAAAACGATTTTTAAAAGAAAAAATATATATATTAATAGCAGGCGACAACGACACATGTACACACAAAATGATTTTTAAGCATTAAATAAGCATAATCAAGTATTTAAAGCACAAATAAATAATTATTCAACACATACAATTAATACACTATTAAAACACTCATTCACCAAAATATACAACTATTTAACCACAATGTACAATAAGCTTTTAAATCATCTACGTCACATGATACCAACACATTAAGGAATAATGTACTACATCTACGATGATACCAACACATTAAGGATTTCACGATCTAGTTATAAACACCTCTTAACATTTAAGTATTTGTACATCCATCAATGTCGGACACGTTTACATTAACATTTCTTGTATTTGCAGGGTGTCTTAACACCTCTTAATGTCTAACACCTCAAATAATTTTACTAAAAACAAACACTAGTCACACCAACATTCAGTAATCTTGACGCGGACACGTTTTACTAACATTTCTTTACTTTCAACATTTCTTTTATTTGCATTACTTTAACAATCAATATCCTAGTCACACCAACTTTTTTCTTTTTTCAATAAACACACAAATCCTCATAGAACAACTTTCCAAACATACCCTCAAGCAAATGATTACATGAAGATCCAAGATGAGAGATTTATGAGTCAATTCCTAGTAACAAGTTATACTATTCAAGAAATAAGGTTTCAAGTAAGGTTGTATGCTTATGAAAAGCATGGTAACATACGAGTGATACAACTGATGTTTGAGTGTTAGACGCACGTAGCTTTATTGGAAATATATATACTCCCATCTCCCTACTAAAACTACGTTTAAACGAGAAGTGAGATTGTCAAATTTGGATTTCATGATATACTTCATATATATAAAAAATGTTTATCGTTTAGTTGGAGAAAAATTATATTGTTTTCTATCTCTAGTTTTGTAAAATTTGGATGGGAAATTTATCTGTCTTAATAACAAAGGAAAATAACTAAAATTTGTTTTCTAATTTTCCTTGTTAGATTAGGAATAGGGGATTTTGTGTTTTGCAAAACATTTTGTTGAAAAATGATAATTTGAACATATTTTTTCCTTGTTTTTCACAAAACATGTGGAAAACTTAATAAACGCACCTTATTTTTTCTGTCTTAAAACAAACGTTTACATTATTTATGTTTATTTATTTATTTACATGTATTTATATTTTGCAATATGGTGGTGTTCAGAAATTGGGAGTTGGGATTTGCTAATTGGGGTAAAGCCATGGGCCTAGCCCATGATCCTGCAGTCTAAACAACCTGATAATGCGGTAGAACTTGACATCTACACAAATAAAACAACGAGTGATGCTTTTACAATAAAAGATAGAATGCTTTGCCAACAACAACAACAGATCGTCGGATCTCATAGGTGCTAACACGGCCTCTTTAGAAAAGAAGATAACGAAACAAGGTCAAGATGACGAATAAGAATGGCATAACAGCATTACCAGTATTTTGTTTCAAAAGGCAGTGTATTTTTTTAAATGCGTTTTACCATCTAAATCACTTTACTTATAAAGTTATATGATCATGGTAATAACATAGTTTGGAACTTTGTATATCAAGACATTGAAGGAATAGATAAACAAAATCATCTTGCGAAGTAGCCCACGCATGTGTAAATGACTAAATGGTAATCAAATCGGATATAATTTTTGAAATCGCTTTATACATTCGTTTAAAAAAGTTTTGAATCTAGAAAACTTTGAATTCGGAGCAAAAGATATCGCTAAATACAATGGGCACATCAAAGTAGCTTTTGTATTCAAGTGTCACTGAAAACAATACACTTAGACATGACCATCATAATAAGCGATGTATTAAGAGTGTCACTGAAAACAATGGGCACATCAAAGTAGCTTTAAGAGTTTCATGATTCATTTATATACATATCAAATGTTTCTACTTCCATCAATGTGGGACTAAGTTCAACTTTATTTCCTTTTTACTAGAAATTTTTTTTCCTTACTTTTAGAAACAATATCTCATTCACATCAAGTTTGCTATTGATACACTTCATATCATGTTTGTACAAATCCTTACAAAGATATAAACGTGTAAGTAAACATTTAGTAGAGTAAGTAAACAGAAAGACGCACCAAGCCGGTGTTAGTCTATTTTTGCATGCATTGATGATTTTATGCTGACTAATGATTGTGAGGAGGCGTCGAGATGCTACTTGGTTCACCTATAGGTGGTACTATTCAGGTAATATAGACCAAACATATAGTTAAACTTAGGAATGTTGAGATGACATTATTGTGTGGTGTACACTTAAAAACACAATTCCGACATTTCACTCGATGATTGCTATAGTTTTCCAATCAACACTCGTCTCATTCGGGCTAAAATCATCTTTAAAGATTCTCACATTTCATCCTACATAAATGACAGTGGCATACCTCTCTCATTTTTTTCTAGCTTTTGCCCACCAACGAATCCATGTGAAATGTATGCGGTAGGACTTGACATCTATACGTGCAAAACTGCGAGTGACTGTTTTAACAAACGATAGAATGCACAAACAATCGTTGGGTCTTATAGGCCGCTAAAACGACTTCTTTAGAGAAGAAGATTACGAAAACAAGGTTGCGATTATTAATTAGAATGCCAGAATAGCAATACCAACATTTTTTGCTTTCAAAACAGTGTATTTATCTATACTTAAGAAGTTATATGATTATTGTAATACTATTTCTCTATATTCCTTGTTTTTGTTACTGAAATTTTAACATGGTGTTTAGAATTTTCAAAATGGGCCTAATGGGGTAAAGGCGTGGGCCTAGCTCATGATTCAAGGATAGTCCATTGGGAGTTTGAGAATAAACATTTAGCTATACATACTTTTGTTTAACATTTAGTTGACGAAACATAATTCTAGAAATCAGCAGATAAAGATGTTAATATCTAGCTTGGTTGATAATTGTCAACACTGTATAGGATAACGAGGTGGAACGGTCCGGATGATTGCTATTTTTTCAGTGTCATTACAATTGTGTGTGGCTTAATACCAAATACTATAATACGCAAAAGCAATACCTAGATAAATTCATCCTCGACACTTGTTTAGAAGTTACAATTGTCTATATAGTGAACAACAATATGTTGGGCATTAAACTGAATATCGAGTAAATGTATAAGCTAGAGTATAAAGATGAAAAAAACATTCTAATAAGAGATTCAAAAGTTGATATTAGAGCATATATAACTTGTATACGAAGTGCAACTCAAAGATTTAGTGTCATCTAGATATCAAATGTTTTAAAAATGATGATTGGATCACTGCACTTCCTGTAACGCTTGTTCAGTGCTTTCCTTACTGAACTTTTTAGGGCCTCGATCTCAGCAACAATCTTTTTCCATTTTCGGGTTGATGTTTCATAAGAGGTTTTTATAATCTTATTAGATGTTCAATAAAGCAGGTAGCGTGGTGGTCATTCCAACACAGTTTGACCAATGTCCATTTTGCAGTCCACCACTACTAGCAAATACCATAAAGTATGCACCCAAAAATTTGTAATACCTTTGAGATAAAACCATAAGCAATAATTAGAAATACAAAGGAGGTATAGGATAAATTTATACTCGTTTGTAAACTTAATAATATACCTTACATATCAGTTTCTAAACTATTCAAATGAGTCTTCAAATATTTAAACTTTTCTTTATGCTGCTTAATCTTCTTTCCGAATAACTTCATATCGCTCTGGATTTTCCACAACCAATATTATACATAATAAAATTTCAAAATTCCACCCTATAAGGTAATCAACAATAAGAGGTGTCTGAAAAACTACTTGTGTGCCTTGAAAAAACGTGATAACGTTTCATTCCTAAACACAATTTTATAACTATTTGCATGAAACAAAAGAGGTATTAAACTTTTCACAAAAACCACACAGGTTTGCTATATAACTTTACTTATGATTAGCAAAAGTAGATTTGTGATCGCAATAAAACTACTATGGCATGAAGTAAGTTACTCAGTAATAGGGTGGAAAATTCTATAAGAAAGCCCAAACACAATGTTAAATATATATGAATAAGATGGGATATTGTGCTCACCTATAAGACGGAATACTATGCTCACCTTACCTTAGCCTGGTATTGCAACCCATACTGCCTTCAGTTCCGTCAGTTCCGTCAATTACCTGCAAAATAAAACCAAAACCATGAGCGGGCAGACACTAAAACCAAAACCATCTACATAAGTATGTTCACCGTCCCCGTGTATTATTTTTGATAATATTGAAGATAAAATTACCAATAGCTACTCCAAATCCTCTTAATTTTATCAGTCGTTAAATATTAAATAAAGAGGAAAGTAATTTGCAACAACGTAAAGTCAAATATAAGGAACTCGATTGTGTACACAGTTCCATGAATTCCAAACACCTGAAAAGAAGAAAATCCAATTTTACTCAAATTAAACACATAAAAATCCAATTTTGTTGCATGAAAAGAAGAAAAATCCAATTTTTACTCAACTATTAAATTACGTTTCAACTTCATAAACACCTAATGATTTTCATCAAGAAAGCGAAATTCTTAAATTTTATTGTAGAAATCTAATGTTTAACTTCGTAAAAATTCGAAACCAAAACCCTAACATGATTCATTAACCCATACCTCAACATCCACCTGCGACTCGGCTGCTTATGAGTTCCATTTTCTTTCATAGTCGGGTTAGAGTGATTATTCCGTGATGTCGGTGAAGAGGAGGTGGTAAAATCTATCTCTAATTTACACCGGTAGATTAGACCACTCGGAGATTGGGTTTTAATCGGTGTGGTTACAGAGTGGATTTTGATTTTTGAAGAAGCGGTTGAGGAGAGTGGATCAGATATTTTAAGGTGATGATGATAAACAAAATTGTATTGTTAACTAATTTTATAAAACTAACGGGCTAGCAGGCTGTATTGGGCTTACGAAATGGGCCAAGCACCTTATAATGCAGCGTTAAACGTTATAATATATATAGTAATGGTACTAAATGTGTGCTTAATATGCATTTAGACAAGATTTTATAGACTTGAAGTGCATTGCATGCTTGTAAGATGCAACTCAAAGATTTATCAGATATCAAAACACAAACGTGGAACAACATTATATGATGTTTAATAATTCCAACACAAATGTGAGGTATGTTTGTAATTAAGTGAGGTATGTTTGTTTGTTTAGTTTGATGGTAATCGTGTTTGGTGATCCATTCAATGAAACAAAGAGTGGTGATATGAAGCAAAAGTTTTGGACTTATTAACTTAAAGTTGGTCCCTGTCAAAGTTTCACCTACCGCTCTCAAACTTAAAAGTTGCATGAATGGTCCCCCTCGAGGCAAAAAAATAACATGAATGGTCCTTTTGTTAACGGGTGTTAAGTTTATTCCGTTATAATTTACACTTTAGCCTGTTGTTATGAATCGTTTAATTGTAACGTTCGTTTATAATTTAAAGTTTTCGACTTTAGCTTCGTGTTTTATGTTTTAAAATCGTTTTACGGGTAAAATATATCAAAACATAAAAAATACTGACAAAAACATATAAAAATGGATGAAAATGGATAAAAACGCAAGAAAACATAGGACGACAGATGATAATGCATAAAAACATAAGAAAATTGTATAAAAACGGACGAAACCGTATAAAAATGGACAAAAACGTAAGAAAACGTTTAAAAACGGATGAAAACGTATAAAAGAGAACGAAAACGGATAACAACGTATAAAAACGGATGAAAACGTATAAAAACGGACGTAAACAGGCAAAAACGTAAGAAAAATGTATAAAAACTGATGAAATCGTATAAAATCGGATGAAAACGTAAGAAATATGTATAAAAACGGACGAAAACGGATAAAAACATATAAAAACAGATGAAAAAGTATAAAAACGGACGAAAACGGATAAAAAAAACGAAGCTAAAGTCGAAAACTTTAAATTATAAACAGCCGTTATAATAAAGGATCGACGATGCAATAGCCGTTAACAAACAAGGGCTAAAGTGTAAATTATAACGGAATAACCTTAACAACCGTTAACAAAAGAACCATTCATGTTATTCTTTTGCCTCGAGAGGGATCATTCATGCAATTTTTAAATGTGAAGGACGATAGGTGAAACTTTTGATAAACCACAAGGACCATTTATGTAATTTACTCTAAAATAATATAAAGGATACTACAAACACAATTTGTACGGATCAGGTACATTTAAGAAAAATCAATGTTTTAACAAAATTAACATTATGTCACAAAAATTCATAAGTGTTTCGGGACCTTTAAAACTGTTTCGTCGCTGGTGGACCATTACATAGTAGTGAGTGTTTACGTGCCACTTTTTAGCATTTTGAAACTAGACCTCGGTGGGGACGAGTATATTTGTTTGTTTCTCACTTTTTTTTCAAAAAAGATGTCTATTTGACGAGGAGAGGTGTGTAAAAAACTAAAAATGATGGTCTGCTCAACCTGTGGGAGGCAACTCCTTTTACCCTCTATCTTTGTTCTACCCACTTTTTATTGGATAAAAGAGCAGTATGATTTAGATGGCCCATTCATCATATTAAAGAAACGACATTCACTTTTACAACTTTATCTACTTACAAACGACGCACACACACAACAACAAACCACTTAATACTGTCGAAAACGTGTTAAGATGCAAAGAGTCTCACTCGTATGTAAGAGTATCTTCAATGAAAGTCCATAGATCATGTCCATGGTGACATGGAGTTTCTCTACATAAAATTTTTATCAAAACTACAAGTTTACAGAGAAGAGATAAATACAGGTTTATGTGTATAAACTAAAAATAGAGAAAATTGTGTGAGTCATACTAGAATTTTAGCCATTTATATCGTTATAAATAAGTTATAAGATATGTTATAAACTTGATGAAGTTTATATCATCAGAGATAAAATTTAGATTAGTAGTGTTTTATAAAAATATGAGTTCACATTGATATATATATACCTATGAAAGAAACCATAAAAAAAACCAACAACACCAACAAATCCAAAAAATACTAATTTGAAAATTGCTACATGAAAGCATACTAAAAATACTCTATAAAGACCTTGCCTTCAAGTAAATTCTATGAGGCATTTTATCAAACACCTTGCCTTCATAAAAACCAAACACACCCTTTGGGTTCGAAATAAAAATTTGGGTGTCTTAAAATTAAACCAATAAACCTTTTCTATATCTTTGTACTAACTCATTTTGAGATGTTATGGAATTGGAAGAAGTGCCCAACTTCTCGAGTGACGAGTGGGTGTAAATGGAGAGGATGTTGAGACGCATTGGCAACTTTATCCCACCCTACATCAGCTCTAGCCTTTTACCAAGTGCACCAAGTGCGCTCATTGGTATGTGAACTTATTGAAGGTTTTGTATATTCACTTTTGCAGATATTTATGCTAAAATAATTAATCCATTGTTGAAGGTTTTGTGAACTTTAGGGGTGAGCATAAGAACCGAAAAACCGAATTGAAATCGAAAAAACCGAAAAAGTCGAACCGAAAAAACCGCTCATTTGACAAACCAATGGTGGTGGTTTTGAATTTTATAAAAACCGAATATTTGGGGCGGTTTTTGGTTTCATAAGAAAAACCGAATCGAAAAAACCACCCCGCCCCACTTTTATATAATTTTATCTATATGAGAGATTTGATATTTAATTTCAAAGATTTGAGTATACAACTTTATCTATTAAAAAAACAATAGTGTTGTTTATTATCTATACATTCAAATTCGTTATATATACTTATATCTTTTAAACAATAGTATTCTTTGAATGTCTATGTGAACGAAAAGTGAAAAGCCGCAAAAACATGCATTTTATATTTTAGATTTATGTTTGGTTGTTTCACACGTTTTTTCAAAGCTTTGAATTGCTAATTATTATGCTATTATTAATATTTGTTTAAATAATTTTTCTTGAAAACTTGGAATCGTAAACTTTATATAAGAATAAAACTTGCTTGTTTTCAATTAAGAAAAAACCGAAACCGAACCGATTCAATGTCGAAAACCGAAAAACCGAAACTGAAAAAACCGATACCAAACGGTTCGTAGTTTTCAAAAACCGAAATATACGGTTCGGTTTTTGGTTTTACCTTAAAACCGCCCCACCCCGCCCCATGCTCACCCCTAGTGAACTTATTGTCTTTTACAAAGTTTGTGAAAATTTTACAAATTTTTGTGTACTTATTGTCTTTCATAATTTTGTACGCCAAGCATGATTCTTTCAATAGGCATGTGCATATGTATTTTTTCAATAAGCTACGCTCATGAGGTTATTCATTGTTTTAAAGTGCGCTTAAGTTTGTCATTTTATGTAATTTTGTCTATTTTTGCTTTTTGGATTCGTGCATTCGACATGAAGCGCGGATGGTTTATGTGTGCGCATGTACAAGCGTGCTTAACATTTGAGATGCACTGGTACTTTGATGCGCTTAGCAACTTTAGAAAGAAATTAATGTGCACAGCTAGATAGTTTGTGCGTGTCTACAATTTGAACTGTTGGATGAGCTAGATGTAGTATATCTAACGAATCATCGCTCAAAAGTCCATTTTTGTAAAATATATATGCGTCGTTTATTTTCATAATTTACTCTAAAAAAGGTTCATTTAAAAACTTTTCTCATAAAAATTGCGCTTAAAAAAGAAACGGTTAAATAAAAAAAGAAATGGTTAAATCCATCTAAAAACAACAAATTTTTCCAAATGTCACTTATCATAAACTCAATAAAATACCATAATTCTTAATAAACTTTATCTATTTTGTGTTGATATCAAATGCCTGTTTTTAACATGTAAAATTCACGTGATCCGCCAACTGGACAGACCACGTCATTTCTGGCCATCTTCTTCAATTTTTTCGACCACTTTTTCCGTTGGTGTCTCTGATTTCCGGCCATTTCCAAACCACCCAAAAATGACTCAAATCTAAATCTATATTAAAACATTAATTCAGCAGTCACTATATCTAAAATGACTCGAACCAAAGAATCAGTTAAATAGTTAGATATCAAAATACTTTTTCAATAAACTAAGCTCTAATCATATAAACTTAAAGAAGGGATGTGTTATTCGAATCCTCCCTATAGTCAACCGTACAACATCGCGAAGCATACTGTACAACACCGTGATGTACACCATATAATCTTCCGATGCATGCAATGATTGAAAACCCTCCCTATAGGAGCGGTCCAAATATCACGCCCCCTTAAAGAATAAATATGTTCTATTTTCTTAATATGTAAAAACATTATCACTCTGTTCCCGAGTATAAAACGGAAAGAAACGAGATGGAGAGGGAAAAAAGAGAGAAGTAAAGAGGGAAGGAATAAAAAATTATTTTTTTTATCTTTTGTTCCCGAGTCAGAAAGAAAAGAGAAGGATGTAACAAAAAAAAAAACTTTAAAATCAACTTCACTCCATTTCATCCCAATTTGGGAAGAAAATTAGGAGAGTAATTTTGGTGTAATTTACTATCCTTTACTTTCCTCTCCCCTCTTAAAAAATCTCAGGAACACAATTTTTTTTATTACCATCCCAAACCTTTCACTTTCACTCTAGAAAATAAACTCGGGAACAGAGTGTATGATTGCAATGTTAACAGTAGTACAATGTATCCCTCTTGAATTGATGCATTGATCTTATGAGTAAGAGCATTAGGTGTCACGACAAGTTTAACCTCTTCGTTAGTGTCACCTCAGCGCCACATCAGCAACCCACTTCTCCACAACTAACCACAACAAACCCATCTTTATCAACAACCCAACCCAACCCCATATTTTATTAAAATATTATTTTCTCTTCCCTCCACCTACACAAAATACATACAACCAATCCATACCATTTATCAACAGTATTAAAAATAAAAATAAAAGTAAATAAAAAAGCAAATAGCCGCAAAATTTCTAAGTTTATAAAATAATATACTTGTATGTATTTCTATAAGATTGGGTTGTCAACCTATGCAATAAACATAGTCTTAACAAACCTCAACTTCTTCATTTGGGGCCCACCACTACCACTTTATTTATTTTATTCAATTTTCCAAATAAACTAAATTAATTTAATTAAAAATAAAAATACATTAACATTTTTTATAAAAAATATAAATAACATTTTTTATAAAAAAAAAATTAAAAAATAAATAAAAAATAAAAACATTTAAAACATATCCCCCACACACATTTCTAGCCCACTTCCTCCAACCTATTAAAAAAAAAAAAAAAACATCTTCATCTTCATCTTCATCACAGTGCACACTGCACACACATATTCACACACACACACACACAGTTTACATAAACGGCCAAGAAAAGGAACAAAGCTTTTGTCAGAACCAAGCTTCGTCGTGCAGGTGGCGAGTTGCTTCACGACGAGCCACGGCGAGATACGCCGGTGTGGCGGCGGCCCACGGCGAACATACACGTCGGACGGCGAGCTTGGATGGCGAGCCGACACCTTCCGCTCTAATACAATGTATCCATTTTGTACTCATGCTTGCTTTCTCTACATTTGTGTCTACTAACTCTACATGAGGATTTACATAAGCTAGATCCGATGCCAACTAACTCAAACCCATTCTATAAATGGGGGTATTAACTCAAACCCATTCTATAAATGGGGGTATTATTTGTGTGTGTATGAACAATGGAGGAACTAGATTTTTTTTTGGGAGGGCAAGAAACACAAATTACATAAAATAGAAGGGCCAAAATGTAAAAAATAAGATTAACTACATAAAATACACTACAAATTACACTATGTGACAAACTTGTTGGGGCCACAACCCCTCTTTGCCTCTATGTGGCTCCGCCCATGTGTATGAAGATATAATTGGTGGTGATGGTGGGTGTATGCGGGCAGAGAGAGGTGGTGGTGATGGTTGTTGACTAACTTGGGTTTGGGGTTCATATCGGTTTGTAACATGTGTGTTAATAGATGTGTGGTCAATTGATTTAGATGAGAAGAAGAATGAAGATGATAAAAGTGACTAATAAAATAAAAAATAGAAAAAGAATCCAGCTCAGCGAAATTAATTTGTGTAGCTAGTAATCGGTCATGTCACGTCAGACAACGTATAATATTAGGACGAAATTTGAAAGTTCGTAAAGTATTAGAGTGATGGGTATCATCACGCAACCCCCATAAAGTTTGATGTGAACTTCATTTTGGTGTCTCCTGTCACCAGCCACCATACCCCCACCCTACGCCAAGTCAAACGCCAATTCCTAACGCACACCATTTTTTTTAATTTAGTTTTATAGTTGAATTTGTGTTTTAATTCGGTATCTTGGGGTCTAAATGGCATGTAAAAGGGGGTGTTATGAGTGATGAGGTTGTGAGTGTTAAAGTGAGTATGCCAAGGTAGCACCAAAAGGTTATTTTCGGCATGCCATCGTACCATTTGCTTTTTTGGCATTTTTCCATGTTGGTGTCTAATATGCGAACATTTTGAAAAGTACACCTGCTATAAAAAATTATACAAAAACTATTTTGTATTATCAATAAAGAAAGTAATATGAAGAGTATGAGGGGGTTAAAAACGGTAGTATCCGACTATCAGGTGTAGCCATAGTACCAATATTTTGAAAATCGGGTTTTTAATCGATTCGGTCGAGTCACCTGGTTACCGGTTCGACAGCCAGGTCAACCTAGTTTTTAATTAAAAAACTATTTTTTTCAACCGGGTCAACCCGGTTTTCTAATAAAAAAAAAAAAAAAACCCCGGCTGGGTTTTGAAAACCGCATTGACCCAGGTCACTTAAAACCCGACAGATCAAATCGGTTAACCTGTTTCTAAAAATCCAGTTTCTTTAACCTTTTTTTTAACCGGTTAACCCGACCAAGTCGACCAGGGTATCAAAACATTGCATAGTAGTATAGTACCACCCTAAGGCTCCCCACAGTGGATCGGTTGTGGGCTAGGTCGACCGACCGGTCGACCACTGTGGGGGTTGGGTCACCTTCGGTTGGGGGGAAGATTTTGGACGAACAAGTTCGAGTCCACAACCAAGTTTTGTTCTCAATTTTTGTACCGCTGGTGATTAAAAAAATTAAAAAATAATAATAATAAAAAAATAAAATAAAATTTTACCACTTTTACAGCATTATAAATATAAACCTCAAACACATTTCTAAACACACAATTCAAACAACTTCTCATAAACACCTTCAAACACATTTTGTTAATTATGTCTTACAATATATTTTCTTATTCTTCGTCTTCCGACGAGGAAGAAGTTATGTGCGAGTTTATGGAGTTTGTGGAATTTACGCAGTATGCTTGGGACGCTTACGAAGCGTCACTGCCAAAGGTTCGACTACATGTGACAACCGACAATTTCACGGACTATTTTAATAGCATCACTATTTCATTTTGTTAGGAAAACGCGAATTATTTATTTCCGGTACTTATGGAAGATTTTAATCTAAAAACAAGAGGTTACGGTAATTTTCTGAAAAATATCACCACACGTGTACCAACGATGTTTTAATCACTTTCGGAGTCAAAATTCTACATTTATATTACACCCATAAATACGTTTCCAGAAATATAATTTCTACGGTTTTAATAAACTGAGGTACCACGCTTACAGTTCTACTCAGCGGGACACGAAATACACGGAACCATTAATTATATGCAAAAGTAATAAAATTACAAAATAATAAAACCTACCCTAGTTCTTTAACCCATGTGCCGCCCCTACCTTTTCCATTATCCCAGAATTTGTTTCATTCTTTTCTTCCTCGTGTCCTTCTCCCCAAACGCAGCAGGAAAAATGTGATCCATCACCATCTTCAAACCTCAAAATACCTGAGCAATCACCATCAATACCAAAACAAGCATGAAAGTAAAGGCTGTGTTGATCCATCATTTTCACTAGTTCTTTCCTTCCCGAGACAACATCACGAGAAGACATGGGAAATGGGTGTTTGATAAAGAACTTAGCCAAGAGATTCTTAGTTCAAGATCAAGAAAGTTAGTCCAAAGCTTCCTACAATTTCTCCCTTAAGATGCTTGTGGAAAACTAGAAGGGGGTTGAATAGTTTTACCGATTAAAACTTCGTTTTAAACTATTTAGATTGACTTATGTCAATCTATTTAAATGTGTGTGTTAGATGTTGATAGATAAGCATATAAATAAGTAAGCAAAGATAAAGAGTAAGAAGCACAAAACCACAAAGCGAGCATTTATAGTGGTTCGGCTACAAGGGCACCTTCCTTGCCCTACTCCACTCCCCGAGTCACCTACTCGAGAGTTCGTAATCACTACACAACACAAACTCCTTGTGGCGGAGAAGCCTTCACAACATCGCCTACTCTTTATTCAGTACAAGGCTAGACACCGGGTTCTTCCACGAGGTAGAACCAAACATATCACAATGTTGCCTACACTTTATCCGGTACAAGGCTAGATACCGAGTTCCATTACTAAGGAGGAACTACTACCCAACACAACACAACACATATCCCAAAGGAGATCCACTCCTTATTACAACATCAACAAGGATATCAATATCCTTTGACCCAAACTAATCTATCTTGTACATTGATGCACCATATCGAATGTACACCCTAGGCACCTTTCACTAATGCTTTTGACACGACACCTAGGCACCCTTCACTAATGCCTTCAACACGGACTTTCGGCACCCTTCACTAATGCCTTTGACATGGATCTTCGGCACCTTTCACTAATGCCTTCAACTTGACCATTTAGACATCTTTCGCCTATGTCTTCAACACAACACTTATAATGAGAGAGGAAAGAACTATCAACAAGATAACTTCAGTAGTCTTGATTGTTGGGATATAAAGCTAAAGTACTGAAGAAAGTCAAAGTACTGCTTAATGAAAGTCAAAGTACTGCTTGTGTCAAAGTACTGCAAAGGCTAAAGGACTGCTATATCGTTTATGGAAAGCTATGTAGTTCTAGAATATTATTAGATTAGAATTAGTATTACTTGTCGTACAAGGATTGTAATTGTAAACCGACTAGGGTACTCCTTATGCCTATAAAAGGACCCCTAGATTGGCATTAGAGATACGCAACATTAGAGAATATTATAGATACGACTTACATGCAAGTTGGATATTAGAGTTATTAGGGTTGTTAGTGAATCTGTGTATCAAGCAGGTTCAAAGTTTTAATATAATCGTTGAAGTTTAAAGTTATTCTTCTTAGCTTTATTGAAGTAGTTTCCGCATACTTAATAGAGTAATATCAGTGTTTCATTGTTAGTAATTTAGGATTTATCCGAGGTTGCTAAACCCTTAAAAGCTACATAGTTAGTTTGGTCAAAGTATATCGATCCAACAAGTGGTATCAGAGCTTGTGTGGAAACTCTGATTAAGAAGAAACCCTTAAAACCGATTTAACTACAAACCCCAAAAGATGTCGACTGAAGCTGCACCACCCCCATCCATCACCTCACTCAGAATTCTTATCATCAAGAAGGGATAATATGATCTCTGGAGCATGAAGATGAGGCAGTACATTGCAATTACAGACCATGCTCTATGGGAAGTGATTGTCAATGGTAATGTCGTTCTTGAAGAACCTGTAGAAGTTCCTGGACAACCAAAACCACCTAAGCCTACCTTGCCAGCAGCTACAAAAAGAAATCAAGAAAAGGCTCTCAACATATTGCTGTCTGCTATTCCTGATGGTCACCTGCTAAAGTTTCATGATGCTAAGGATGCAAAACAACTATGGGCTGCTCTCAAGACAAGATTTGGAGGTAATGATGCTTCCAAGAAGATGCATAGAAATCTGTTGAAGCAACAGTTTGAAACATTCACTGTTGGTGAAAGAGAAGGTCTTGATGCTGCCTATGACAGATTCCAAAATCTTCTTAGTATGGTGGAGTTATACAATGCAGAGGTATCTGTTGAAGATGCAAACCTGAAGTTCTTAAGAAGTCTGCCATCCGTATGGCATGTGATTGCTACTATGATTAGAGGACAACCTGGTTTGGACACTATGGACTTTGATGATCTCTACAACCATTTAAAGGTATATGAGCATGAGATGAATGGTCAAATAAGTTCAAAATCTCACAGTATTGCTTTTGTGTCTTCTGAAAAGAGAGGCAGTACTTCCACTAAAAGTACTGCTCAATGTACTGTTGGTGATAAACAACATACTTACACAACCATGACTACCCCTATCTCATCACCAACAAACACCATCCACTCTGATGAAGTTGTATGTTCCTTCTTCGCTCAACAAGCCACTTTACCTGTTACTTACGAAGAAGATTTGTCACAAATTGAAGAGGATGCTCTAGAAGAAATTGACATAAGATGGCAAGTCGCCATGATCACAGCAAGGATCAAGAAGTTCATGAAGAAAACAGGAAGAGGCATTGACTTCAAACCCAAATAGGGTATCACGTTTGACAAATCCAAGATTGAATGCTTTAATTGTCAAAGGCCTGGACACTTTGCAAGAGAGTGCAAGTTTGCTAAATATCAGGCAAATAGAATGATTGAAAAACCCAAGCTTGAACTAAAGGAAATTCCTATTACTGAAATAAACCCAAAAGCTTTGGTTGCTCAAGAAAATCTATCAGAGGTTGACTGGAGTGCTGAATTTGATGAAGAACCAGTAACCTACTCTATGGTTGCAATGGAAGAGTTTGATTGGAGCACAGCTTTTGATGAGGAACCAGGATTTGCTGCTTTAGAATCAAGAGATGGCCTTGGAAGCTTTGATTGGAGCATGGAAAGTGAAGAAGAACCTGTTCTGCTTGCAATCGTAGCTACTTCACCAAGTTCACCCACTATCTCTGAGGTATGTTCCAAATGTAATAGCTTTTATCAAAAAGTGCTTAACGATTATGTAACTGAAAGAGATAATTGTAGAAGGGCTAGGTCTGAGGTAGCTGGTTATCAAATAACTTTAGAGTCAATGGAAGCCAAAATAATCACTCACGAAAATAATGAAATGGCTTGGGCAGAAAAATATGAGCAATAAGATTATCAATTGAAATTGAGTGAATGGAAGTTAGGATGTAAGGTTTTTGAACTTGAAAAGATGACTAAAGAAAGGGATGAACTATTAGAGAAATTTGCTAGTTGGAATGAATCTGGTCTTTCACATGTTAGTCTTGTTGAAAAACAGAAAACAGCACACATTAAAACTGGCCTAGGTTTTGGTATGGAATTTAGCAGTATAGAAGAGAACCCACCTAGTGATAAGGAACAAATTGATTCAGAAGAGATAACAACTAGTGATGATGAACTCATTTGCTCAGAAGGAAACACATCTAGTAATGAGGATTCAATTAGTCAAACACCTCCTGAATTTAAGAAAGACAAGGGTTATCATGCAGTTCCTCCACCAACTGGTAGTTTTCAACCACTTAGGACAGATGTTTCTTGTTTTGGAGTAGACAATTTAGAGTTTAGGAAAAAGCTTACTGGTCAATCTAATTCAGGTCCATCTAGTTCTGAATCCCTAAAAGAAACAGTTGAGAAACCTAAGGATGATAAGGTTAAGATTTCTGCAGTACCTTCAAATCAAAGTACTGCTAAACATTCAGCAGTACCTTCAAGAAAAACTTTTCAAAATACTGCTAAATCTTTTTGGGATAGTTTTGGTCAGGATAGTTTTCATCATTCACCAAAAAGTCAGAATAGTTTTGGTCATAGAACTAAAGGAAGAAATTTTGGAAGTATGGGTCAAAAATTATGTTTTGTTTGTTATAGTCCTGATCATTTGATTAAGGACTGTGACTTTCACTCAGAATATTTAAGTAAATTCCCAAAGACTACATCTACCAACCATAAGCCAAGGGAGAATAAACCAGTTTGGAATCATTCACATAGGGTAAACCATAGTAATTTCTCAAAAGACTATAGGTACCCTCACCAGAAAAGACCTTTTTCCAAACCACGAGTACCCTCAAGCAACACTTTTCAAGGTACTGGTAAGTCAAAGTTTTCTCAAGCAGTACCTTCTCAAAGTACTGGTAGGTTTTCACCCAATCAAGGTACTGCTAGCACTTTTTCGAATGGAAGCCCTAGGAGATCCAATTACTATCAACCTAGAAGGCGTTACACCTCAAATAGAGTACCTAGATCAAAGAAATCTACAAAAAATGTTAAAACCAACTGGGTTAAGAAAGAAAGTACTGATGGGGAACAAACAGTACTTTCAGCAAGTAAAGGTGAAAAAGGAAATTTTGTTGAAAAAGAAAAAGAGAATTTTGATGAAAAAGAGAGTTTTGTTGAAAAACCAACACATGTTTTGGAACAAAAAAAAATAATTGATCATGTTTTAAAAAATAGTGAAGATTACATACTTAAAGAATTTAAGTATGTCACTCCACAAGGGGAACACAAGTTAGTAATGGCTTGGGTTCCTAAAATTAACTAACTCTTTCATCTTTGTGCAGGGCAACCCAGAAGAGGAGCTTAAAGATCATTTAATTATTGATAGTGGTTGCTCTAGAAGCATGACAGGAGACAAAGAGATTCTGTCAGATTTTAGATCATATTTTAGAGGAAGAGTTGCATTTGGGAATGATCCTAGTGGAGGTAGAATTACTGGAAAAGGAACCATCAAAGCAGGAAGCATAGATTTTGAGAATGTTCGGTATGTGAAGGAGCTCAAGTTCAACCTTTTGTCAGTACCTCAGATCTGTGACAAGAAGCACCATGTGTTATTCACTGACACAGAATGTCTTATTCTTTCCCCTGAGTTCAAGCTTGTTGATGATCACTTGGCAACACTGAGAGTACCAAGAACCAATGATGTGTACAGTCTTGATATGAAGAATCTTAACTCTACTGAAAGAGCAACATGTTTTGTAGCAAAGGCAACACTTGAAGAAGCACATCTATGGCATAGAAGATTAGGTCATGTAAATTTCAAGAATATCAACAAGTTGGTTAAAGGCAATTTAGTTAGAGGTTTACCTTCAAAAACATACAAGAATGATCGTTCATGTTTGGCGTGCAAGAAGGGTAAACAACACAAAGCTTCATGCAAGAAGACTGAGGAAAGAACTATTAGAGAACCTTTAGAACTGTTACACATGGATCTGTTTGGACTTGTTTCTGTTGCAAGTTTAAACAAGAAGAAGTACTGCTTAGTTGTAACAGATGATTGTAGTAGATTTAGTTGGGTCTTTTTCTTGGGATTTAAAGATGAAACCTTTGATGCTATTCATGATCTTATAATAGCCCTTGAAAATCAATTGAGACTCAAAGTAAGAGGTATTAGATGTGATAATGGGACTGAATTCAAAAACAAGTTTATGGATGAATTTTGTGCCAAGAAAGGTATTAAGAGGGAGTTTAGCATTGCTAGAACTCCACAACAGAATGGGTCAAGTCTCAGAAGAATAGAGGTAAGAAATCTAAGAAGGTTTCTAAAGACAAGAAGTTTCCCAAGCATTCTTCATTCCAATTGGGGAGGATATTGGAGCAAGAAAACTTGAATGAAGATGCTGAACCTCATGCAGATACATATGCTGAACCTTATAAAGATGCTGATATTGAAAGTACTGAGCCTCAAGGTGCTGATGCTCAAGTTAATATTTAAAGTACTGAGCTTCAAGGTACTGGTGTACAAAGTACTGGCGATCAAGGTGCTGATGTTCAAAGTGTTGGAGATCAAGGTGCTGCTCTTCAAGGAAATTATAGGCAAGAGCTCATTACACCAAGAACTTTAACTTTGATGAAGAAGCTGGTCCTTCGACAGTCTTACATAAAGAAGAAGCTGGTCCTTCTAGTCCAATTCAGTAAAAGGAGCATACTGCTAGTGATGATGAGACTATTGCTGATATGTTGCTCGACATGTCAAGACCAAGAGGTGTTAGTATTCCTGGAATTGAAGAAAAACAACAATCTCAAGTCTTGCAATCTTCTCAACCTACTTTAGATCTTAAAGATAAAGGAAAAGGTAAACTGATAGAAACAAAGAAAAAGAATAAGCTTACTTTGGCAGAATTAAGAGCTATTGAGGTAGCTAAAAATGAAGAAGCTGCTAGAAAGTTTCAAGCTGAATTAGATACTAAGATTGTTCTACCAAAGAAGCAACCTGAACCTGTTATACCAAAAAGACCACCAAGTATTGCTAAAGAAAGAAATGCAACAATGGCTTATCTGAAGGGTAGAGGATATACTGGTTTACACAAGTTGAAGTATATAGAGATGAAAGATTTGTATGATGCTGTTAGAGAAGCTTATCAAAAGGAAGTGGCTAGTATTATTCCTTTTGATGATGAAAAGCATAATGAGGATGCAAGAAAAAGAAGTTTAAAGAGAAAAAGAATAACTGATGATGAACAGCTATCAAAGAAGATTCAATTAAGATCAGATACAGTTGATGAGCTGAGAAATTATCTAAGAGTTGTAGATTTTGAGCATCCTAGGTCTAAAGATGCTGCAGTAAAGAAGTCCAAGATGTCTACATTTGAAGTTGTAAAATCAAAGGAAGGAGACTATCTTATGTTCTATAGAGAAGATGAAAGCTTTAGAGTATTTAATTTGTTATGGGATATACTGCATATGATAGATAGAGAAGATATGTTTCACCTGTATCAACTAGTGTAAGAATATATTCCATCAACTGGAGTTGGCTTAGTCTTGCTGGGAGATCTTATAACTATCTGGGAGACAGAAGAAACAAGCACTGATGCAATATGGAATAACCAAGAAGTTTGGGAGATTACTGTAACATATTAGATATCACAAACACACTAGATCATAACCACAAGTAGGCGTATAATATGGTTTTAGAGATAGAAAGTTAGAGGTTGGGAACTTTAGTAAGAGAAAGAAAAATCTTATTATGATCTCCAACTCTCTACCTTGGGAGGTAGAGAGTATTTATAGTTCTTACATAAATCGCTACCTACGGTGTGGATCGCATACAAATGGGTAAAGACCGTCCGTCCTCCACTGTGTTACAAACTAAATACTACTTAACTTATAATAATCTACGACTACGAGCTTTCTAACGATTACATATACTTGAGGTGACCGACTCTTTAATAACTGGATTTACTAAATCCTAACAATCTCCCCCTAAGGGAGGTCCCCTCAAACACACATTAAAATTACATTGAATACAAACAAATATTACATTCTAAATTGTTCTTGCATTCTTGATGTAGTACTTTGCTCTGAATCTCGTAGTCAATGATTCATCATTGATGTATGTTTGGTTAATCCAAGTGAAGGTCATTAGCTGATCCACGTGATGATGATTTTGAGCCAGCTTTTGAGATCAGCAGCTAACATAACTCTCTGACTCATCCATTGTGGTGTTGGTATTATGTGATGTTGTGACTTATGGACCGACATGCTCACATTCTGGATCATGATATATTCTCATCGAGTAGCGAAGCTTTCGTTGATTCATGATATTAGCGGCAGCGTAGCGAGAAGCATGGAGTGATAATATCAGAGTCATTGATGCACTAATCATGATTTCTTTAGAAGTGAATGTGTTGTGTGAGCATGCGGCTATGGATTGACCGCTTCATTCGATCACCGCAAACGCCGGGCGTACCTACATACAACAGTTAACAATAAAGCGCACGAAAGTGTCTTTGATCACTTTCGTTGAATTGAGGTACACGCCCGGGGTTCCCCATTGATCGTACAAGTACGCTCGTGATCGGTACAATTCAAGAATTTCCTTAACAGATTTCGCAAATGCTCTAGCTGTTCTCAAAACGGAATGTCTCAAAGAAGACAACACGGAGTGAGTGAATCAGCGAATAGAGATTCACTGATTGATGAAAAGAGATTTGAAAAACAATCGTGTATCGCTCAATAGAAATTGTTTTTGTAATACAACGAAGGTTTTAATGAAAATCAATTATCTATCATAAACACCTTTTATTTTGAAATATTTGTACACAGTCGATGTGCTAAAGTAAAGAGTTTTTTAGCACAACGACCGGTTTTTCAAATGTATCCGTCAATCCATAACCTGAACCAGGATTGATTCAAAATATTGAATCGCCCCATTGTTTCTGTTCAGTTGTCACATGGTTGATCTATTGAATAGATCTCACATGCCACCCACTAGGAGCTTGTTTGATGTTGGCTCCAGAAGGCTTTCCATCTTCATTGTGAATATGTTAGCATATTACTTAGATGTTCTGGCAATACCACAAGGATAATGCGTAGGACTCATAAGATATAATCTCTCTTTCCACATTGTGTGAAACAGAGAGTCTTCATTAACAGTGTCCTAAGGAGATTTATTTGATGATCTCGTGGCTCTAGACTCAATTGTGCACATTTGGTTCCTATGCCGGAGACTAGGGAGAGGGTCTCCTTCTTCAATATCAACAATCTCTAAGAGAAAGTTGATAGATTATGTAGGTTCCCCGTGAGAATGAAACAAGCCCTTTTAAGAGGAACTTGAGTAGCTTGGGAAGATTAGTGCAAGTGGGTCCATGACGTCTATTCTTCAATACCAGTGTTACCTTAGTAAACACCAGTAGCATATGTATTGAACCCGATTTCTGCCCTAAGGTTGAATTATTAGAGGGCTATTTCTTTTCACCCTTTTTCACATTCATTTCTTTTTCATTCTTCAACCCCTTCAGTGCTTACCGAGACTTCATAACTAGAACCTTGTTGGGTTTATTCCAGTTCTAGCTCTATCTCATTCCGCACTCTTCCCATATCTCACTTTTCTCCTTTTTTCATCATACCTAAGGACTCTACACTATCTAGTGGATTGTCCCTGGGTAGATCCCTCCGGTTCTGGCGGATCATGGGAACAAATACCTAACCTTATCATCCTTATATCACCATACATAAAGTAAATTTGGTCGGTCTATTTGGTATTATTCATCTGCCATTTGAACCAATCGAAAACCATTTGAAAACCAATCCAGATACTTGTGATATATTATCAAAGCATTTTGTACCTGAATTGTTTTTGATATTTTTAGAACAAGAGCTCCCCCTCAACATGTGCATCAAGCATCATTTTGTAATAGAGATAATTTTCATTTTGAGGGGTTGGCTTGCATCTAAGAGTAGTTATATAACGAATGTGGCTTTCAAAATAGTTGCTCCCCCTCAATATGTGCATAGATATTTGAAAATGTTTTGCACATATTAGGAAAAGACTGCACATTGAAATAAATTGATCACGTTTCAAATCTTTGTGGTTTAAGATAGATGCTCCCCCTCAACATGTGCATGGAAAATTTGAAATCGTTTGGCACATGTGGGAAGGAGGGCTTGTACATCCTTATAAAACCATTTACCGAATTATCAGATTAAATCCAATTTAAATCACAAATTCTCCCCCGATCACAATTATCAAATCATTTGAGATTTGTGATCTCTGTAGATTTAAATTGATTTTGAAAGCTTTTAAGGAGAATTGTGACTTGATGATGAAAACGTTTTAACTGATAAGGATCGGATTTTGAGACTTTAAACTCCATTGATTAAACATGCATGATTATCTTTTGAAAACAATTGTATGACAAATAACCTTTTGATTTAAGTGAAATCATTCTCCCCCTCAATCAATTACATAGGTTGTTGATTGAGAGATAGATGTTTTGACAAAAGTTAAGTCCAGATGATTTTCAAAGATAGAGTCCGAGTTATTTAACAAAGCAATTAGTTTTCATTAGATGGTAAGGAATTGTTTAAAGAATCAGAGCATGAGATTTGAAAACCAAGATAAAGCATGGCTCTGTTCTTTCATTGAAGAGCGGTTATTGCCCTGAAATGACAATAAACCATTGTTTCACTTTCTCCCAAAATTTTATTTATTTTTTATTTTATTTTTTTTAACAAAACTATGTACATTCGAAGCACATCTAAAGACCCGTGACATTCTTTGAATGTCAACACAAAATCCGTAGATGATATCGAAACAATATTTTTGGAATTTTTCAAGATTTTCTAATTTTTATGGGTTTTTGAAAGTTTTATATTTTTCTCTTTGCTTTTTGTTGGTTTTATAATTTTGTATTTTGTTTTTTGAAAAAAAAAATATATATACAAAGATATGGATGAAGAAAGACCTTTACTCATCTTCTTCCTCTTGAAAACGTTTAAGTGTTTCCGGTTGAAGACTCTTTAGACCAAGTCGTGGGAGGATAAACTCAAAACGTTCTCTAGGAAGAGCTTTGGTGAAGATGTCTGCTAACTGGTATTCAGTCCTCACAAAGTAAAGTTCCACCACACCGTTTTCAACTTGCTCCCTGATGAAATGATGTCGAATGTCGATGTGTTTTGCTCTTGAGTGTTGAACGTTGTTGCATGAGAGAGCAATAGCACTTTTATTATCACAGTCTGAGGGATTTTGTTGAGTTCAAAGCCATAGTCAGATAATTGGGATTTCATCCATAGGATTTGAGCACAACAAGATGACATGGCTATGTATTCAGCCTCTGTAGAGGAAATAGAAGTACTCATTTTCTTCTTTGAAGACCAGCTCACAAGCTTATCACCCAAAAACTGAGCACCTCCAGACGTACTTCAACGTGTATCTTGACATCCCGCATGATCGCATCTGCATAGGTCGTTAGTGACATACCAATGTCCTTCGGGTACCAAAGTCCCATATTGATGGTTCCTTGGAGATACCGAAAGACCCGTTTAACCGCTTCAAGGTGCTTTTTGGTAGGCATAGCCTGATATCTAGCACACATGCAAACAGCGAATAGAATGTCTAGTCTCGCTGTGAGGTACATCAATGATCCAATCATACTACGATATTTCGTTTGGTCTACCATGATCCCTGAGTGGTCCTCATCCAGTTTAGTACGTTCTATCATGGGAGTGTCAACAGGGTCACTAGAATCAAATCCAAATTTCTTTAAAATCTCATTTGCATATTTAGATTGATTTATAAAAATGCCTCCGGGACTTTGTGAAATTTGTAATCCCAAGAAAAATGACATTTGTCCCATCATTGACATTTGAAATTTGGAATCCATTTCATTTGAAAAGCGATCACATTCATTGGGGTCAGTCGAGGCAAAAATAATATCATCAACATATATTTGAACGTGAATTAAATGTTTTCCTGACTTTCTGGTGAACAATGTCGGATCAACTGCTCCTGAAGAAACTTTGATAGCGTATCATACCATGCCCTTGGAGCTTGCTTCAAACCGTAAAGAGCCTTCTTCAAACGATAGACGTGAGTAGGATGCTCTGGGTTCACAAAGCCTTCAGGTTGGCTGACGTATACGACTTCTTTAAGATCTCCGTGAAGAAAAGCCGTCTTTACATCCATCTGATAGACTACCATGTTCTTACTAGCAGCATTAGCCAAAAAGATTCTGATTGCCTCGATGTGAGCAACTGGAGCAAATGATTCTTCAAAGTCAATACCCTCTTCTTCACGGTATCCTTTTGCAACCAATCGAGCCTTGTTCTTTAAAACATCACCACGCTCATCAAGTTTCACTTTGAAGATCCACTTTAGAGCAATGATCATAGCACAATCTGGAGCAGGTACTAATTCCCATACATCAAGTCGATCAAACTCATGAATTTCTTCTTGCATGGCATTTAACCATCTGTCTTCATTCATGGTAGTTTTAACATCTTTTGGTTCGACCTTAGCGAGTACGGAGTTGAAGAAGCACCATAAGGCATCGGTTGCAAGTTGTTTCCTTGTGGATACTGGACGAGAGAGGTTTCCAATGATGTTGTCCAATGGATGATCATGTGTCCACTTTCTAAGGTGTTCATGTGGTTGTTGATGAGGAACTGAAGTAGCTGAGTCGATATCTCCTGATGAAGATGGTTCTGATGATGATTCAGGAGCAAATATGTTTTCGAATGGAGCATCTTCGGGAGTCGCAAAGGGATTAACTTCATCATGGGTGCCAGAAACAATTCCATGATGTACATTCGATGATTGATGATTTGTTGATGAGACAGAGTGATCAGCAGCAGGCGCTTCTTGACTTAATGATATTGAGACTGAAGGGTTGACTTCATTCACAGGGATATGAGCAGCCTCTGTTGATGGAATTGACATTTCATCAGCATTAGGTTCATAGTGTTCATCAAACATTGGATCAAACAATTTCTTCAAATCATCTTCTGAAGGAGGTACATAAGGAGTTGCTGGAGAGGGATTTGAAACAAGAGTAGAACTGATAAGACTACTTGATGAAAGTTGAGATGCGGGTCCAGAACTGGTTTGTCCTCGAGCCATTTGACCGATCAGCTCATCGAACGTAACGTGAATTGTTTCCATCATAGTTCAGTTTCTCTTGTTGTAGATTCGGTAACCCTTCTTGTTTGGTGCATAACCAACAAAAACTCCAATATCTGCCTTTGCTCTTAATTTACCTAAATCTTGACCGTCATTTGTTGGATAGCACAAAGCACAAAACACACGAAGGTATGAGAGATCAGGTTTTCGTTTATGAACAAGTTCATATGGAGTTTTTCCATGAGAGGTATGAATAAGGGAACGATTTTGGTGTAGCAAGCAGTGGCAATGGCTTCAGCCCATAGAAACATTAGAACCTTTGAATAAATTATCATTGTTCTTGCGACTTCCACAAGAGTTCGATTTCGTCTTTCAACTACACCGTTCTGTTGAGGAGTTCGTGGAACACTTCTTTGATGACTAATTCCAACACTTTCATAAAACTGAATTAAGTCTTTGTTAACAAACTCTGTGCCATTGTCTGTTCGAACTATTCTAACAGTATTGTTGAGTCGAACTTGTAGCTGTTTGATAAGTTTGATGATGACATCTGGAGTTTCATCCTTTGTCCTCAAAAACTTTACCCAAGTAAATCGAGTGTAGTCATCAACAACGACTAAAATGTATTTCTTCCCATTTATCGTTTGTACTCTCATTGGTCCGCACAAATCCATATGAAGGGTATGAAGGACTTCCATTACTGAGTTTGTGGGTTTTGGTTTATGGGCATATTTCGTGCTTTTTCCCAATTGGCATGCTGAACAAAGATGATCTTTTTCATACTTTAATCTGGGTAATCCTCTTACTAAGTCCTTTCTGGAAAGATTTTTTATAGTACGAAAGTTCAAGTGATTGAGACGACGGTGCCATAGCCATGACTTAGTTTTGGAATCTTTTGACAGCAAGCAGACGGGTGAAGATTTCATCATATCTTCGATAGAGATGGTGTATAGGTTTGAACCACGAGTTCCTCTTAATAGTTCCACACCATCGAGTTCTCTAACGAAACAAGTATGTTTTCTAAATGCCACTTCTAGACCAGAATCACAGAATTGACTAACAAAAAACAAGTTATGACCAAGACCTTCAACATAATATACCCTGTAGATTACACTTTTACCAACTACATAATCACCATAACCCATAATTGCTCCAAAATGGTCGTTCCCGAATCTAACAGTCCCGATGAATTTACTCACAAAGTTCATGAGCCGCGACCGGTCTCCAGTCATATGCTTGGAACAGCCTGAGTCCAGGTACCACAAAACGATTTGAACGATCTGCAGTTGAACACAGAAAAGAATGGATAACTGGATAATTGGGATCCCCATGCAAGAATGGGTTCCACTTGGTTAGTAACAGTGATTGGAACACCCACATCAGAGGTAGAAACAATGGACTCATTAGAAATAGATGCAGTGCTAGTGTCCGTATTTGACCTATTCAAAGTATGTTCGCTTCTTAAGGGAATAGTTCTACCAAGAGCATCCATTTTCTAGTAGGCATTGATTTAGCAACTTTAGGGCAAAGCTCATTAATCTTATGGCCAGTAGGTATCCATTGATAACCTATATTACTAAATTTCCTTCCTGTGGGTTTCCACTGTTTTCTAACTTTCTTTCGCCTTTGCCTTTTAGCCTTCTTAGCTTGAGTTTTAACATTAACAGTTTTATCGGGCATTTGACAAAGCATTAGACAAAACATTCACACCACATTCATGATTAGTAACGAAAACAAGCAAATCATCATTACATGGTTTGCAAATAGTAGCGAATTCAATTAATTACAAGACGCTTATAGCTAATAATAGAATCAACACGATTCGTTTTATTCAACTCAAACTTAATATTCCTAGGGTGATCTTCTACTCTCTTCCAATGCACATTCTTAGCTTGCGAGGTCCTATCTTGCTTGGTATTGCCCGGAGGCTTTGACCCGCTTGCTTTAATGTAACGATTACTCTGTAGAGGGAATTATATGAACATTAGTTGGTTGATCTACTTTTTGCATTCCTGAACTAGACGTGCAGGGATCTGAACTACTTGAAGGCACATTAGTGTTCACTTTCTTAAAACTGGGCATATAATGGTTTGTATGCTTGGCACTAGGCATAGAACAAGGCATCACAGCTTTACTTTTCGCACCTAAGGATTTGGGACATGTTGCAATTAAACATTCTAGCAGCTCCTGAGATCGTTTGGCCTGAATGCAAGCAAACCTAATTTCTCTATCAAGAGGTTTATTAATGAAATCCTCTTCCACAATCTCACGGAGACATTCTAGGCTATCCTTAAGGTGAGCACAATAGTTATGAAACACAGGTTCATTATTCCTAAGATGAGGAGGAATGTATTTAACCGTCACAAGATATTTGGTCCGAGGATGACTTTGATGCAACATTCTCATTAAAAACAAGTGGCGCTTTCCCTTTTCTGACTCCTGATTCTCAATTTCCTATTGTAAAGACGTTATTTTTTCGTTGTTTTGGTCACGAGTGACTTTCATTGAATCATATAACTCTTTAAAGTGTCGTTTAACTTTTTCATTTTCTTCTAGAAAACTCTCGTTTTCCTTTTGTAAAGCATTAACTAAGTTTTGAAGATGAAAAGTTTGAGAATACTGAGAATCTAAAGGAGGAGGCATTTGGGAGCCAGTCACATTGTTCTTTTCACCCTTTAATTGAGAGATTTGGGCTTTCAACTTTCTGATCGTGTTACAATGAGCTCGAATTGTTCATCACATTTGCTTATTTCAAAAACTGCATCAAATTCAGGAGCATCCAAGGATGTCTTGATATTTGAGGTTTTAACATTTTCTTTCAGATGTTGATATTTTAATTGCAAAGCAAGATGTTCAACTTCCAATTTAGAAAACTGTTTCACCAGGTTATCATGATCATCCTGTTCAACTTTATCATGCAATTTAGAGTTAGTTTTTTCAAGCTCAATGACATGATCATGGGAGACTTTTAGAGCAACAGATAATTCATGGAATTGAGAAGCATTAATGGAACAATTCGTAGCAGTCTAAAACACATCTTGAGTAATAAATTCAGAAATAAGATTCTCATTCAAGGTATGCAAGTTTTTCCTCTCAATCTCATTATATTTTAATTCTCGCTCATAGTCACTAACCTCAACTATCATAGCATCAAATTCCTTTTCCATTTCTTTAATATCTGAATCCATCCCCTTTTTAAGACTCTCAAATTGACCTTTTAGTTGTTTAAAGAAAGGCATGACCTCAGTTAAATAACATTCCTTAGTTTGCTCAAAACCCCTTTCTCCTTCAGTTATCCCAGTGGGTGTGATCCTTTTCTTACAAGTTTTCTCAAAATCAACAAATAATTGAAAAATAACATATTGACTGATTAAGGTCTTGCTTTTAGTGGCAATAGTTCTAGGAACTAAATGCATTGGTGTATTCGGAGGATACACAGGGCATTAAGGTCTTGCTTTAGTTTGCTCAAAACCCCTTTCCTAAGGGGAGGGTTTGTTACAACAAGATTCTCTGCTTTTTGCTTATCTAAATCCTTTTCCCAGAACACTTGTTCGGGTGTTAACAACGTTTGAGGCTTAAACTTGTTCAAGGAAATCCAATTTTCCTTTTTGTAATCACGGGGTTTGATCGTTATGTTATTCTCTTTACATTCAGGATCTTTTAGTTTTTTATTCATTTTCTCCCTAGATGCATCATCTAAATTTATATCTTCCTTAGTGCACTCAACGCAACTAGGTTTCTGTCTAGGCTTAAGGATTTCATTAACATCATAAAGTACCTTATTAGCATCTCTAGCCTTTTTAATGACCTCTGGATTTGGTTCCTCAACAAGGGGAATACTGTGCTTATCGCTTAAAACTCTATGCTTAGTAATCAAGTGAGCAGTCTGAATGGTATTCCCTTGTACGTACAACTTATTTTCGAGCTTGTTTTTCAAATTTTTTAGATTGGAAAAATCATTCAAAAGTTTTGATTCCTTAGCATTGAATTCTTGCTTAAGCATTTTAATATTTTCTTGAAGTTCTTGTTTTTGCTTAACAGTTTTAGAAAGCTTTTCTTGTAAGGAGTTTAACTCTTGTTTTAAGACTTCTTCTCTAAAGTTACTTTTTCTAATAACTGTACGCATTTGGTCATCCATTTCTTGCTCACGGGTGGTCAGCTCAAACTTAGCACGTTGTTCATAAATAGCAACTTGTTCTTTATAGGCATTTAGTTCAGAGATAACAGAATCATCAGGGGCACATGCAGTGTATTCATCAAAGACATAGTCCTCATTAACTGCGGAAGATGCATTACTTGGTACAACCTCACTTTCACTTTGCTTCACATATTGATCATATGGGACAATATTGCTATTACCCTCATCATCAATATCTGATTCATAAGTTTCAAGATATTGTACTTTATTATGCATCTTTTGCCCATCAACATTATCATATAGTTTTAATACCTCAGAAATGATTTTGTCTTTGGATGGACCAGCATGTTGTGGTGGAGAGACCATAGGTGAGATGCTAGCCATGAAAATTGTTTGGGCAGTAGGTTCATCATCGACATCAGAGTCAAATGCATCACAGTCAGCTACTTGAAATGCATTTTGATGATTATGACCTATCTCCGAATTGGTCGTTCATCAACATCGCATCATAGGTTCGGGAAATTCCCTCAGCAAGGAACAACAACTCCTCTTCATCCAAAGCTGCTCCATTATCCCGAGCTTGCACAAGCAACATCTTGTCTCAAGTATTCTTGCATTCTGTGGATGTTTTAGAGATGTGCAGTTCCTAGCAATATGTCCCTCACCACCACAGTTGTAGCACTTAATTGGCTTTGCTTGACCTTGATTCCCATTCCTTCCCCTATTCTGATTTACCCCATATCCTCCACCAGTACCAGCATTCCCATTGGCTGTTCCAACCATCCCTTGTTCGTATCGTATTCCTTGAAGTGGTTGCCCCATTACCTTTCCATCTCTGACAACAACATGATTGTGTAGATTGAATGCAGTTCTGATCTCATTGTTAGTGTGAAGACTGTTGGTATGTGGACTGAGGGTCAGGTTTTGTTTAACCATAAGGGCCAGTTAATTAATGAAGTGTCCCATGACTGCATCAGCATCAGCTTTCTTGAACCTCGGATCTGGAATGAGTGTGTGATTACCATTACCCGTGGGTTTGACTTGAGATGCTTTGGTAGTAATACCAACATTGGTGTAGAAGGCAGTTGAGTCATTTGACGAACTGGTTTCTCCCTGCTTAGATTTGAACTGCTCAAGAATCCTTTTTTCAAACATTGCATGTCTCTCATTCTGAAGAAGGAAGGCATATAGTTGCTCATAGTTTGTGTCCTTTAATCCTTTGGTTAGCTTCACAGAGGTGACAAACTTGTGCCATTCGGGATTCATGTTGTTCACAAACTTTGAGTTCAGCTGAATGTTTGGCATAGTCATTCTGATATTCCTCATATCATTTACAAGCTTGTGGAATCTCACGTAGTATTCATAGATACTCTCATCAGGTTTCATCTTGAAGTGCTCAAACTCATCATACAGTTGTGATTCTCTGTCTTCCTTGGTTAATTCAGCACCTGAGAGAAGCATCTTGACATTATCCCAAACTGCCTTGGCTTCAGTGTTGTGATTGATCAGCTTGTAGATGTCTTTTGGAAGACCCTGAAGTATGATGTTTGAAGCCCTGATATCAGCATCAAACCTCTTTTTCTCCTTATCATTGAGCTCATCATACGTCTTTGGTCTATCTATTCCATAGATCATTGTTCCATCTGCAGCTGTATCAATTAAGTCTCTTGTAGTCTCAATCTGATAAGGTCCTTCATCAATAGACTTGAGAATGTTGACTCCATTTTCCTTTCCAAGATAGTACAATCTGATTCGTTGTGCCCAAGAGTCGTAGTCAGTTCTGTCAAGCATGGGTGGACGAGTATCTGAACCAGCTTGAACATCCTCGAACATGGAGATAATTGTAGTTACGTTGGTAGACATGTTTAAAGATTACACGGGATTTTATAACTCAATGATTAAACCGGGAAATAGATTCTTTCACGGGATTTTACTAAATCAAGAGAAAACCGTATTACAAACAAAAATTCAACCAAGTCGCTAAGAAACCTTGAACCAAGTCGCTAAGCACCAAGTTGCTAAGTATTATGAAATCAAGTCGCTATAATGCCAAGTCGCTAAGACACAGTCAAGTTGCTAAAGAACAACTCGCTAAGATCCAAGTCGCTAACACCAAGTCGCTGAGAATTATGACAAGTCGCTAAGCACCAAGTCGCTAAGTCGTTAAGTCGCTAAATAGCAACTCGCTAAGGTCCAAGTCGCTAAGAAACTTAAGTACAAGTCGCTAACAAAATTGAAAGCAAGTCGCTACCTTCACCAAGTCGCTACCCGTAGTGGAGAATCCACTAAGTGTACTGTTTGTTGGCTTGTCTCAAAAGACAAGTCGCTAGGACCAAGTCGCTACTAAAAAGCACTACAACTCGCTACTTTTTACTGAAGCAAGTCACTAAGATGAAATTCACTATGAGAACCAAGTCGCTACCAAGAAAAACTTCAAAAACACACTTTTCAATCCAAAACAAGCTCAACCACAGTGATTCAAGCTTACCAAATCAAAACCCAAGCACATACAATGATTCTAAACCCAAAAGTACACCCAAAATTCAAACTTTAACACTAGAAATAAACCAAATGATGCAAATACCACTAAGCTTTTTCAAACTCAAAAACCATCTAAAAACCACTAGAAATCCAAGGATATGTAAGAGATGATCTAACCATGGCTCTTGATACCATTTGTAACATATTGGATTTCACAAACACACTAGATCATACCCACAAGTAGGCGTATAATATGGTTTTAGAGAGAGAAAGTTAGAGGTTGGGAACTTTAGTGAGAGAAAGAAAAATCTTATTATGAGCTCCAACTCTCTACCTTGGGAGGTAGAGAGTATTTATAGTTCTTACATAAATCGCCACCTACGGGCTGTGGATCAGGCATACAGTGGGTAAAGACCCGTCCGTCCTCCACGGTGTTACAAACTAAATACTACTTAACTTATAATAATCTACGACTACGAGCTTTCTAACGATTACATATACTTGAGGTGACCGACTCTTTAATAACTGGATTTACTAAATCCTAAAAATTACAAGCTGGAGATTCTTTGAAGAATCAGGAGTGCATGTTTTGGAGTTAGAAGATGGGACCATGATTCACATGCTAGCAGAAAGAAGATATCCACTGACAAGAGATCTTATGATCAGAATGCTAGATCATGGTATGGAAGTTGAAGAGGAGAATGAAACAGCCCTTATGGTCATTGAATTGTTTATCAAATGAACAACTATGGCTGATGATGATGCATAATTACTGGTATGATTTTTATAATATAAATTTTAAAAAAAATCAGTACTTTATTCAAAGTACTGCTGGACAAACAGTACTTTATCAAAAGTACTGCTTGCAGCTTAAAACCAGTAAAGGTCTTTAAATGAAAATAAATAAGCAATTTTTGTGAAGTGCAAAATAATTTTTGAAGCACAAGTTAACAGCAACAAATGGTTTTTGAGATGGTTTCACTTGGTAAAAGTGCTTTGTACTAAAAGTTTATCAGTCCCCCATGTCTAACAAAATGACTGGCTAATCCATGAGCAAACGGCTCTGGTAAAGATATCTCAAATCCGTTTTTAGTTGACAATTTACTAAAAATTGTATGGTTTTCAACTCACCTTATCTGCAATAGTGAAGAGTTGGCTAGCCCACAAGAAAAATGGCTTGTTGTAAAGGCTGTGGAAAAACCATTTGTATGGTAATTAGTTCACCATGGTAGTAAGAACTAACTAGTCCAAAAGGGTACGGCTTTTGGTAAAGACTTAACAAATCCGTTGATAGCTGATGATTTGCTAAAAATCATATGGTTATTAATGTACCATGGTTTTACACACCTAAACATTGGCTACTCCAGAGTTAATGGCTTTGGTAAAGAGACATCAAAATCCATTAAATTTTCAATGATTCACCTCTCACAGGAGTTAACACACCTGGAAGTGATGAGAACAGTCTGAAACTTTATGATCTGATGTACAATTTGCCATATGTTACTGAGAAGCTGAAAAGATGAAGGTTGATGATACTGATTGCTGAAAATGATTGCTTATAAAGACTACTTTAATGATGATAATACAAGCACAGAGAGTACAAGACAAATCTGAAGATAAAGACACAATCTTTCCTTGAAGACAAAGATGTTAAAGATAAAGATACAAAGGAACTTGCAATCAAGCAAGTAGAATTCAAGTTAGGGGAGGATTGTTGGGATATAAAGCTAAAGTACTAAAGAAAGTCAAAGTACTGCTTGTGTCAAAGTACTGCAAAGGCTAAAGGACTGCTATATCGTTTATGGAAAGCTATGTAGTTCTAGAATATTCTTAGATTAGAATTAGTATTACTTGTCGTACAAGGATTGTAATTGTAAACCGACTAGGGTACTCCTTATGCCTATAAAAGGACCCCTAGATTGTCATTAGAGATACGCAACATTAGAGAATATTAGAGATACGACTTACATGCAAGTTCGATATTAGAGTTATTAGGGTTGTTAGTGAATCTGTGTATCAAGCAGGTTCAAAGTTTTAATATAATCGTTGAAGTTTAAAGTTATTCTTCTTAGCTTTATTGAAGTAGTTTCCGCATACTTAATAGAGTAATATCAGTGTTTCATTGTTAGTAATTTAGGATTTATCCGAGGTTGCTAAACCCTTACAAGCTACATAGTTAGTTTGGTCAGAGTATATCGATCCAACATTGATGATGACGAAGCTTGGCAACCCATGGACTTGAGCTTGCTTGACTTCAAGAGGTGGTGATCTCGCCTTTAAGAAGAACCTAGAGAATCACACAAACACAAAACTACGTAAAAAGATCCTTTGGATATGAGGTTAGAGAGTTTACAACACTTAGAGAGAATGTGTGTGAAAGGAGTGGGTTACAATGAACAAATGGCTCACTATTTATAGACAAAAAAACACTACTGTTCCATGGATCCTACGGATCCCTTGCTTGAGAGATCCGTCCAGTGTATTGTTGGGGATCCGTGGGACGCTCCTCCTAAATGGTTTGTGGGTCATGGATCATGGGTCATGGGTTATGGACTTTGGTCCATGGGTATCCAAATAGATACAATGTATCTAGAAGATGCAATGCATCTAGTCAATGGGTCATTGGTTAGCTCCATGGGTTATGGATAATACCCATTATGACTTCATGCATGATGTCATGCAATGGGTCATGGATTATGCTCCATGGGTATGGGTCATGGACTTTGGGTTTTGTTGGGAATAATGCTAACAGTTACCACTGATAAGCTTGTGGAAGACACTGCTGAAGAATGCACTAGCAGTGGAAACACATTACCACTGCTAGTACATATTATTATCACGGCTATTAGGATAATTTTTATGTATTCGTGTATAGATAAGTATAGAAAAGATCTTGTGTATATTCTCTATAGATAGCATTATACTTATCTCGTAAAGGACTCCTTGTGCTATAAAAGGAGGTCCTAGATCATTGTTCTATAAACGGATTAAACCCTAGAGAGCTTCAAGGTGTAACCCTAATGATAAGCAAGATCACTCGTATTATTCTTAATAATATTGAAGCTTTGTGTTATACTGTTCTCACTTACATTACATCATACAATCCATCTTCTAAGTATTACTAAGTATATTCCGCGTACTTATTAATATAACTCAAAGTATCACTAACACAAGGTGTGTGTTTAGATCCATCAAGTGGTTTCAGAGCCAGGTTCTGATACTTTGATTCAAAAGATCCAAGGAATAAGCTTAACCAACTCACTCAAATCAATGGAGATGGAAAACCAGTCCAACTCTGCTCCAAGGCTTCCTAAGCTCAAACTCAATGAGTTTGAGATGTGGAGGATAATGATTGAGCAATACTTTCTCATACAAGACTATGCTCTGTGGGAGATCATCTTATCTGGTGACTCCTTCAAGCCTGAGAAGAAGACTGAGAAAGTTGGTGACAAAGAAGTTGTAATAGTTTCTGCACCTTCTACTACTGATGAACGAACTCAGAAGAAGAATGACATGAAGGCCAGAAGTTTGTTACTAATGACTCTTCCTAAAGACCAGATCATTGCTTTCAGCAAATTCAAGACAGCAAAAGAACTTTTTGAAGAGATTTGCTCAGTGTTTGGTGGCAATGATGCTACTAAGAAGACTCAAAAGACATTGTTGAAGCAAAGTTATGAAAACTTCTCTGCTTTAAGCAATGAATCACTTGACAACATCTTCACCAAACTCCAAAAGATTGTCACACAATTGACTGTGTTTAGAATGGAGGTAGAAAAGGAATACCTCAATTTGAAGTTTTTAAGAAGTTTGCCTGCTGAGTTTCATACTAATGTTACAGTATGGGAAAATAAACCAGAGATTGAAACTATGAAGCTCAATGATCTTTACAACAAATTCAAACTCATTGAACAAAGGTTGAAGAAGGCAGGGAAAATTGGTACAAGCTCTAGCAGCTTGGCATTGATGTCAACCTCTGTTGGCAGTGATGATTCTGAAGATGACAATGATGATGACATTGCCACTGCTGGTTCTACAGTTTCCATTGGTAATGCTATTTTTACCACTGCAGGTTCAAAGAAGAAGGTTGCTAGTATTGGAGATCTTACCTTTTATGCCTTTATCTCCACTCAAGTTAATGGCTCTATATTAACTCATGAAGACATAGAGCAAATTGATGATGATGACTTGGAGGAGATGGACATAAAGTGGCAAATAGATCTTCTTAGCATGAGGGCTAGGAAATTCTACAAGAAGAGTGGAAAGCCAATTCACATCAATGGCAGTGAAACTGCAGGGTTTGATAAAAAGAAATTAGAGTGTTTCAACTGTCACAAGTTGGGGCATTTTGCTAGAGAATGCAGAAGACCAAGGAAGCAGGACAATAGGTCTACTTGGTACAAGCAAAAGAAAGAACCAATTGTGGAGGAACCAAAGGCAATGCTGGCAATTGATGGTGTGAGCTATGATTGGAGTTTCATGGCTGATGGGCAAGAGGAACAACCTTTAGATGCTGCTTTTATTGCTACAGAACATGCTCTCATGGCCTTCTCTGACTCTGAGGTACAAAACTTTGAAAGTTGTTCTAAAACATGTAGGGCGTCTAGAGAATGTGAAAGGCTTAATGAATTATATGATAACCAAAGAACAGAGTTGTTTGCTGCAAATTATAATGTGTCAAACCTTAGAAGAGGCATATCTGTATTAGAAAAACAGCTAGAGCATTATAGAGGAAATGAGCCAAAATATAATGATGATATGGTTGTTCTTAGAAGAGACTTAGATCATAATATAGCAGTGAATGAGGCACCAAAAGAAGAGCTTGAAAGACTTAAAAAGATAAATGAGAATGTCAATTTATCTGTTGACACCTTATATTATCAGTCTAAGTCAATTGATAAAATTTGGGATGCTCAAATTACTAGTAAAGCTAAGTCTGGTATAGGATACAATACAGTTCCTCCACCACTAAGGGGTGTTCCAGCACCTCCTGGCATAGATTTAGCTCATACAGGCCTAGAAGAATTTCAGGAACCTAATCTTGAATATGGTCCTCCTAAATTTGTGAAAAGTGAGGAAGAGGTTAAGCATGAATCTGATGTTTTTGAAAGTGCAAGTGACTCATCTATTGTAGATGAGAATGTTAAAAAGAATATAGAGGCTTCTATCCCACAAGTTGTAAATACTATTACAAAGGAACCTAGGAAACAAGTTAATAAACCTAGATCAACTATAAGGTATGCTGAGATGTATAGAAACAAGTCATCAACTCCTAGGGGTAACCAGAGGAGTTGGAATCATGTAAAATCTCAACAACTAGGTAGTGAGTTTGTGATGAACAATAAAGCATGTTATATTTGTGGTAGCTTTGAACATTTACATGCTAATTGTGACTATCATGTTGGGAGAAGGGAAGTTTATGAGAATAAAAGGGTGGAGTCAAATAGGTTTCAAAACAAAATACACCCTAATTCACACAGCAACATGATCCCAATAGCAGTTCAACTAAGAAGTGGACTTAAAACTTTTGCATTTGTTCAAACTGTTAACACTGCTCACCCTAAAACACCTGTTGCAAGTGCAAAATCCAAAACAACTTTTGTAAAGTCTGCACAAACAGGGAAAAGGTCTTTTTATAATAAAAGGGTTCAATATAACCAACAGTGGGTACCAAAAACTAAACCAGCAGTTACCACTGCTCAGTCAAAAGTTCCCACTGCAAGGGTTGTAAACAAGAACAGGGGTAACATGGGAAATGCTGTGAAGGCCTCAGCACGTTGGGAATGGAAACCTAAAGGAATTACCTCAACAACCAATCCCAATGGTGTATCAATGACCTTTGATAGATTTAACTATATTGATACACGAGGCAGATCCAAGTCAATCATGGCTTGGGTCTCCAAAGGAAACTAACTCCTTTCTTATATGTGCAGGAACATCCAAGGACAAAGAGATCAGATCAAGGCTACACAGATAGTGGATGTTCAAGGCACATGACTGGCAACAAGTCCTATCTCTCAAATTTTGAATACTATGATGGACAGTTTGTCAGCTTTGGAGGTGGAGTTAATGGAAAAGTTCATGGTAATTTTTAGGGATCTTGTGCAAGTTAGAATGTGTTTTGATAAAGATTATGATGAGCCGAGCCCCTTTATATAGGCAAAGTCAATCAAAAGGTTTCATTAAAGGAGATATTTATTTTTACCTATTTTGGTAGGTTGAAAAGTAAATATAGATATTATCGGGTTGACTTTGGGAAGATATTTGTGAATAGTGGCTTGGTTAAAAGTAACTTTGGTTAAAACAAGTTGGTTATGAATATTCTTTGTACTATACTAACACTTGCAGGTACATAACCAATCTTTGCTGGGAGTTGTTCATAAAAGGTGTGTAACTGAGACACACAACAAATGGTTTTTGATTCACCATGTCTAATCCACATAAGAATCAACTAGTCCAGAGCAAACGGCTACTGGTAAAGACTTAACAAATCCGTTTATGGTTGATAGTTTACCAAAAACTATATGGTTATCAACTCACCATATTCTATATGATTAAGAGTTGGCTAGTCCATAGCAAACGGCTCATGGTAAAGACATATCAAATCCGTTGATAGCTGGTAGTTTGCTAAAAACTATAATAAGAGCAGTCCAATTTTCATATGTTTTACTTACCACTGCTCTTGAAAATTTTTGTAAAAAATTACCACTGCTAGTTCACAGTTTCCACTGCCAGTGTTATTTTTTACCACTATTGAACTAGCCGTTACAACTGTTGTGTCAGTAACAAACTTTTTACTAGCCGTTGAGAGTAACTGCTTTCCATATTAATAGGGTAAAATTTTTAGAAGATTATCTACTTTCCTAATTGCAATTTATTCTCTTAAGATAAATCTTTTCCTTAGATAATCTTTCTTGCGCAAAACTCCCAAACCCTAAGAGTATATATCTTTTTCTCTCAATTGGCGAGTTCTTCATTCCATTCATACTCACACACAACATATTTTTCATCAAAAGATACTATGGTACAAATCACTTTTGTAGATGAGCACAACCAAGTGGCCTATTTGGAAAAGTCAAACGACTAGAGTGGCCCTGTTTTTCATCAGATTGTGGATTTTCTAAACACTACTCATGTAAGGTATGCTTTACTTCTTAATCCCACAATCTATATCTCTCAAATCAAGCAGTTTTGGAACTATGTTAAGTCCATCACTATTGAAGATGGAGATACACATGAAACTGTGGATGCTCTTAGAGCCACAGTGGATGGGGTAACTATTGATGTTACTGAGTCATCCTTGAGGAGAATTCTCAAATTGGATGATCTCAATGGTATCATCACATTACCCATGCCAGAAATTCATGAACATCTTTCATCCATGGGGTATGATACCACTGACAAAAAGGCTACTTTCAAAAAGAGTGGTTTCTGTCCTCATTGGAGATTTTTAATACATACTCTATTACATTGCCTAAGTCCTAAGAAAACATCTTATGAACAATTCAGTTCAACAATGGCTTACCCTTTGGTTTGTCTAGCCACATATAGGATTTTTAATTGGTCTAAATATATTTTTACAAGTATGCAAGGCAATGTAAAGAGTTCAACAAAAATTTTGATGTATCCAAGGTTTGTGCAAGCAGTGTTAAATGAATTTCCACTGCAACCCCATCAAAGAGTTTATAAAATCCGTTGCCTTAAGCCCAAAGTTTTTCAAAACATGGATAAGGTTGGTAATGGGGTTGTTAAATCACTTTTCCCTCAAATGCTTGCAAGAATTGCACAGGTATAGGGTGAAGATGCAACAATCCCAGTTATATCCCAAAACACACCCACAATCATAGTTCCAACCATTAACTACATTCCACCAGTTACTCACACCTATGAGAGGAGGCAAAAACAGCCAACTCCTCTCATTACAACACAGCATGTCCCTGATCCTTTTGGTTTAGGAACAAGCAGTGGTGGTTCCTGGCTTCAACCTAGTCCAACTAGGATGGAATATGAGCCAATGCCCTATGATTCACCTCTCCCAACAGGTCACACAGTTGGAAGTGTTGAGGGCAGTGGGCAACCTATGGAATTGATGGAACTATGTACCAAGTTAACTAAGCAGGTTGAATCTCTGGAGAAAGACTTGGCACAAGTTAAGGAGCAACATGCCAAGGATGTTACAAAACTGCAAGAAGAGATTCAGACTTTGAAGAAAGAGTTGCAGGGGTTGAAACAGAAAAGGAGAACTGCAAAGAACGTGATTTCATCTCCATCCTCACCTCATGATGGTGACTCAGAGGAATTCAGTGAAGATTTTGGAAATTCTCCCAAACAGGGGAGGAAAACAGATGCTGAAACCAAGGGGAGGAAAATTGATTTTGGAGATGAAGGTGATTCAGATGCAGATTTTGATTTTGGAGTTACTGATTTGGACACTAAAGAAGAAGTTCCTCAACAGCAACTTGATACAAGTCAACCAAAGCAAGCATCTTCCACTGCTGCAAATATTTCCACTGATACCATTTCCACTGCAGAGCAAATGGTTCCCACTGCTGGACAAAATATTACCACTACAGAGGAAGAACTTGAAAAGAAGAAGGAAAAAGGTAAAGCAGTTGTGCAGAGTGAAGAGCAACCATGAAGGAAGGTTTCAAAGAGAGTACAAGCTCAAGTTGATCATGATGCAGAAGTTGCTAGAAAGCTCAGAGAAGATGAAGTTTCAAACAAGAAAAGGCTAGATGAAATAGAGATTGCAGACTTCATGGAGGCTAAAAGGCTGGACAGAATGGAAACCACTGCTCCAATGGATGTAAATCCACTTTCCACTGTTCCACCCACAATATTCAGAGAAAAGACTCCAGAGTTTACATATGTACCTACAGAACAAGAGATTGAGTTCTTGATTTCTAATGATCCAGTAGTCAAGAAGAAAGCAATTGACCTAGTTGCAGATAAATCTTTAACTGAAGAACAAAGAACAACACAGTTGAAGGACTTCATTCAAATGAAGAATAGACAAGCACTTCAAGATGCAATTGGTTCAGTCAGAAAGGGTCAAAAGAAACCAAGACAACCAACTAAGGCACAAATTATCTCAGTGATGAAATCTTATTGTTGCAGAGTTGGTGGCTGGAAAATGGATCAATTCAAAGGGATGACTGATGATCAGATTGAAGGTGTCTACTACAGAGTTAAAAGGCAAGATAATGACTTTATTCCTATGAACTCTGAAGAAGAAGAAAGAAGATATCCTAATCTGAAGAGAAAAGCCAAAGATAGTGAACCTTAGACTCTTAAGAAAACAAGATTTGCTAAAGAACAAGAAGTTCAATCTGAGAAATTCACAGAAGAACAGCTGACTGGCATGATTTTGATTGAAGAAGAAGATTTTTATCCTGACCCACTGCAAGTCAGACATCCTATTGTTGATTGGGAAGTGTATACTGCTAGCAATTTTGCTCCAACATGGAAGATTACAAGGCTAGGTGGTGAAACTTCATCATTCATTCAGTTTGAAGAACTCATCAAAGCATGTGACAGAGATGATCTTGATACATTGTGGAGATTAGTTCAAGAAAGGTTTGATTCTGACAATCTTAAAGATATGAAGGAAATGCAGTTATGGGTTGATCGAAGAAGGCTATATGAACCATATGCTAATGATAATTTCTGGAAGTTTGAATCTTCATGTTATGGTACTACATGGACTTACTATGATTCATGTGAAGTTCATCATGTTTCTACAAAAGCTGGAGTGGATGCATTTATGTTTGCTGAGAAAGAATACCCACTCAGAGCTGGAACTCTCACTGTGATGTTGTCTTCAACAATAAGGGTTCATGAAGATACTGAGAAGGTCAGAGCTTTAATACATAGGATTCAAGATCAATGTTCAAGAGCTATTCAGGCTTTAAGAAGAAAGTGAAGTGTTTGGAAGAATTCCCCAAATCCTTACAGATGATGCAGATTAAAGAAACTTATTGATTTGCAGAGAAATCAAAAGTGTAGGGGAGGATTGTTGGGAATAAGGCTAACAGTTACCACTGATAAGCTTGTGGAAGACACTGCTGAAGAATGCACTAGCAGTGGAAACACATTACCACTGCTAGTACATATTATTATCACTGCTATTAGGATAATTGTTATGTATTCGTGTATAGATAAGTATAGAAAAGATCTTGTGTTTATTCTCTATAGATAGCATTAAACTTATCTTGTAAAGGACTCCTTGTGCTATAAAAGGAGGTCCTAGGTCATTGTTCTATAAACGAATTAAACCCTAAAGAGCTTCAAGGTGTAACCCTAGTGATAAGCAAGATCACTCGTATTATTCTTAATAATATTGAAGCTTTGTGTTATACTGTTCTTGTAACGCCCCGACCCGACAAGGGTAAAGGAATCACAAATAATGGTGTCATATCAAAGCAAACATAAATATCCAAAAGAAATCTTAACATAAATGCGGAAATAATTCAAGTCAACATGACTTCAATACATAGGTCCCAGCGAAAAAAATAAACTCCAACAAAATATCTGAAATAACAAGGTCTTAAATGGCATCATAAGATCAAAGCTAAATATCTCTAAGGTAAGTCCACTCATGCACTCATCCCAAAGCAAAACCCAGCTTCCAATGCTTAGATACCTGCCGCGGAAGAAAAGAAATGCGGCTGAGCTTCAAAAGCCCAGTGAACAGATATGAAAGCAAAGCGAATACTGAACGAAAAAAAATAGCAAAATCATAATCATTTTCAGAGTATAAATCAGAATTAACGAATTAAGTTTATAGTTAACTACCACGAGCCCAGAAACAAATATCAGATCATAATCATATTCTCATAAGGCAACATTTCTCGTAAGGCAACATTTGTAGGGAGACCTACGAGTTATGAAGGACGTGCATGCAAAGCGGCATCAATCATCAGATAACATATAACAGATAACAGATCTAGGATGCATCCATATGCCCCTTCCTACATATACAAAATATGCTCCACCATCCAGGAATGTGGCGAACATCACTCTCTGCCCTAGAGTCATATCAGAGGTGCATCACTGATACGGACATGGAACCCCATGACTAGTGAAATATTTGGCTCGGGTTTCAAACTATCTTAGGTCAAATCAGAATGTCATAACTGACACGATCATATTTTATCGAAGGTTATTCATATTTTCAAAATCGAGTTTTCATATCATATAGTTCAAAATCGAGATGTTTCATAATTGAAATCGAGTTCAGATAAGCAACGGCTCAAACAAAACGGAATGGGGTTCATAGCAAAGGCTTAGGAAACCCTAATAGAAAAGCTAACGAAAGAAAACGTTAAAAGGAACCTTTACTGAAAAGGTCAGAATATCTGTACCTTATCCCAAAGCAAATGATCGAAAAGCAGAAATACGGAAAGCAAAGGATTACTCCTTCTTCTCAGAACCTATACACATTAACGGTCGTCCATGTTATTTATGATTCCATAATCGTCGAAATGATCTTTTAAATGTTTGGTGTTTATACTTAGTGTATTCAGTGATCTTCATACCTTAGGGTTTTATGATTAAATGAGACTTAAGTGTTTTATAATTAATATCGTAGATTAGGGTTCATTATGTCATTTATTAAAGTTTAGGGTTAAATGTGAAAATAGTTTAAACGTCATAACTCACACATGAAATAACGAATTAACACTCTTAGCTTCAAACCCTAATCGACTCTCATTATGTTCTAGGGTTTCCTCCTTCTTTTAATATCACATTAATATGCATTTACTTTTCATGTTACGTCTTTTAATGACTCGCTACTTAACCTAACACCTTCATGTCTTAACCATACGTTACTTATACACATATTATACGTCAACTTTTATTCCCATGCACGTTTATGATTTTATGTGACACACAAGTTACTTATTACTCGGATTAATTACACATCTACACACACATGCACAATAGTTTAGACTAGATACGACCACGTACTACGTTTACATATCCACAAACTCACTTGACTTATAAAACGCACGCATATGAGACACGGTTCACAAACCATTTATGGTTCGGCTTGCATTATTCGGTTCACACTTCAAACTAGGGTTTAGGTTTACATGATCTTTACTCGTTTAATACTTGTTCAAAACTTTTATATGGTTCGGTTTACATGTAGAGGTTCAGCTAATAGGTTTTACGCAAACTCTAGCTCACCTACGTACTTTACATATTCAAGTTGTCATGTTTTTATCTTAGCCGAAACATATACATGGTTCGGTTCTTATATACATATGGTTCGGTTCTATGGCTCAACATATATCTATGATCCGATTTAATAATACGTATTACATAACATGTTCTTTAATAATTATGAGGTTCAAGTCATTACGGTTTGTCTTTGTTTGGTTTCACACGGCTCGGCCACAAAAGAAAATACAAAACTCGACTAAACAAAACATATCACAACATATTAACGTAAGGTGTAACGAAAGAAGACGAATAAACATTGTTATACCTTAGCTTTGTTGAAGCAAAAGTCTCGACACCACAAGACTAGGGTTCGGCCGAATGGGAAGAAAAGAAAAGAGAGAGGCAACAAAACTAGGGTTTCAATTTCATGATAAGTGATTGTATTTATAGGTGGTATCATTTTTGTTTTAGGGCTTTGAGGAGGGGGTTTGCGTTTCGGCTTGGTCCAACCGAGCACACAAAACCAACGGCCCAAATGGCCTTCTTGGCTCTCGGCTCCCTTGATCCAAACGAGACAAAATACTCGGCCCAAGTGGTTCACTGTTAACGAAAACGAGGCCCAACATATTAGCGAAACGTTTAAATCTTTCGTCGTACCAAAATCGATCACGTACACACATTCATTTAGTTTTACTTGTTCGTAAGTTAGGTTTTAATTTCGTTAAATGATTATAAACGTATTTTACGTATTTTATAATTTTTTTATTTCGAGGGTATTTTAGTCTTTATCTATGTTTTAGATTTTCAGGTTTTACAATTCTTCCCCTCTAAAAGAAGAATTTTCGTCCTCGAAAATTGAATGAAACGAAACAAAAACGAAATGAGAACATACCGAACTATTCAAAGAAATGAGGATAAATAGCTCGCATCGACTCTTCCGGGTGATTTTTCCAAAGAATCTTAACGAACGGAATGACTTTGTTTCTCATGACTCTTTCTTGTCTTTCTAAAATAGCTTCCGGTTCTTCAGAATAAGACATATCGGATTGAATTTGATCAAACGGATAAGAAGCAACGTGTAACGGATGATAATTGTATCCCCTTAGAAGAGATACATGGAAAACATCATGAACATGCGATAACTGAGGCGGAAGTGCTAATCGATACGAAACTTTTCCTATACGTTCCAGAATTTCGAACGGACCGATGAATCGAGGACTGAGCTTGCCCTTGATTCCAAAACGTTTCACACCTCTAAACGGCGAAACTTTCAAAAATACACGATCTCCAACCCGAAATTCTAAATCACGACGATGCTTGTCGGCATAACTTTTCTGACGAGACCTAGCCTCCTTCAGCTTTTCTCTAGCAATAGCTACTTTCTCATTACTGATCTCAATCATTTCCGGACCTTCAATTAAGCGTTCACCTACTTCATCCCAACAAGTAGGTGCTCTACATTTCCTTCCATAAAGAAGTTCAAACGGTGCTGCCTTAATGCTAGCATGCCAACTGTTGTTGTATGCAAACTCTACTAAACACAAATATTCATCCCAGCTGCCAGTCCATTCTAAAGCACAAGCCCTTAGCATGTCCTCTAAGGTCCGAATAGTCCTCTCTGACTGACCATCTGTTTGAGGATGAAATGCCGTACTAAAATTAAGTCGAGTACCCCAAGCTTTTTGCAAACCTTTCCAAACGAGAGTAAACGCGGATCTCTATCGGACACAATAGATGCCGGAGTACCATGAAGCCTAACTATCTCTTGCTGAAAAATTTCCGCCAATCTACCAATACCATAATCCTTTCTAATTGGTAAGAAATGAGCAGATTTGGTTAGTCGATCAAAAACTACCCAAATCGCATCATGCTTCTTCCGAGTAAGAGGTAGTCCAGTCACAAAATCCATAGATATCTTATCCCACTTCCATGTCGGAATATCCAATGGTTGCAACAGTCCACTAGCCCTTTGATGTTCAATCTTAACCTGCTGACAAATCACACACTTCGACACAAACGTCGCCACATCTTGCTTCATGCCATTCCACCAGAAGTACTGTTTCAAATCCCTATACATCTTCGTAGAACCAGGATGGATAGTGAAAGGAGAACTATGAGCTTCAGTCATAACTTTCTCGCGAAGTACCGAATCATTGGGAACACAGAGCCTATCTTCATACCATACAATTCCGTCATTATCAACCTTAAACTCCGTCTGCTTACCCTCTTCAACATTTTGCGCTACCACACTCGCCGTCATCTTTCTGAGCATCCTTAATTTGCAGTATAAGGTTTGACTCCACCTTCATACTAGCCCAGTATCCATCAAAACCTCGTACGCATAGCTCAACATCCAAACGCTCTAAGTCACGAATAATCCTAGGTTCAATCTCAATACTTGCAAGAATGCCTGATTTCCGACTAAGTGCGTCAGCAACTACGTTAGCCTTACCTGGATGGTACTGAATGTTGGTGTCATAATCCTTAAGAAGTTCTGTTAGGAATTAGAAAATTCCATAGTGAAGAATCGGTCACCCCAAATATTATCTAGCATAAGTTAGCTCGTAGACTTGTCGTTATTTACGTTATTAAGTAGTTTATTAATTAGTTTGTAGCGTAGTTTAGTTTATAGCAACACCGTGGAGGAAGGACGGGTCTTTACCCACTGTATGCCTGATCCACAGGCCGATAGGAGGTCGTGTATTTGTAACTATAAATACCCCTTCCATCCATGGAAGGGGTGTGGCTTCTTTGAATAAACCTTTCATTTGTTAAGCAACTCTCTTCAAGAAACCTCCTCTCAACTCTCTTCATCTCTCTAAAATGGCTTTCTTATTTAATCATTGTCCTAGACCACCCGAATCATCAAACAACATAAATATTGGATCCTAACAATTGGTACCAGAGCCAAGGTTTTGTTGTTTTGATGTTTCGTATGGTTTTTGGCACTCGTTGGTGTATGCGGTTTGTACCGTTCGTGTGCGGGTTGATGTGTTTATTGTGATGGTTGAATGAGTTTTGATTTGGTTATGTTAAAGTTTGTTGCTTGTATCTTGTTTTTGTTTAAGTGTTAGTCATTCAATGGTGTTCATGTGTCTAAATGTTTGTGTGGTCATAACAGTTTATTAACTTTGTTCTATTACATGTCTAAATTAATACCATTTGTGTGGTATAACAATATTCATGAGTAAACTGTTTTTCAGTTTTTTTTCAGAACAGTGGTTATTAAAAGTTCTATCATTTTGGTCAAAATGGTTAAGTTCTCATTGTTCAAATACGGGTCAAATGATGGTTTTTCCTTAAGCAGTTTCTGGGTCTGAGTATTGGAGTTATGGTATGCTTCTCTATGTCATTCATCTATGCGAGTTATGTGCTGATTTCTTAGATGCGACTTACAGCTTGCTATTGAGCGAGTTGTCTAATCTGTTAAAAATGCGTGTTGTGATGCTGCCCAGGTTCAAGGAACCTGTTGCGAGTTGTCTACTAGCATTCTTGAATGCGACTTGTCTACTAGCATTCATGAATGCGAGTTGTTATTAAAATCTTTGAAAAACATGCGAGTTGTTTTTTAACAATTTCAAAAGCGACTTGCCATATGCGAGTTGTGTGTTTTGATTTTTGAGTCAAAATACTATACGTGTTGTTAATTAAAACCTGATGCGAGTTGGTTGTGTGAACATGAAAAGATAATGCAAGTTTATGATGCGAGTTGTTAATTATAACTGATGCGAGTTGATTTGTTTAAGCCAACTGATTCAACCATTGCAACACAAAGGATAACCACACTCATGACTCAAACCTCAACTAGACCAATCCAAATACCAAAATGACTCATGTGACTTCTGGTACAATAAACCCATTCAGATTACTTCAATTCATCATAACAACAATCTCAACACCATAACTTCTACAACCCTCAACACCTCCTACAGACCCTTGACACGAATCAAAAACATGAATGAAATGAATCTCAGAAGGGGTTTGTGCATTTTCAATGCCTAATCAAGACCATAAAGGGTCCACATCACACAACCCTGTCATCACTGATTCTTTTGAAGAATAAAACTTCATTGACTGTTCGAACAAGTTGAATGAGAGTCCAAGTAACGTGTCTCAAACTCTCATTCCATTCGAGTATCTCACTATGTTACCATAAAAAAAAGGTCTTCAAACAAGAAACGGACATCATTTAGAATATATAAGTTTTCAATCTCAGTTTTCTTATTTTCGTGGAACCCAAAGGTTACATCAAGACAAAAGGTCTAAAGCACGAAATCCGAAATCATCATGGATCTACAAACTTGTTTGAAGACCAAGCCCCTATTCAATGTACGAATCAAAAAGTAATGAAAATATAACAACTATGTTATCTTTCCTTCCTCTAATTCGTTTTTGACCTCTGATATGAACAAGTAACGCAAACAAAATTCAATTATACCTACCTGAGTTCCTTGGATAAATTGTGATGCCTACACCATCTCGTTAAAACACTCTAGCCATCCCTGTGGCTAGGTCAAACGAGTCACAATCTTGGTACCATCCTTGTGGCGAGCATATTTTGTGAATGATTCTCGTAGTCGTATGTTCTGATGGAGATGAGTCTTGTGTGAGATTTGGTATGAGTATCGTTTTCATGGGAGCAGAAGTGTGGAGATTGGATTGGTGTGATGAGAGATTTTAGGGTTTGAGGTGTAATTTTAGTGATGGGGGCGGACAGTTAATGGTTAGGGTTTCGAAATTTTAGGGTGGGTATGTGAGTGGTAAGTGTTTTATACCCGAAGAATTAGGGCAAATATTACTTATGGATTGATATGGGCTGAATATGGATGTGTGTTGGATCTAATGGGCCTTCGCTGGTCTAGGTGATATTGGGCAAGTATTGGTCTAAGTGATAGATGAGATTCAAATCATTGGTGATATATGTAGTCGATGGGTACATTGATGTATTTGGTGATACGGATTTTTGTTTAAATGGAATGGGTTGGGATAGAGATCATTAATGATATCTCGTGTGATATTTTGGACATGATCGTTGGACTTATGTGTTATTTGGATGAGAAACGTGAAAAGGCCGTTTTCATACGCCATATCATTTAAGTGTCATTGAAGTTGAGTGTTATTTGGATATGATTGTTTTGAATCAAATTGTATTTCTTGGACTGGACTTGGACTAGCACTTGGACTGTTTATAGACCGGATGTTGCATGCAAATGTTAATTGGCCGAGTGCTATATGGGAAATGTAATGGGCTTGATGGTAATGTCACACTTAGACCGAAATTTGTTGGACGAACCGGGCATTGGTATATCTTTGGGCTGAATTTGAATGTTATTAAGATGAAAATATAAAATAGACATTTTAGTTAAGAATTATGAAGAGTTAATTGATACCCGGAATTATGAAAGCAAGACAGGAATAACATTTGTTGGATCTGGTATAAAAAATCTCATGGGCAGTGAAATTGGACATTGAATATTTGATGCGTGTTGAGAATTTTATGTGTGATATTATACAAATGAGAATCTCTATGATTGTTGGACATGGGCTTTGAATGATGATAAGATGGGCTTCTCATGGTTATGATTTGATAATATGATTTGTGATGATGAGATTCGTTGTGTTTGGAGGTTTGGTAATTTGGTTTATACAAGTTCACGGAATGATACTATTTTGTCACGACTTGTATTGAAATTTGAACAAGGTTGACTACGGGGATGTCTGGACGGTATCTCTTATTTGGATTTGAAGTGAAGTTTTTCCGGGCGCATTTACTTATTTTGTCTTCTTTCTTTCTACCATTCCACGAAGATGACTTGTTTGGGCATTTATAGAGTGTGATAAAGACTTGGCTATTTAGTTACGGTTGTGATTCTTTCTCGCTTAACCCACAACGTAGCTATCACTTCGGTGTCTCACGCAGTTGAGGATTTGTCAAGAGGTTTTGTACATCGGGTACACCGTTTCTTCTTCACAAGGATTAGTACAAGTTTAAGTAACAAATCTGGGGAATTTTACTTCATGATCAAGTTTGGCATATCGGGTTTACTTCTCCATGTGGTCACTACAATAGCCGTATGAATGCATGAATGATGTGTTTACCAAAGTATTGATTGGATGGTTGATGATGGTATTGATGTTGGATAATGAACCTCTGATGAACCGCTGCATGTTCCCCTAAAAACAGATATTCACTGAAACCAAAGCTGTCTGAACACATTCAAAATGACATTGTTTACGGTTTTGTCTTGATTTTGTAAAATCCCGCGAAAGAACCTATTTCTCGGTTTAAATCAGAGACGTGTAAAATCCCGTGACAATGGAAACATCCGGATAATAGTAAAGTGCATTTCCGGATCCATCTTACGGTTTGTTCTTGGTTTTGTAAAATCCCACGAAAGAAACTATTTCTCGGTTTAAACTATAGAATTGTAAAATCCCGTGATGATGGAGCCATCCTGGAGAAAGGGAAAGTGTAATTCTGGATCCTTTCTGATGCTGGTGCTACGGTTTCTTCTTCGAAGAAGGGATAAAAGGGTGTACTTCATTAATTGGATGTGTGCTTGGATTTTCGTCATGGCAGTTTGGTTATTGTATGGTTTTACGGGGTTATGTGCTTTATAACCATGGTCAGGATGAAACCATTATCAAAGTTCATTTAAATGTCAAAGAAGGCTAGATTTGAGCAGTTCAGAAGATGTGACAATGGCGTTAATTCAGTATTATTTATTTGAGGTTGAAGTGAAATATCACGGGCGAGTGTACTTAGTATCTGAAGTTATCAGGGGATGGTTGGATGAAGATTCTTCATGATCCTTGTTTGAGCTTATTATTAAAAATGAAGACTTGGAAATCTAGTTATTGTTGGGTGTCTTTTACCTTTTCTTTTACCACTTGAGGGAATTGGGCTCATACCACCACAAAATAACTATCACTTTAAGGAGTTACGTTGTAGTGCTCAGTGTCACATTGAATTGTGGATTCTCAAGAGGTGATGTACGTCTATTACTTGATGGTTGGTTGGATGAAGAGTATAGAGTACTTAGAGATTCAATGGAGGATGAAGTCTCGGGACCGCTCTTTGTTACATATGTGCAAGTTTAAGTCACGAGTTCGGGGTAGTTTACTTCAGGGTCAAATTCATCATATTGGGTTTTCTCCATCAGCTGTCACGACAAATAGCCTACTGAATGATAATGGGGTTGATTACAAGTTTGCCAAGAGTAGATGAAAAGAGAGAGATTATGACGTATGAACACATCAGTTCATGCCTCGTACTCTAAAACTCTAAAGAAAAGAAATGTGTACGTTTCAGTGCGCATTATCTTCCAAAGAAGAGAAATCTTCTTATGACGTATGAACACAACAGTTCATGCCTCGTACTCTAAAGGAAAGAAAATTATGCGTTTCATGCGCTTTATCTTCGAAGAAGAGAAATCTTCTTATGACGTATGAACACTACGCTTCATGCCTCGTTCCTCAAAGAAAAGAAATGTGCGCTTGGCTGCGCATTATCTTGAAGAAATCTTCTTATTATGACCATTCTCATCAACATGCTTCATGCTTTTCCATGTGCTTTCGATTATCAAGTGAACCGGGACTCTGTTGATTGTTTTCTTTTTTCACTTGCTCAACTATAATGACGATGGCGACATCATGTGCTAATTTTGCGGGGAGAAGTGTGAATAGAATACTTTTGGATGATTTCACTTATTTAGTCAAGAATGGCATCTCCGTATGCAATTCTTGAGGGGAGAAGAAGTGTGAATTTTTTGCATTGTTGATTGATTTTTGAGAATATAAATGGTCATACGGCTCTAAACTCATGTAAGAACCGAGCTTCTTCTTATCGGTCATCTTCACATGGAGTTTTCTCTTCTAAGAGCGGTAGGTTGACATCTTCCCTGGATTGATGAGTTTATCGACGAAGTGATTCTGGTTAATGCTTCACGTACACATCAACATGATGATTCGAACGATCTCTCTGTTCTTGTTTGATGTGATTGGTAGTTTGGTGTTACCATCTTATGTGTTCGTTTAGCGCCCTGATTGCTAATTTTCTTTATGAACATCTTTCTGTTCTTGTTTGATTGGGAGGGATTTTAGTTAAGGGGATTTGCAAGATGTAAGTTGATTGGGATGTTTTTTGGTGATGTTCTTGTTTTTGGTGAGTTGAAGATGTTAACTATCTATTCCCCAATTGGACAATCTTGAAGAAGGTCGAGTCTTGATCGGTTCTACATTCTCTGATGCGTGTTAGAAGACTAAAGACGAGTTGCATTTAACGATCTAAAGACTTCTTCTTAATCGGGCATTTATCAAACAGATTGTCGGTTTAGGGGAGAGCACTAATTGGGAGAGTGTTATAAGTCGATTCAATCCCCAATTAGACTTAGCTCACATTATTCAGACATGTTGATTCTCACAAAGACTTCAAGCAATCTTCTCAAAAAATTTTAAGTATTTGGGCATTCAAAGAGTTCTTGACGAAGTATCAAAACCGAGAAAGGGGAAGAGAGTCAAGCATCTAGCGAGTAAACTTGATGTACTTAATACTTCTAAGAAATTGAAGATATCCCGGAAAGACAAATGTTATTACAGCAGAGAAACTCAAGGTTTGACTCATGGCGAGTAAACTTGATGAACTTAATTCTTCTAAGTGATTGAAGATATCCCGAAAAACAAATGTCATGACCGCAACTCAAGGTTTTACTCATCAAGGCGTTTAGTGTTAGTATTTCAACTACGTGGGGGAAGTGATGTTAGAGAAAGTTTCTAAAGATAAAAGAGGTACACTAGTGTGTGGTGATTTCGATGGTATCGTAATGATCGAGGGAGAGTGTGTGTACATTGGGGCTCAATTGTTTCACTTGAGGGCTTAATCATGATTCAGATATAATCACTTATTCGGAGTTGACATCGCGAGATTGTCATCCGGAGATAATCGGTGACTTGGCCTCGCTTCTTCAATGTTATCAATTATTCCTTCCTTGGGTATTGGTATACTTCGGATACTTGAGCTTCATACACGATCATCGGGGAAGAAAAATGTGAACATGGGGAGGTGTTTTCATTCCCCTCATGATGTGTATTCGGAAGAGCTCTTGGGTATTGGTGTACTTCGGGTTCTTGAGCTTCATACACGATCATCGGGGAAGAAAAATGTGAACATGGGAAGGTGTTTTCATTCCCCTCATGATGTGTGTTCGAGAGAGTTCTTGAGCATTATACAAAGAAGCTGACTGCATCAATTCAACTACTTGGGGGAATTGTTCTCTTGACACCTTTTGGAATGGATTGCTTCATACTTCAGTGGTTATGAAATTTGAGAAGATTATTTTATGTGTGGGATGATACGTTGTTGTTCTTTTGGATGATATAACCTCGAGCGGAGAATCTCGATTATCGGTCTTAAAGGAGCAGGGATTTATGATAATGGTGTGCTTTTACGTGCACTTTGGCTAAGGCAAGCTTGAAATAGAGCTTTGAATCTGCTCATCTAATGGATTTTCGGTTTGGGGGGAAGCTGCCAAAGTCTCTCTTTCTCAAAGGCTCAATTTCTCTCTTCGATTCAAGAGTCTTGGAAGCTTTGGTGGTGAATGTTTAAGAGATGATGACTTCTATCTTCTACAACGGACTTCGATATCCTTATCTCGGTACTAAGTATCATCATCTTCTTAAACTATATCATCTACTCTATCCTTGTATATATTTATTAAAAACCAAATACAAAAATATAAAACCAACAAAAGAAAATAGAAAAATATAAAACCTTCAAAAATCCATAAAAATCAGAAAATTTCAAAAATACCAAAAATATGTTTTCTAAAGACATGTCTTCTGGTATCGATAACATCTACGGTCTTAGAAATGTCATTCAATAATGGCACGGGACTTTAGATGAAGTTCGAAAGCGGAGGTGTAAATATTTCTTTCTAAACATGTCTCGAAAATTCAAATGGCTTCGCTTATTTGATCAGAACCAGCTTCAAAATGGCTTGCGCTTACTTCCATTGTAACCGTGCTTAAACTATCGCTTGCTATTATTTCAGATAGCAACCCGTTCTTCATGAAAGGAAAGTGTTGCGCTAAACCAATTTTTCAAATATTTCGCACTTATCTTAAAACAAAACAAGGAAAGTATGTCGTCATAAAGATCGCTTGTTCCTACACAAATGTTTTTCCTTCTAAAATTCTTTAGAAAAATATTTGTTGTGTTTTCAAAAATGGTGGAAAATGAGTTGCTTAAAATCAATCAGTTTCAGAGTTTTTATAAAATTTGAAAACTCAATCAATGACTTCAGCACTTTTAAAATCTTTTATAAATTGAGTCATTGATTGAGGGGATAATGTTTTCAAATCTATATCATCTAACGGGCTTTCTTAATTATCCTACGTGCTTAATTAAAATGATAATTGCCTATGTTGAAGGACTAGGTTTCTAGGATATGATTGTTAGGTTTAGATGATTAGAATTTGATGAACACATAATTCCCATACCTTATATGAACTGATTGATATGTTGAATTGACTTTTATTAGTCGACATTGTTTGGGTGTTGTTGACCACCATATATCTGTATGTGTGTTCACTAACGTATGCAGGTATATTGGTTATAAGAATGTTCCCGATCCAATCCCAAGATGAATATGATTGGATGCCGAAAGGAAAGGGTAACGATTTCTTGTGTCGACAAATGAAGAAACGGGTCTTAATTTGACTTCAATGGAGAGTTGGCATAAATGCAACGTAAGAGGTCTCACTGCATCGGCAGATGGTTTTCTTCTAAGTGATTGAAGAAACAGAGCTTAATTTGACCTCGGTTGGCATTCAAAATGCAACATAAGAAGAAGTCTCACTGCATATGCAGACGGTTTTTTTTCCAAACACTACAAGAACAACAACGAAGCTTCTCAACCACTAATGTATCTTTGTGCGATATTGTGATGATACCATTTTTCTAAAACTTTGCAATGTAGTGTTTTTGAAAATGGAAAAATATTGTTTTGAAAATATATTGGACTAAATTTTGTAAATCACCGGACTTCATTTTATCAAAATTTAAGTCACTCAATTATCGACTTGGGTCATCGATTGAGGGGGAGAGTGATTTAATTTAAAATATTTTCAAACAATATATCTTCAAAAGAGTCCGTTGTACAAATTAAAGTGGGGATCTAAAGATTTAATGTTATGTCATGGTATGATTTTCTTTAGAATCAAGATCTTTCAAAATGAAATTTTTCTGTTCTTGTTTGATTGTGAAATTATTTTATTTTACCTAAAAGATCGCTTAAAACAATAATACCTGACACTAACAATCTTTAATGTCTTAAAATGGTCCTTACCTGTCATTTTTCAAAATTAAATCAAGCCACGTCTTTCCCCAAAATCTTTTAAATGATTTAAATCAATTGGGATCACAAATCTCAAAAGGTTTGAAATTTTGATCGGGGTAGAGATCGTGGAGTTAAATCTCTTATATGTTTAAATGGAATTGGTTTTAGTCCTTTAAAGGCACTCCTGCCCATGTGCCAAAGCGATTTCATACACAATGCACATGTTGAGGAGGAGGATTTATCCAAAAACATGAAGAGTATTTAAACCAGGCCACATATTCTCCCATGTTTTCTAAACCGTATTAAATCACTTGAGATTCAAAATCTCAAAGGGTTTGATATTTTTGATCGGGGGAGAATTTGTGATTTAATAATGAAATTTGATAAAGGTGATCGTTTTGATTTAATTGTGCAAATGCTCTCTCATATGTGCTAAACGCCAATCTCAAGCACATATTGAGGGGGAGCAAACAAACTATCGAGGTACAAAGCTTTTAAAGTGATTTAAGTACCTTGATTGAGTTTTAAATGGTTTCTTAATGGCTTGTGATTGTGGATGTGCTTCAAATTAACTCTTGCCTCTATGTGATAAAATGATTTCTCTTATCCTATGCACATATTGAGGGGAGAATTTACCAAGAAAATCAAATGGCTTTTTCTATGAAAATTGTGATCAAAGAAAATATTTCAAAGTCCTCTTGCCTCCATGTGCTAAACAATTTCTAAATCATATGCACATGTTGAGGGGAGGTTTTCTAAATGATCAAAACTTTTAAGGTACAAAATGCTTTGATCTCGTATCACAAGTACCTTGATTGTTTTTCCAAATGACTTTTCAATTGGTTTCAAGGAAGAATGAACTGTACCAAAAGACCGACCATTTTACTTTATGTACGGAGTTATAAGGATGGTGAGGTTAGGTATTAGTTCCCACGATCCGAGCCAGGAACCGGAGGGATCTACCGTGGACAATCCACTAGAAAGTGTAGAAGTCCTTAGGTATGATGAAAAAAAGGAGAAAAATGAGAATATGGGAAGAGTCGGCATGAGACGAGCTAGTACTGAATAAACCCAACAAGGTTCTAGTAATGAAGTCTCGGTAAGCAGCGAAGGGTTGAAGAATGAAATAGAATTGAATGTGAAAAGGGTGAAAAGAAATAGCCCTCCAATAATTCAACCTTAGGGCGGAAACCGGGTTCAATACATATGCTACTGGTGTTTACTAAGGTAACACCGGTATTGAAGACAAGACATCATGGACCCAAAGGATGCCGCACTACAACTTCCTAAGCTACTCAAGTTCCTCTTAAAAGGACTTGTTTCATTCTCACGGGAACCTACATAATCTATCGACTTTCTCTTAGAGATTGTTGGTATTGAAGAAGGAGACCCTCTCCCTAGTCTCCCAGATAGGAAACAAAATGTGCATTAATTGAGTCTAGAGCCAAGAGATCATCCACAATATCTCATTAGGACACTATACTTGAAGACTTGTTGTTTCACACAATGTGGAAAGTAAGAATATATCTTAAGAGTCCTACGCATTATCCTTGTGGTATTACCAGAACATCCGAGTGATATGTAAAAATATTCACGATGAAGATGGAAATCCTTCTAGAGCCAACATCAAACAAGCTCTTGGTGGGTGACATGTGAGATCTTCTCGTAAGATCAAGCTTGTGACAACTGGACAGAAACGATGGGGCGACTCACTCTTGAATCAACCTTGGTCTAGGATTGGAATTGAGGAATACTTTTGGAAAAACCATTCGATGTGCAAACCTTCTTTTCTCTAGCACATCGAATGTGTACTTATGTTTTCAAATTCAAAAGTATCTCGATTGAAAAATACTTTTAGAAAAACCGCTCGATGTGCATCTTCTTTTCACTAGCACATCGAATGTGTACTCATTCTCTAATACAAAAGTATTTTGATTGAAAATTGATCTTTCTCATAAAACCTTCGTCGTATTGCAAAACTCTTTCTTCTAAGCAATACGCCATTGTTTTCAAATCAATTTTTCATCAATCGGTGAATCTCAATTCGCTGGTTCACTCACTCCGTGTTGTCTTCTTTGAGACGCGTTCGGTTTGAGAACGGCTAGAACAGTTTCGCGAAACCTCGCTAAGGAGATTCTTAGGAATCCTACTTGATCACAGTGCGATACTTACAGATCAATCGGGAACCGTGGGCCGTACTCAATTCAAATAAAGTGATCAAAGACACTTTCGTATGTTTTATTGCTAACCGTTGTTTTGCGGTACATTTGACGGTTGCGGTGATCGTAATTGAGGAGTCAATCCAAAGCCGCATGCTCACAGCATCCACACTTAATTTGAAGAAATCATGGTAGTGCATATCTACATAACCGGTTCTGATATTTTTATACTATGCTTACGCTTCGCCGCAAATATCATGAGTCAGTAAAGCTTCCGCTACTCTGATGGAAAGATGTCATGATTCAAAAGTGTGAGCATGTCGATCCAAAAGTCACAACATCACATGAAGGCAACACAACTATGGATGATCCAGAGAGATTTTTTGTGGCTGATGATCTCAATGAAAGCTCGAAGATCATCAAAGATGTGGATCAGTTCAAAGACCTCCACTAAAAGTACAAAATAATCGGACTTTGAAGAATAGCTACAAAAGCACAATGATACGGAAGTTGAAGAATTAAAGTCTACGAGCTCAAGAACAAAGTCAAGAATAGAATGCTAGGATTCGAAATGTAAAACATGGGGTGACCTCCCTTAGGGGGAGATTGTTAGGAATTAGAAAATTCCATAGTGAAGAGTCGGTCACCCCAAATATTATCTAGCATAAGTTAGCTCGTAGACTTGTCGTTATTTACGTTATTAAGTAGTTTATTAATTAGTTTGTAGCGTAGTTTAGTTTATAGCAACACCGTGGAGAAGGAGGGTGCGGGTGCCTTACCCACCGTATGCCCGATCCACATGCCGATAGGAGGTCGTGTATTTGTAACTATAAATACCCCTTCCATCCATGGAAGGGGTGTGGCTTCTTTGAATAAACCTTTCATTTGTTAAGCAACTCTCTTCAAGAAACCTCCTCTCAACTCTCTTCATCTCTCTAAAATGGCTTTCTTATTTAATCATTGTCCTAGACCACCCGAATCATCAAACAACATAAATATTGGATCCTAACAAGTTCTAACCATCTTCTTTGTCTCATGTTAAGTTCTTTCTGAGTGAAAATATACTTGAGACTCTTATGGTCAGTGAAAATATCACACATCTCTCCATACAAGTAATGTCTCCAGATCTTCAATGCGAACACCACAGCAGCTAACTCAAGGTCATGAGTTGGGTAATTCTCTCATACGGTTTGCTGCCTTGAAGCGTAAGCTTATCACCTTTCCATGTTGCATCAAAACACGGCCTAATCCTTTCTTAGATGCATCACTATAAATTTGAAATCCTCCGAACCGGATGGAAGAGTCAAAATAGGAGCGGACACCAATCCCGCTTCAACTCTTCAAAACTTTCTTCTCGTTCATCCGTCCATACAAACTTTTCACCTTTTCTCATCAGTTGGGTTAAGGGCAAAGCTAAACGAGAGAAACCTTCAACAAAACGCTCGGTAGTAACCAAGCAAAGTCCTAGAAAACTCCTAACCTCGGCCATCGTCGTAGGCCTTGGCCACTTAGTGATAGCCTCAACCTTAGACGGATCCATGGTGATACCATCAACAGATACAATATGACCAAGGAAAGCGACTTGTTTTAACCAGAACTCACACTTCAAAATTTACGTACAACTTCTTCTTCCTAAGAATCTCCAAAACTATCCGGAGATGTTGTTCATGCTCTTCTTCAGACTTAGAGTAAACTAAAATGTCGTCGATGAAAACGATAACGAACTTGTCGAGAAACTCATGGAAAACACGATTCATTAGGTCCATAAATACTGCAAGAAAGATTTGTCAAACCAAAAGGCATAACGAGGAATTAAGTAATGACCATATCTGTGCACAAACGCGGTCTTAGGAACATCTTGCTCCCTCACACGAAATTATGATAACCGGATCTCGTGATCAATCTTAGAAAAGAATTTAGCTCCTTGCAGTTGATCAAACAAATCATCTATACGCGGAAGAGGATAACGGTTTCGAATAGTAATACGGTTGAGTTCACGGTAGTCGATACATAGACGCATACTTCCATCCTTCTTCTTCACAAACAAGACAAAGCACCCCATGGAGAAACACTGGTTGAATGAATCCATTTTCTATCATCTCTTGCAGGTGCTCCTTCAACTCCTTCAGTTCTATTGGTGCCATACGATATGGAGCTTTTCAAATCGGTTCAAAGACTGTGAATTAACTCAATGCTAAACTCAACTTCTAGCCGGGGAAGACCGTGAAGTTCATCGGGAAAACGCGTCTGGTGAATTCACAAACAACGTAAAGGTTTTCAATGTTAGGACTCTCCAAAGATGTGTCCTTAATATGCTGAGAAAACCTTGGCACCCATGAGCAAGCATGGTCCGTGCCTTCATAGCATAAATAAACTTAACAGATTTGAGAGGTTGAGAACCATAATAAACAAATTGTGGATGTTTTATGTCTCCAAAGATCGAGTTCTAGCATAGCAGTCAGTTGAAGCTCTATGATAAGCCAACCAATCCATGCCTAGAATGATATCAAAATCGACCATATCGAGAGGATACTGATTTGCGTGTTTAATACGCATCATCAAAACGAAGAGGGCACTTAACGTATTTATGATCAATGATCATGTGGTTTTCATAGGCGTAGATATCGATAAGTGATTTGTTAGCGGTTTGGGCTTCATATTAAGTTTCTTAGCAAATGTGACGGATATAATGGAGTGTGTGCACCTGTCAAATAAAGCTAAGACGAAAAATCATCAATGAAAAGAGTGCCCGTAATGGTACCGGTGCATTCCGCTTGATTCCGAGTAGAGCATAAACACGTCCCGATAGTAGGTGGCGGCTTGATGTAGTTTCCAAGAATCACCGGGTTCTTCTTAGGGCAATCCTTGATCTTGTGAGTAGTGGAACCACAAGAGAAACATCCACCAGGGCCTTGAAACACGGTCCTAGATGAGCCTTTCCACAAGTAGTAGATAGTGGGGAGGCAAACTTCACCGCCCTTGTCACGTAAGATCCTATAACGAAGCACCACGATTTGATCCTCGGGCCGACTGATCCTTGTTGTAACGCTGGTTATTGTTACCTTGATTCTGACGATCATTTCCATTCTTACCAGCCTACCGCTATCCCGACTCCTTGCCTCGTGCCTAGAGTCCACATTCCTTCCCGACCGACCTCACGTGATCATAACTCCTATCCACTTGACCCTCGAATCATAACTCCCTGCCGTAATTTCCTTATAATCATTACTTTAAGTCCTACCTTGAATCCGATCACCATCGCGATTACGCTTGTTGGAACCCGAACCCTCATGAAAGATCTCAATGTTACGAGTCTGGCAGTCATTGCACGACACATCCTCATACTCAGTGTTAAGCAGTGGGTCCAACACCCACTTCTTCAATCCCCACTGAAGTGCTTAGCGGCCTACCATCTCCAAAGATTTCCCACAAAACTTACCAAAATTCATAAACCTACCCATGTACTCATTGGAGTTCTCATGATCAAACCGTAGATTGCCCGATAATCCCTTCATACCTTTGCCGCTTTCAAAGATCGGGAAGTAACGGTTATAGAAGATAGTCCTAAACTCACCAAGTACAAGTAACAACAAAGCATCTCCTCCTCGTGCTTTGAGTGCCTTCCACCGGCCAAAGCATCACCCTCCAATTTAAATGCAGCCAACCGGTCTTAAATTCATCTCCACAACCCAAGATTCAAAACATTGCTTCTCAATATGAGTGATCCAATCCTCGGCCTCGCTGAGTAGCAAAGAAGTGCTAAAAAGAAAGAGGCTTGAAGCTTACAAACGCTTCGAGCCAAGTGTGAATGCCGATGGGTTGATTACCTCCACCACTTCCGCACCATTCGATTCAATGTTGTTGATCACCGTGTCATCACCTCGTGTAGTAAGACCAGGAAAAGAGTGTTGAGCGCATTGGCAACCGCAGCATCCAAGCCGTGAATATCATCGTCTCCATCGGTAGCTACTTTAGTAACGAGTTCGAACCATCCAACGATATTCAAACGATTAGCAAAATGAACAAAGGTGAGGTACGAAATGGAAGTTCGCAGAAGGAATCCTAAAGTCTACCCAATCCTCACAGGTCAAAGCCTAAGCTCTAGTGGTCTCAAAACTTAGTGGTTCTTATGTCACGGTCCCGACTACAAGTCAGAAACCCTGGGCTCGATGCCATAAATTGTAACGCCCCGACAAGGGTAAAGGAATCACAAATAATGGTGTCATATCAAAGCAAACATAAATATCCAAAAGAAATCTTAACATAAATGCGAAATAATTCAAGTCAACATGACTTCAATACATAGGTCCCAATGGAAAAAATAAACTCCAACAAAATATCTGAAATAACAAGGTCTTAAATGGCATCATAAGATCAAAGCTAAATATCTCTAAGGTAAGTCCACTCATGCACTCATCCCAAAGCAAAACCCAACTTCCAATGCTTAGATACACGCTTGGGAAGAAAAGAAATGCGGCCGAGCTTCAAAAGCCGGTCAAAGGAATGATATGAAAGGAAAGCGAATACTAAACAATATCGATAATGAAATATAATGAACGAAAAAATAGCAAAATCATAATCATTTTCGAGTATAAATCATAATTAATCTAATTAAGTTTATAGTTAACTACCACGAGCCCGTAAAACAAATATCAGATCATAATCATATTCTCATAAGGCAACATTTCTCGTAAGGAAACATTTCTCATAAGGCAACATTTGTAGGGGAGACCTACCAGAGTTATGAAGGACGTGCATGCACGCAGCATCAATCATCGAGATAACATATAATGATAATGATCTAGGATGCATCCATACTCCCTTCCTACATATACAAAATATGCTCCACCATCCAGAACGTGGCGAACATCACTCTAATCGCCTCTAGAGTCATATCGAGGTGCATCACGATCACGGACATGGAACCTCCATGACTTGTGAAATATTTGGCTCGGGTGTCAAACTATCTTAGGTCAAATCGAGAATGTCATAACCGACACATATCATATTTTATCGAAGGTTATTCATATTTTCAAAATCGAAGTTTTCATATCATATAGTTCAAAATCGATGTTTCATAATTCAGAAATCGAGTTCAGATAAGCAAATGTTTCTCAAACAAAACGGAAATGGGGTTCATAGCAAAGGCTTAGGAAACCCTAATAGAAAAGCTAACGAAAGAAAGTTCTTGTGATTACTGCTGTTCTGATCTCCCTACTACCCTTCACCTACCCGGTGATTTCTCTTTCTCTTCATTCATTCGGAGGTGAAGATGTTACCTTTGACCACGATATTCCATATAACATTGGTTTAGATCCGTGATACTTCCCATGGATTTTAAATTGTTTTTCTCCCGACCCTTTCAAGAACCCTTTGTTACAGCTTAACCGCTCACAAGCGGTTAGCTTGACAAACGGCGATTTGGGAGGAAAGAAATCAAAACGGGTCGAGTCCACTAGTGACTTCGAATCAAAAACATTAGCACAAACATGGGTTTTCACCCGTGTGTAACACCCTAGTATGGGGGAGATGCCCACATGTTGTAAATATCAGTAAAAAAAAAAAAAAAAAATTTAAATACAGAAAAATAAAATAATTGTTGTATTATCCTTATTCTAGCTTTAATATTGAGGACAATATTCATAATAAGTGTGGGGGGGGAATTCTGGCGAATTTGATAATAAATGTACCCTTTTAGTCCCTTTTTCCCCCAAAAATGACCAAAATTTAAAAAATTTTCATTTGGTATTAGTGTTTTGCACTAAATACAACAAATGGTAATCAGTCCACCATGTCTAACACACATAAGGATTGGCTAGTCCAGAAGCAAACGGCTTTTGGTAAAGACAAATCAAAACCGTTGACAGCTTGTGGTTTGCTCAAAATCACATGGTTATCAGGTGGACCATAGTTCTTACTTGAACTGAAACATCTTGGCTACCTCGAGTGATGGCTTTTGGTAAAGAGTTCTTTCAAAACCATTAAAACTTCATAAAATATTGCTAGGGACTAGCAATAGTTTAGTGTGGGGGATTGATGAGTGTCTAAATACTCATCATTTCTTTCACATTTAAGCTACAAAAATATCTGAAAACATACAAATATGCTTCATAAATACTGGAATTATCTCCAAATTATGTTTTTAGGTATTAAAGTACAAAAAGGATAAAAACTGATGAAAAACATGCAAAATATACATAATTTACAGTTTCAGTCCCTGAACTTTGATAAATTGGCAAATCTAGTCCCTGGTTAATCAAAACTTGTAAAAATATCATTTTAGGTCCTTGGGATTCACAAGTTGTTCAAAATAATCCTTTGAAATTAAAAATCACAAATTTACAACTTTAGTCCCTCAACTTTGCAAAAGTGTCAAAATTAGTCCCTAGGTGTTTTAAAATGGAAATTTATCAAACTACACCCTTATACTATTCTTATTTGACATGATTGTTCCTTGTGATTACTTTGGATATTTTACAGTTTGACCCCTCACTTTGTAGGAATTACATTATTGGTCCTTGGGCTTTAATACCACAAAACCAACCGGACCATTTTGTATTACCAATTCCAAATCCAATCCAAACTAAACCCGCCCAATATCTCGGCCCAATCTCTTCCCTTTGTAAATAAATAAAGCAGGACCAAACGAGCCCCGTTTTTCCTCTTCGTCTTCCACCTTCCCTCCACCTCAGAATCACCACCACCCCTAATCCAAATTCTTTCACCCCTAATCCTACCCCCTCTCCACCACCTCTGCAAAACCTAAACACGCCACAATTAATGCCTTCACACCCCATTTTCACCTCAATACCACTCTTACCCACGGTTTTGAGCAAAACCACTCCAACTTGGCCTAAACTTTACCAAATATCTTCCTGACATCTCCACATTACAACAAAAAGATTTAATTAGTCTCAAACTGCCTCAATTCCACGTGTGCGTTTTGGCCAAAATGAGTTTAAACGGTTGGGATGAGTTAGACTCAATCAATGGTTGTGGATCAATGTGGGAAAGTATCTGGAAGCTAGTGGGAAGAGAATAGGTGATAAATACAGAAGAAAGGAGAAGAAGAGAGGCATCATAATTTTAACTTAGTTTATGATCAATCGTAGTTAATCAAAATAGTTTGTATCATTAGTGTAATCTTTAAATTGCTTCTCATTGTTCATTACCTTTGCTAAAGTGTAATAACATACTTGGTTACTCGGTTCAATATATCTTTTAAGTTTTAAAGTATTTCAACTTTGTCCCATTTTCAATTCAAGTCATTTAATTTCTGTTTGATACTTGTTAATTAGAGGATTCTAATAACACTACTTGGTTCTCAGTAAGCTTATAGCAAGCTTTTAGATACTCAAAATCAGCAATAATCAATAAAAAGGAAAATACCAAAAGAAACAAGTAAATTAGGAAATTTGATATAAATTCTACCGTGGAAGAAGCAAAGGAGCAAGTGCTATCTTGGATTGCCTTGGTTTAGAGCTCTGTGGAGAGCATTTAGGTGTGGTACTCAGTTCTTGGTTCTCAGATTTTGGCCTTGATTCAAGTTGTAAGCAATTTCTTGATTTTGCCATTTTCTGTATTAGTTCTTAATTTAGTATAATCTTTCTTGTTTCATGCTTAGTTGGTATTGATTAGTGATAATCTAGTGTTAAATCAAGAGGTTGTTAGTTGGAAATCATAATTAATAGTTGTTAAAAGTTAGACAGTTAAAATAGTGTAGTAGTGATTCATAGGTTGTAGTTGTTATTATCACCGTGTAATTGTGTCCATTTGATCTTAGTTCATCTGTATCAAGTGATAGAAATCAGTTTCATGGTTTAATTTGTGGATTTGTAACACTAATCTAGAAAACACCCTTGTTAAGGTGTGTTTGGATCAAGCTGCTTATCTGAGTTTATGCATGTTATTGTGCTTTATTCTTGTTTCTGCATGTTAGTTTAGATCACACTATCTCAGCTCTGTCATAATATTTAGGTCTTATTAGTATAAAAGTCAAAATAGAACTCAATCTAGTCTAGCTGTTTAACTGTTAGAGTAATAAGTTCCATAATTACCACACTAGCTTAAAAGTTGATACTCTAGCTTAATTTAGCCTTATTATAGCTTATCTTAACATAATCAACCAGTAAATCTAGATTCAAACTCAGATAAGTCAACTTAGTAGTTTAACTTAAAAGTCAATTTGACTTATACGATTTTTGTATGAACTTTGGATCTAAATTGTGAACTTGTTAATTGATATTAGGACTTGAGCTTGTAGGTTTATATAGTCTTGTTGCTGATCTCTTTGTTGCTACCTTTATTAACTTTTATCTAGCTGGTTGAAGTGCTTAAATTGTGCTTATCTTTTAGTAGTTCTTCACAAAACTCCCTGCAGGTACGTGATTTGACACCTACTTTCACAAGCTTGCACAAGCTTGATTAGTGAGTGTTAGTGTGAGTATTTTGGATCTTTGTGATGCCCATGTGGCTAGTTACTTGAGTAAGTGCTTATTTGTCCTTTGATTGCTTATTTTGGTCTGCTTATTCTTGCTTTAATTGTGCTATCAAAATAAACTAAACAAGCGATCATCGGTGTAGACAAGCAACTTCTCAAGCCCATCATAAGCTTATCACTGAGCTTTGGCTTGTGATCTTTGGCTCATTTAGAAGTTTAGCAGCTCATCTATCAAGTTCAAGCTTTAACTTTCATTTTCAAAGCCTTTACTAGGGCGCATCTCGCCTAAAGCTTGTCCATTCACTCGGGCCACCGAGTGAATTGATCCAACCCTCCTAACTTCACAAGCTCTTTACTGAGCTCATCAAGGCCCCACACCCTAAATCTTGGTTCTTCCAAACCCCCTCCTACCAGGCTTGAACCATTGACCCTTTGTTTGGCCTAGATCATAGTGAACCCCACTTGGTTTTACCTCACAAGGTTGTCCCATTTTCTCTCTTTAATCCAATAAGCTAAGTGCTTATTTGTGTTCGTGGGCTTATTCAAGCTACTTATTTGGTTGAAACTTGTTTAATATTGTTCTCATAACTCATTGGAACCAGAATCTACCCTAGTGAACCCCACATAAGCTCATTTGAGCTTATTTCCTTTTAAGTCAAGAAAAAGTCAAGCTGTTGGGCAAATAAGCACTTTCAGTGCTTATTCTGGGTTTCCAAGTTTGTTGTTTTTGTATTAGTTTCTTATTTTAAGTATTTTAATAGTTTTATAAAAGAAAAACCACAAAAATCCAAACTTACCAATAGTGATAGCTTCTATTTAATAGAAACTATCTATTTAATTTTCTTTTTAGCTTATTTATAAGCACTTCTGTATTTTTATATTTTTATTAAATCTCTTTTATATTAAAGTACTTTTATAAATTTTTTCTAGATTTTTCTTTTGTCATCTAGTAATTTTTAGAATTAATACTAGTTTAATTAATTAATAATTAATATTAAATAATTAAATAGATAATAGTATAATAAATATATTTTTATTTTTAAAATAAGTTTTATAATATTTTAGATTTTTCTAAAGTTTTTATTTTATTTTTCTAGATTTATTTTACATTTTCTAATTAAATAGTGTATTAATAAATAGTATTAAATAGTAATTAATAAATAATAATAATATATAAGTTAAATAAATAATTTTCTTTTTATAATAATTTTATTTTATTCTTAGGATCTTAAAAATATAAATTTCACATTTGTGGGGTTTATATTGATCACTTTTTACTTTTATTTTTGTACGTTTACATAATTTTATTTAAACGTACGTTTTAGGTTTTAAACGTTCATCATTGTAAAAATAGTGATAGCGTTTATTTAATACATTTTATCTTTTATTTCCTTTAATTATACCTTGTACGTTTCTAGGGTTTTTGATCATACTTATTAGTTGATATAACTCAATTGAGTTATTCATACTTTTAGTATTGTGACAAATCATTCATAACCCTATTCCTAATCAACCAAGCTAGATAACACATTCGTTCAATCACAGGATATCACAACCTCGTTGGGGAATTAACGACCCGGGAATATAACTGTACTACCTCGGATTATTGCATTTCCGGTTTCTTTAGTTTGACTTTAGTTGTTGACCATTCACAAGTGGTTGACTAATAAAGTTGTCTAGAATCCGAGAATCAATTTTTTGGCGCCGGGAGGTGTGGCTGCGTTGAACAATTTTTTGTTGGCTGATTATCTATCCTTTGTATATATATTATATATAATATCGTATTTTAATCTTCCTTAAACAATATAAAAAACAAAAATATTTTCTTTTTCTTTCTATATATATAAAAGATAAATAATCACAAAAATACTCTTCGCACCCCTTCACGAAGTTTCCTTTTCTTCAAGGATCCTTAGACACGTCTTAGTGCATGGGCACTCGTTCTTCAAGGTCATCAAGTCCTCTTCGCGAGCTTGTAGCCATACCTCGAAGAAGTCGTAGACGTTCGCTCCATCGGTCGTGCCGAGATAATCGAGCCAAAAATTCTGTCAAAATGGCAGGAGAACAAACGATGAATGAACTTCTCCGTGGCACCCACGATGGGTACGGAGATGCCATTGTTGTTCCACCATCGTGGTCGAGAACTTTGAGCTTAAAACGGGATTAATAAACCTAGTGACAGCGCGTTAATTCTATGGGTTTGATAGGGACGATCCTCACTATCACATTCGGTGGTTCAATAAAATCACATCCACCTTGAAATGTAAAAGCGTCCCTGAGGATGCAATCAAACTTCTTCTTTTCCCGTTTTCTCTCGATGGGCCCGCCAGATCCGGCTTGACAAACGACCCCTAAGTCGATTGAAGCGTGGGAAGATTTAGTACGAAGTTTGTGCATAAATTCTATCCTCCTTCGAAAACCACGAATCTCCGGAATGAAATCATGAAATTCACACAACATTTTGATGAAACATTCAGTGAATCATGGGATCGTTTTAAGGAAATGCTACGCTAATCGTCCTCATCATGGATTTACTTGAGTTGATATATCGGATACTTTCTATAATGGCATAAGACAAGTGATCAAGACTCTCTTAATTCCTCCGCGGAGGTAATTTTTGAATCGAACAACAAAGGATGCTTTAGCCATTATAGAGAACAAAGCTGAGGTCCGCACCTCAAGAAACAAACCAGTTGCTCCCAAAGCAAGTGATTCACATTCTACTTCATCTCCCATGACTCAAATTGTTGACAATACTCAGTTTGCTCAACTCATGGATGCTCTTAAAAATTTGACTCTTAACCAAAAGAAAGAGTCATCTAAACCAACTGAAGTCAAAAAGATTGAACCATGTGTCACTTGTGGTGGTCCTCATGCATACTACAACTGTATTGCCACCGATGGCAATGCATTTGAAGTTGATGCTCTAGCCGGTAATTTCAATCAAGGAGGTAACCAATACCATCCACCAAATTAAAACAAATTACCGTGCTAGTAACCAAGAGGGACCATCAGGATCATATCAACCCAACAATTCAAATAGGTCTAATCCTAACCAACCAAGAGGGCAATATAACCAAAATCAATATCGTACTCAGAACAATCAAATTGTTCCTGTTCAATACCCACCCCATAGGGGAAATTCAAATTCTAACCAAGGGTATTCAGCTCCTAATAATCAAATAGTTTCGTTCCAAGAATCTCAATCTGCTGAACTAGCTAACCACATCAAGGCTACACGATGCTAAAATGAGAGTGTTTCAAAACCAAATCTCCAATTTGAAGAATGAATTTGATTCTTCAATTGCAAGAACAATAATGAGTGAACGATCTTAAAAGTATGATATCGATTTGGTGAAACAACTCGTTCCACCTTCCACCCTCGGAAGTCTCCGAGTAATAATATTCTGCGAATCCTAGGGTGAACTCAAAGTCGTCACTACACATAGTGATATGCTCAAGTTGGACTAACCACGGTTGTCCCAAATTCTACACCCCCAATTACTCCTACATCATCAAGAATAGATCCCACTCTTGAACGATTCACGGTTAAAAGTTTGTTAAACAATCTTTATGACCAAAGGGCAGCTATGACTTATTCTCATATGCTTAATGCTTCCCGAAAGAGTGTACTTGATGATAGTGATGATGAGGAGGATTCCAACATCATCAAAGCTATCACCACTCGTAGTGGTGCTGCTTGAGGAACCTCTACTCCTATTCCACCACCGATATACGATGTGGAAAAAGAGCCCGAGGTTGCCAAGGACCGGGTGCAAATTCCAAGCCCACGGTACCGCACACGCGTCAACCGCAAGTTGTCCTCGAAAGAAAACCAAACAAGGAGTTGTCTTTGAGGCCGATGAAACTCCCGAGCCTCGTCCCTAAATCCAAACATTTTAAGCCTACCATTCCTTACCCTTCACGCTTAAATGAGCAAGAACACCGCGAGAGGTCTAATTACCAAACAGACAAACTCTTGCAAATTTTTAAAGATTTGCAATTTGACATAAGTCTTGCGGATGCTGTCATCTTGATGCCCAAGTTCGCATCAACAATCAAACAGTTGTTAAACAACAAGGAAAACCTGGTTGAATTGGCAAAAACTTCTCTAAATGAGAACGCCTCTGCTGATTATCTTAAAGAAGCTTCAGAAGCTTGGAGATCCCGGAAATTTATCTTACCTTGTGAATTTCCGGGAATGGTTGCATGCAACGCCTTAGGCGATCTGGCGCCAGATCAACCTGATGCCTAATTCGATATGGAAGAAACTTTCTCTTCCTAAACTTACCCTACCGCATGACTCTTGAGCTTGCGATCGTCAAGATATCTATGCCCCCGGTATTGCCGAGGACGTATTTATGAAAGTAGGGAAGTTCCATTTTCCAACTGACTTTGTGGTTGTCGAATTCGATGCTGATCCTAGGGTTCCTCTCATTCTTGGACGAGGATTCCTAAGAACGGGCCACGCTCTTATAGATGTATTTGAGCGTCAGATTACATTGCGTATAGGTAATGAGGCTATTACCTTTAACCATGATCAAACTTCGAAGTACTCCACCAATTATAACTCTGCGTCGATTAACCGAATCGATGTCATTGATGTTGCCTTACAGGAGTACTCTCAAGAAAATCTTGGTTATGTTCTTGATTTGGTGAGTGGTGATCCCACTACATTGTCTCATTCCATCATTTCCGACTCTTCATCTTCCCTCACTCTAGATGAGGAAAGTGATTCTATTATGGATGAGATTGATGATTATCTCAATCTGGATACATTTCTTCCTGGTATTGATGATACAGAGAGTGATCAAGAGGAAGATGTTATTCTTCTTCTTGAACAACCTGTACCAGAAAATTATACCATCCTCCTCCCAAACAACTTCATAAAGAGGAATCCAAATCAGGTTGAAAAAGCTGATAAAATTCCTGAGATCAAGCATAAGACCTCTCCTCCTTTAATTAAATTTCAAATTCTTGAGGAGGAAGTTCTTGTGATTACTGCTCGATCTCCCTACTACCCTTCACCTACCCGGTGATTTCTCCTTCTCTTCATTCATTCGGGAGTGAAGATGTTACCTTTGACCACAGGATATTCCATATAACATTGGTTTAGATCCGGATACTTCCCCATGGATTTTAAATTGTTTTTTCTCCCGACCCTTTCAAGAACCCTTTGTTACAGTTAACCGTTCACAAGCGGTTAGCTTGCGTGACAAACGGCAGTTGGGAGGAAAGAAATCAAAACGGGTCGAGTCCGCTAGTGACTCGAATCAAAAACATTAGCACAAACATGGGTTTTCACCCGTGTGTAACACCCTAGTATGGGGGAGATGCCCACATGTTGTAAATATCAAAAAAAAAATTTAAATACAGAAAAATAAAATAATTGTTGTATTATCCCACTTAGCTTTGAATATTGAGGACAATATTCATAATAAGTGTGGGGAATTCTCGCGACAGCGGGTGATAATAAATGTACCCTTTTAGTCCCTTTTTCCCCCAAAAATGACCAAAATTTAAAAAATTTTCATTTGGTATTAGTGTTTTGCACTAAATACAACAAATGGTAATCAGTCCACCATGTCTAACACACATAAGGATTGGCTAGTCCGTATGCAAAGCGGCTTTGGTAAAGACAAATCAAAACCGTTGACACTTGTGGTTTGCTCAAAATCACATGGTTATCAGTGGACCATAGTTCTTACTTGAACTGAAACATCTTGGCTACTCCAGAAGTGATGGCTTTTGGTAAAGAGTTCTTTCAAAACCATTAAAACTTCATAAAATATTGCTAGGGACTAGCAATAGTTTAGTATGGGGGATTGATGAGTGTCTAAATACTCATCATTTCATTCACATTTAAGCTACAAAAATATCTGAAAACATACAAATATGCTTCATAAATACTGGAATTATCTCCAAATTATGTTTTTAGGTATTAAAGTACAAAAAGGATAAAAGCGATGAAAAACATGCAAAATATACATAATTTAAGTTTTAGCCCGAACTTTGATAAATTAGCAAATCTAGTCCCTGGTTAATCAAAACTTGTAAAAATATCATTTTAGGTCCTTGGGATTCACAAGTTGTTCAAAATAATCCTTTGAAATTAAAAATCACAAATTTACAACTTTAGTCCCTCAACTTTGCAAAAGTGTCAAAATTAGTCCTCGGTGTTTTAAAATGGAAATTTATCAAACTACACCCTTATACTATTCTTATTTGACATGATTGGTCCTTGTGATTACTTTGGATATTTTACAGGTTTGACCCCTCAGCTTTGTAGGAATTACATTATTGGTCCTTGGGCTTTAATACCACAAAACCAACCGGACCCTTTTGTATTACCAATTCCAAATCCAATCTAAACTAAACCCGGCCCAATATACTAGCCCAATCTCTTCCCTTTGTAAATAAATAAAACAGACAAACGAGGCCCCCCGTTTTCCTCTTCGTCTTCCACCTTCCCTCCACTGTAACTACACACTCACTAATCCAGCTCACCCCTAATCCTACCCACTCTCCACCACCTCTGCAAAACCTAAACACGCCACAATTAATGCCTTCACACCCCATTTTCACCTCAATACCACTCTTACCCACGGTTTTGAGCAAAACCACTCCAACTTGGCCTAAACTTTACCAAATATCTTCCACGACATCTCCACATTACAACAAAAGATTTAATTAGTCTCAAGCGCCTCAATTCCACGTAGTGCGTTTTGGCGCCAAAATGAGTTTAAACGGTTGGGATGAGTTAGACTCAATCAATGGTTGTGGATCAATGTGGGAAAGTATCTGGAAGCTAGTGGGAAGAGAATAGGTGATAAATACAGAAGAAAGGAGAAGAAGAGAATCATCATAATTTTAACTTAGTTTATGATCAATCGTAGTTAATCAAAATAGTTTGTATCATTAGTGTAATCTTTAAATTTCTGTTCTCAGTTGTTCATTACCTTTGCTAAAGTGTAATAACATACTTGGTTACTCGATTTCAATCTATCTTTTAAGTTTTCAAATATTTCAACTTTGTCCCATTTTCAATTCAAGTCATTTAATTTCTGTTTGATACTTGTTAATTAGAGGATTCTAATAACACTACTTGGTTCTCATTAGAAGCCATAGCAAGCTTTTAGATACTCAAAATCAGCAATAATCAATAAAAAAGGAAAATACCAAAAAAAGAAACAAGTAAATTAGGAAATTTGATATAAAGTTACTGTGGAAGAAGCAAAGGAGCAAGTGCTATCTTGGATTTCCTTGGTTTAGAGCTCATGGAGAGCATTTAGGTGTGGTACTCGGTTCTTGGTTCTCGATTTTGGCCTTGATTCAAGTTGTAAGCAATTTCTTGATTTTGCCATTTTACAGTATTAGTTCTTAATTTAGTATAATCTTTCTTGTTTCATGCTTAGTTGGTATTGATTAGTGATAATCTAGTGTTAAATCAGTAGGTTGTTAGTTGGAAATCATAATTAATAGTTGTTAAAAGTTAGACAGTTAAAATAGTGTAGTAGTGATTCATAGGTTGTAGTTGTTATTATCATGTAATTGTGTCCATTTGATCTTAGTTCATCTGTATCAAGTGATAGAAATCAGTTTCATGGTTTAATTTGTGGATTTGTAACACTAATCTAGAAAACACCCTTGTTAAGGTGTGTTTGGATCAAGCTTATCCGAGTTTATGCATGTTATTGTGCTTTATTCTTGTTTCTGCATGTTAGTTTAGATCACACTATCTCAGTTCTGTCATAATATTTAGGTCTTATTAGTATAAAAGTCAAAATAGAACTCAATCTAGTCTAATCATTGTTTAACTGTTAGAGTAATAAGTTCCATAATTACCACACTAGCTTAAAAGTTGATACTCTAGCTTAATTTAGCCTTATTATAGCTTATCTTAACATAATCAACAGAAATCTAGATTCAAACTCAGATAAGTCAACTTAGTAGTTTAACTTAAAAAGTCAAATTTGCGAACTTATACGATTTTTGTATGAACTTTGGATCTAAATTGTGAACTTGTTAATTGATATTAGGACTTGAGCTTGTAGGTTTATATAGTCTTGTTGCTGATCTCTTTGTTGCTACCTTTATTAACTTTTATCTAGCTGGTTGAAGTGCTTAAATTGTGCTTATCTTTTAGTAGTTCTTCACAAAACTCCCTCAGGTTGATTTGACACCTACTTTCACAAGCTTGCACAAGCTTGATTAGTGAGTGTTAGTGTGAGTATTTTGGATCTTTGTGATGCCCATGTGGCTAGTTACTTGAGTAAGTGCTTATTTGTCCTTTGATTGCTTATTTTGGTCTGCTTATTCTTGCTTTAATTGTGCTATCAAAATAAACTAAACACCGATCATCGTGTAGACAAGCAACTTCAAAGCCCATCATAAGCTTATCACTGAGCTTTGGCTTGTGATCTTTGGCTCATTTAGAAGTTTAGCAGCTCATCTATCAAGTTCAAGCTTTAACTTTCATTTTCAAAGCCTTTTACTAGGGTCATCTCGCCTAAAGCTTGTCCATTCACTCGGCCACTGAGTGAATTGATCAACCCCTAACTTCACAAGCTCTTTACGAGCTCATCGGGCCCCACACCCTAAATCTTGGTTCTTCCAAACCCCCTCCTACCAGGCTTGAACCATTGACCCTTTGTTTGGCCTAGATCATAGTGGACCCCACTTGGTTTTACCTCACAAGGTTGTCCCATTTTCGTCTCGAGAATCCAATAAGCTAAGTGATTATTTGTGTTCTGTGGCTTATTCAAGCTACTTATTTGGTTGAAACTTGTTTAATATTGTTCTCATAACTCATTGGAACCAGAATCTACCTAGTGAACCCACATAAGCTCATTTGAGCTTATTTCCTTTAAGTCAACGAGTAAAGTCAACTGTTGGGGTAAATAAGCACTTACAGTGCTTATTCTGGGTTTCCAAGTTTGTTGTTTTTGTATTAGTTTCTTATTTTAAGTATTTTAATAGTTTTATAAAAGAAAAACCACAAAAATCCAAAAATACCAATAGTGATAGCTTCTATTTAATAGAAACCATCTATTTAATTTTCTTTTTAGCTTATTTATAAGCACTTCTGTATTTTTATATTTTTATTAAATCTCTTTTATATTAAAATACTTTTATAAATTTTTTCTAGATTTTTCTTTTGTCATCTAGTAATTTTTAGAATTAATACTAGTTTAATTAATTAATAATTAATATTAAATAATTAAATAGATAATAGTATAATAAATATATTTTTAGTTTTAAAATAAGTTTTATAAAATTTTATATTTTTCTAAGTTTTTATTTTATTTTTCTAGATTTATTTTACATTTTCTAATTAAATAGTGTATTAATAAATAGTATTAAATAGTAATTAATAAATAATAATAATATATAAGTTAAATAAAAAAATTTCTTTTTATAATAATTTTATTTTATTCTTAGGATCTTAAAAATATAAATTTCACATTTGTGGGGTTTATATTGATCACTTTTACTTTTATTTTTATGCGTTTACATAATTTTATTTAAGCGTACGTTTTAGGTTTTAAACGTTCATCATTGTAACAATAGTGATAGCGTTTATTTAATACATTTTATCTTTTATTTCCTTTAATTATACCTTGTACGCTTCTAGGGTTTTGATCATACTTATTAGTTGATATAACTCAATTGAGTTATTCATACTTTTAGTATTGTGACAAATCATTCATAACCCTATTCCTAATCAACCAAGCTATATAACACATTCGTTCAATCACAGGATATCACAACCTCGTTGGGGAATGCTGACCGGGAATATAACCATGTACTACCTCGATTATTGCATTTCCGGTTTCTTTAGTTTGACTTTAGTTGTTGACCATTCACAAGTGGTTGACTAATAAAGTTGTCTAGAATCTTGAGAATCAATTTTTGCCAGGGAGGTGTCTGCGTTGAACAATTTTTTGTTGGCTGATTATCTATCCTTTGTATATATATTATATATAATATCGTATTTTAATCTTCCTTAAACAATATAAAAAAACAAAAATATTTTCTTTTTCTTCTATATATATAAAGATAAATAATCACAAAAATACTCTTACCCTTCGAAGTTTCCTTTTCTTCAAGGATCCTTAGACACGTCTTAGTGCATGCTTTTCGTTCTTCAAGGTCATCAAGTCCTCTTCGCGAGCTTGTAGCCATACCTCGAAGAAGTCGTAGGCGTTTCGCTCCATCGGTCGTGCACTGAGATACGATCTTGAGCCAAAAATTCTGTCAAAAATGGCGGGAGAACAAGCGATGAATGAACTTCTCCGGGCACCCACGATGGTACGGAGATGCCATTGTTGTTCCAGCCATCTTAGTCGAGAACTTTGAGCTTAAAAGCGGATTAATAAACCTAGTGACAAATACGGTCAATTCTATGGGTTTGATAGGGGCGATCCTCACTATCACATTCGTGGTTCAATAAAATCACATCCACCTTGAAATGTAAAACGTCCTCGAGGATGCAATCAAACTTCTTCTTTTCCGTTTTCTCTCGATGGGCCCGCCAGATCCGCTTGACAAACAACCCCTAAGTCGATTGAAAGCGTGGAAGATTTAGTACGAAGTTTGTGCATAAATTCTATCCTCCTTCAAAACCACGAATCTCGGAATGAAATCATGAAATTCACACAACATTTTGATGAAACATTCAAATGAATCATGGGATCGTTTTGAAATGCTACGCATAAACCTGTCCTCATCATGGATTTCTTGAGTTGATATATACGGATACTTTCTATAATGGCATAAGACAAGTTGATCAAGACTCTCTTAATTCCTCCGCGGGAGGTAATTTTTTGAATCGAACAACAAAGGATGCTTTAGCCATTATAGAGAACAAAGCCGAGGTCCGTACCTCAAGAAACAAACCAGTTGTTCCCAAAGCAAGTGATTCACATTCTACTTCATCTCCCATGACTCAAACTGTTGACAATACTCGCTTTGCTCAACTCATGGATGCTCTTAAAAATTTGACTCTTAACCAAAGGAAAGAGTCATCTAAACCACCAAGTCAAAAGATTGAACCATGTGTCACTTGTGGTGGTCCTCATGCATACTACAATCTGATGCGCCACCGATGGCAATGCATTTGAAGTTGATGCTCTAGCCGATAATTTCAATCAAGGAGGTAACCAATACCATCCACCAAATAAACAAATTACGTGCTAATAACCAAGAGGGACCATCAGGATCATATCAGCCCAACAATTCAAATAGGTCTAATCCTAACCAGCCAAGAGGGCAATATAACCAAAATCAATATCGTTACTCGGAACAATCAAATTGTTCCTGTTTCAATACCCACCCCATAGGGAAATTCAAATTCTAACCAAGGGTATTCAAATCCTAATAATCAAATAGTTTCGTTCCAAGAATCTCAATCTGGTGAACTAGCTAACCACATCAAGGCTACTGATGCTAAAATGAGAGTGGTTCAAAACCAAATCTCCAATTTGAAGAATGAATTTGATTCTTCAATTGCGAAGAAGAACAATAATGAGTCAAGAACGATCTTAAAAGTATGATATCGATTTGGTGAAACAACTCGTTCCACCTTCCACGGGAAGTCTCCCGAGTAATATCATTAGAATCCTAGGGGTGAACTCAAAGCGTACTACACATAGTGATCAAACTCAAGTTGGACTAACCACGGTTGTCCCTAATTCTACACCCCAATTACTCCTACATCATCAAGAATAGATCCCACTCTTGAACGATTCACGGTTAAAAGTTTGTTAAACAATCTTTATGACCAAAGGGCAGCTATGACTTATTCTCATATGCTTAATGCTTCTCGAAAGAGTGTACTTGATGATAGTGATGATGAGGAGGATTCCAACATCATCAAAGCTATCACCACCGTAGTGGTGCTTTATGAGGGAACCTCTACTCCTATTCCACCACCGATATACGATGTGGAAAAAGAGCCCGAGGTTGCCAAGGACCGGGTGCAAATTCCAAGCCCACGGTACGACACGCCCAACCGCAAGTTGTCCCTCGAAAGAAACCAAACAAGGAGTTGTCTTTGAGGTGATGAAACTCCCAGAGCCTCGTCCCTAAATCCAAATCTTTTAAGCCTACCATTCCTTACCCTTCACGCTTAAATGAGCAAGAACACCGCGAGAGGTCTAATTACCAAACAGACAAACTCTTGCAAATTTTTAAAGATTTGCAATTTGACATAAGTCTTGGGATGCTCATCTTGATGCCCAAGTTCGCATCAACAATCAAACATTTGTTAAACAACAAGGAAAAACTGGTTGAATTGGCAAAAACTTCTCTAAATGAGAACCGCTTTCTGCAGTTATCTTAAAGAAGCTTCCCGAAGCTTTGGAGATCCCGGGAAATTTATCTTACCTTGTGAATTTCCGTGAATGGTTGCATGCAATTGTAGCGATCTGGCGCCCGGCGCGCATCAACCTGATGCCTAATTCAAGATGGAAGAAACTTTCTCTTCCTAAACTTACCCCTACGCATGACTCTTGAGCTTGCGGATCGTGCAGATATCTATGCCCCTAGATATTGGGGGGCGTATTTGTGAAAGTAGGGAAGTTCCATTTTCCAAACTTTGTGGTTGTCGATTCGATGTCGATCCTAGGGTTCCTCTCATTCTTGGACGAGGATTCCTAAGAACGGGCCACGCTCTTATAGATGTATTTGAGCGCCGATTACATTGCGTATAGGTAATGAGGCTATTACCTTTAACCATGATCAAACTTCAAAGTACTCCACCAATTATAACTCTGCGTCGGTAACCTCGATGTCATTGATGTTGTTGATGTTGCCTTACAGCAGTACTCTCAAGAAAATCTTGGTTATGTTCTTGATTTGGTGAGTGGTGATCCCACTACATTGTCTCATTCCATCATTTCCGACTCTTCATCTTCCCTCACTCTGGATGAGGAAAGTGATTCTATTATTGATGAGATTGATGATTATCTCAATCGATATTTCTTCACGGTATTGATGATACCGAGTGATCAAGAGGAAGATGTTATTCTTCTTCTTGAACAACCATTGTACCAGAAATTATACCATCCTCCCTCCCAAACAACTTCATAAAGAGGAATCCAAATCAGTTGAAAACTGATAAAATTCCTGAGATCAAGCATAAGACCTCTCCTCCTTTAATTAAATTTCAAATTCTTGAGGAGGAAGTTCTTGTGATTACTGCTTTCGATCTCCTACTACCCTTCACCTACCGGTGATTTCTCCTCTCTTCATTCATTCGAGTGAAGATGTTACCTTTGACCACAGGATATTCCATATAACATTGGTTTAGATCGGATACTTCCCCATGGATTTTTAAATTGTTTTTTTTCTCCCGACCCTTTCAAGAACCCTTTGTTACGTTAACCGCTCACAAGCGGTTAGCTTGCGTGACAAACGGCAGTTTGGGAGGAAAGAAATCAAAACGGGGTCGAGTCCAAATTAGTGACTCGGGAATAAAAAACATTAGCACAAACATGGGTTTTCACCCGTGTGTAACACCCTAGTATGGGGGAGATGCCCACATGTTGTAAATATCAAGAAAAAAAATTTAAATACAGAAAAATAAAATAATTGTTGTATTATCCCACTTAGCTTTGAATATTGAGGACAATATTCATAATAAGTGTGGGGGGGGAATTCTGGCGAATTTGATAATAAATGTACCCTTTTAGTCCCTTTTTCCCCCAAAAATGACCAAAATTTAAAAAATTTTCATTTGGTATTAGTGTTTTGCACTAAATACAACAAATGGTAATCAGTCCACCATGTCTAACACACATAAGGATTGGCTAGTCCGTAGAAACCCGCTTTTGGTAAAGACAAATCAAAACCGTGACAAATAAGGCTTAGTTTGCTCAAAATCACATGGTTATCGTGGACCATAGTTCTTACTTGAGCTGAAAACATCTTGGCTACTCCAGAAGTGATGGCTTTTGGTAAAGAGTTCTTTCAAAACCATTAAAACTTCATAAAATATTGCTAGGGACTAGCAATAGTTTAGTGTGGGGATTGATGAGTGTCTAAATACTCATCATTTCGTTCACATTTAAGCTACAAAAATATCTGAAAACATACAAATATGCTTCATAAATACTGGAATTATCTCCAAATTATGTTTTTAGGTATTAAAGTACAAAAAGGATAAAAACTGATGAAAAACATGCAAAATATACATAATTTACAGCTTTAGTCCACGAACTTTGATAAATTAGCAAATCTAGTCCCTGGTTAATCAAAACTTGTAAAAATATCATTTTAGGTCCTTGGGATTCACAAGTTGTTCAAAATAATCCTTTGAAATTAAAAATCACAAATTTACAACTTTAGTCCCTCAACTTTGCAAAAGTGTCAAAATTAGTCCCTGGGTGTTTTAAAATGGAAATTTATCAAACTACACCCTTATACTATTCTTATTTGACATGATTGGTCCTTGTGATTACTTTGGATATTTTACGAGTGTTCGACCCAAACACTTTGTAGGAATTACATTATTGGTCCTTGGGCTTAATACCACAAAACCAACCAGACCCTTTTGTATTACCAATTCCAAATCCAATCCAAACTAAACCCGGCCCAATATACTAGCCCAATCTCTTCCCTTTGTAAATAAATAAAACACTAAACGAGCCCCGTTTTTCCTCTTCGTCTTCCACCTTCCCTCCACCGTAACTACCAGCTCACCCCTAATCCAAATTTCACCTAATCCTACCCACTCTCCACCACCTCTCATGAAACCCTAAACGCCACAATTAATGCCTTCACACCCCATTTTCACCTCAATACCACTCTTACCCACGGTTTTGAGCAAAACCACTCCAACTTGGCCTAAACTTTACCAAATATCTTCCCATCTCCATTACAACAAAAGATTTAATTAGTCTCAAATCTCAATTCCACGTGGTGCATTTTGGCGCCAAAATGAGTTTAAACGGTTGGGATGAGTTAGACTCAATCAATGGTTGTGGATCAATGTGGGAAAGTATCTGGAAGCTAGTGGGAAGAGAATAGGTGATAAATCTAAGAAAAGAGAAAGAGAGGCATCATAATTTTAACTTAGTTTATGATCAATCGTAGTTAATCAAAATAGTTTGTATCATTAGTGTAATCTTTAAATTTCTCGTTCTCGGTTGTTCATTACCTTGCTAAAGTGTAATAACATACTTGGTTACTCATTTCCAATATATCTTTAAGTTTTAAAGTATTTCAACTTTGTCCCATTTTCAATTCAAGTCATTTAATTTCTGTTTGATACTTGTTAATTAGAGGATTCTAATAACACTACTTGGTTCTCGAAGCCATAGCAAGCTTTTAGATACTCAAAATCAGCAATAATCAATAAAAAAGGAAAATACCAAAAAAAAAAAAAGAAACAAGTAAATTAGGAAATTTGATATAAAGTTATTCTGTGAAAGCAAAGGAGCAAGTGTTATCTTGGATTGCCTTGGTTTAGAGCTCTGTGGAGAGCATTTAGGTGTGGTACTCAGTTCTTGGTTCTCAGATTTTGGCCTTGATTCAAGTTGTAAGCAATTTCTTGATTTTGCCATTTTCTGTATTAGTTCTTAATTTAGTATAATCTTTCTTGTTTCATGCTTAGTTGGTATTGATTAGTGATAATCTAGTGTTAAATCAGTAGGTTGTTAGTTGGAAATCATAATTAATAGTTGTTAAAAGTTAGACAGTTAAAATAGTGTAGTAGTGATTCATAGGTTGTAGTTGTTATTATCTGTGTAATTGTGTCCATTTGATCTTAGTTCATCTGTATCAAGTGATAGAAATCAGTTTCATGGTTTAATTTGTGGATTTGTAACACTAATCTAGAAAACACCCTTGTTAAGGTGTGTTTGGATCAAGTCGCTTATCTGAGTTTATGCATGTTATTGTGCTTTATTCTTGTTTCTGCATGTTAGTTTAGATCACACTATCTCAGTTGTCGCCATAATATTTAGGTCTTATTAGTATAAAAGTCAAAATAGAACTCAATCTAGTCTAGTCGTTTAACCTTAGAGTAATAAGTTCCATAATTACCACACTAGCTTAAAAGTTGATACTCTAGCTTAATTTAGCCTTATTATAGCTTATCTTAACATAATCAACCAAGAAATCTAGATTCAAACTCGGATAAGTCAACTTAGTAGTTTAACTTAAAAAGTCAAATTTGCGCTATACGATTTTTGTATGAACTTTGGATCTAAATTGTGAACTTGTTAATTGATATTAGGACTTGAGCTTGTAGGTTTATATAGTCTTGTTGCTGATCTCTTTGTTGCTACCTTTATTAACTTTATCTAGTTTGGTTGAAGTGCTTAAATTGTGCTTATCTTTTAGTAGTTCTTCACAAAACTCCCCAGTGCAGATTTGACACCTACTTTCACAAGCTTGCACAAGCTTGATTAGTGAGTGTTAGTGTGAGTATTTTGGATCTTTGTGATGCCCATGTGGCTAGTTACTTGAGTAAGTGCTTATTTGTCCTTTGATTGCTTATTTTGGTCTGCTTATTCTTGCTTTAATTGTGCTATCAAAATAAACTAAACACCGATCATCATAGACAAGCAACTTCTCAAGCCCATCATAAGCTTATCACTGAGCTTTGGCTTGTGATCTTTGGCTCATTTAGAAGTTTAGCAGCTCATCTATCAAGTTCAAGCTTTAACTTTCATTTTCAAAGCCTTTTACTAGAGTGCATCTCTAAAGTTGTCCATTCACTCGATTCATTTGAGTGAATTCGATCAAACCCTAACTTCACAAGCTCTTTCTCGAGCTCATCAAGGGCCCTACACCCTAAATCTTGGTTCTTCCAACCCCCTCCTACCAGGCTTGAACCATTGACCCTTTGTTTGGCCTAGATCATAGTGGACCCCACTTGGTTTTACCTCACAAGGTTGTCCCATTTTCTCTGTCTCGTAATCCAATAAGCTAAGTGATTATTTGTGTTCTGTGGCTTATTCAAGCTACTTATTTGGTTGAAACTTGTTTAATATTGTTCTCATAACTCATTGGAACCAGAATCTACCCTAGTGAACCCCACATAAGCTCATTTGAGCTTATTTCCTTTAAGTCAACAAGAAAAGTCAATCAAAAATAAGCACTACAAAGTGCTTATTCTGGGTTTCCAAGTTTGTTGTTTTTATATTAGTTTCTTATTTTAAGTATTTTAATAGTTTTATAAAAGAAAAACCACAAAAATCCAAAAATACCAATAGTGATAGCTTCTATTTAATAGAAACTATCTATTTAATTTTCTTTTTAGCTTATTTATAAGCACTTCTGTATTTTTATATTTTTATTAAATCTCTTTTATATTAAAGTACTTTTATAAATTTTTTCTAGATTTTTCTTTTGTCATCTAGTAATTTTTAGAATTAATACTAGTTTAATTAATTAATAATTAATATTAAATAATTAAATAGATAATAGTATAATAAATATATTTTTATTTTTAAAATAAGTTTTATAATATTTTAGATTTTCTAAAGTTTTATTTTATTTTTTCTAGATTTATTTTACATTTTCTAATTAAATAGTGTATTAATAAATAGTATTAAATAGTAATTAATAAATAATAATAATATATAAGTTAAATAAATAATTTTCTTTTTATAATAATTTTATTTTATTCTTAGGATCTTAAAAATATAAATTTCACATTTGTGGGGTTTATATTGATCACTTTTTACTTTTATTTTTGTGCGTTACATAATTTTATTTAAGCGTCGCTTTTAGGTTTTAAACGTCCATCATTGTAAAAATAGTGATAGCGTTTATTTAATACATTTTATCTTTTTATTTCCTTTAATTATACCTTGTACGTTTCTAGGGTTTTTGATCATACTTATTAGTTGATATAACTCAATTGAGTTATTCATACTTTTAGTATTGTGACAAATCATTCATAACCCTATTCCTAATCAACCAAGCTAGATAACACATTAGTTCAATCACAGGGATATCACAACCTCGTTGGGAATTAACGACGGGAATATAACTGTACTACCTCCGATTATTGCATTTCCGGTTTCTTTAGTTTGACTTTAGTTGTTGACCATTCACAAGTGGTTGACTAATAAAGTTGTCTAGAATACTGAGAACCAAAAGGTCAGAATATCTGTACCTTAGCCCAAAGCAAATGATCAAAAAGCGTAAATAATGGAAAGCAAAGGATTACTCCTTCTTCTAACCTATACACATTAACGGTCGTCCATGTTATTTATGATTCCATAATTGTCGAAATGATCTTTTAAATGTTTGGTGTTTATACTTAGTGTATTCGATGATCTTCATACCTTAGGGTTTTATGATTAAATGAGACTTAAGTGTTTTATAATTAATATCGTAGATTAGGGTTCATTATGTCATTTATTAAAGTTTAGGGTTAAATGTGAAAATAGTTTAAACGCCATAACTCACACATGAAATAACGAATTAACACTCTTAGCTTCAAACCCTAATCGACTCTCATTATGTTCTAGGGTTTCCTCCTTCTTTTAATATCACATTAATATGCATTTACTTTTCATATTCGCCTTTTAATGACTCGTTACTTAACCTAACACCTTCATGTCTTAACCATACGTTACTTATACACATATTATAATGCCAACTTTTATTCCCATGTACGTTTATGATTTTATGTGACACACAAGTTACTTATTACTCGGATTAATTACACATCTACACACACATGCACAATAGTTTAGACTAGATACCGACCACGCATTTCACGCTTTACATATCCACAAACTCACTTGACTTATAAAACGCACGATATGAGTACACCTGTTCACAAACCATTTATGGTTCGGCTTGCATTATTCTATTTCACACTTCAAACTATGGTTTAGGTTTACATGATCTTTACTCGTTTAATACTTGTTCAAAACTTTTATATGGTTCGGTTTACATGTAGAGGGTTCAGGTAATAGGTTTTACGCAAAACTCTAGCTCACCTCACGCATTACTTTACATATTCAAGTTGTCATGTTTTTATCTTAGCGAAACATATACATGGTTCGCCTCTTATATACATATGGTTTGGTTCTATGGCTCAACATATATCTATGATCCGATTTAATAATACGTATTACATAACATGTTCTTTAATAATTATGAGGTTCAAGTCATTACGGTTTGTCTTTGTTTGTTTCACACGCTCGCCACCTACAAGAAAATACAAAACTCGACTAAACAAAACATATCACAACATATTAACGTAAGGTGTAATGAAAGAAGACGAATAAACATTGTTATACCTTAGCTTTGTTGAAGCAAAAGTCTCGACACCACAAGACTAGGGTTCGGGCCCAATGGGAAGAAAAGAAAAGAGAGAGGCAACAAAACTAGGGTTTCAATTTCATGATAAGTGATCGTATTTATAGGTGGTATCATTTTTGTTTTAGGGCTTTGAGGAGGGTTTGGGTTTCGCTTGGTCCAACCGAGCAAACAAAACCCACGGCCCAAATGGCCTTCTTGGCTCTCGGCTCCCTTGATCCAAACGAGACAAAATACTCGCCCAAGTGGTTCACGTTAACTAAAACGAGGCCCAACATATTAGTAAACGCTTAAATCTTTCGCATTCCAAAAAATCAATCAATGCACACATTCATTTAGTTTTGCTTGTTCGTAAGTTAGGTTTTAATTTCGTTAAATGATTATAAACGTATTTTACGTATTTTATAATTTTTTTGATTTCGAGGGTATTTTAGTCTTTATCTATGTTTTACATCATACAATCCATCTTCTAAGTATTACTAAGTATATTCCGCGTACTTATTAATATAACTCAAAGTATCACTAACACAAGGTGTGTGTTTAGATCCATCAGGTTTTACCCAACTACATTCAATGTGTCTAGTTAATGGGTCAAGTACTTAGATTCTTACCCATTACATTAGCCATTACAATACATACTAAGTATGTATATATATACCTATTATGTAAACACTAGTTGTTATACATATGCATTACTATAACATGAAAACACTATTACTTGTTTAGTGTTTTATATGAAAACGTAAGTGTGTTAGTAAACTATTGGTTCAAACCATTTACGTATGTTATTTGTTTCGTTAAAATGATTTTATGTTTGTTACCGACAAAATATTAGAAGATCGTAAAATATAAATAAACGTTTTTACGGCTTATTTGTATTAACAATGTTGTTTCCCGCAAGGTCTCTCACACTCATCCTTCGCTAACCACTCACAAGTTTCCTCCAAGTTAAGTTGGTTAAGAGTTGGAACCCGTCTAGGGTCTGGTTTAGTTGGAGCGTGTAGGAGTAATTGTGGTTCGTTGTACGTTTTCCTCCATCCCAATCGTGCCCCAAGCTTCGTAAGAAAAACTATAATTTATCCTCTGTGATTGTTTTAAAGATTATGTTATTGTAAACTTTGATAAATCATGTACAAAAGACTTGATTGTGGGTCATTAATTTTCATACGAAAGTGTATCCAGTGATTGAGAATTTCTTTTGTTATTGTTGTTGTCTTGTGTGGCGAAAGAAAAAAAAACCCAATTTAAAAAACTAAATCGTGTTGGCTCTTGTTAAGTTGTGCTAGCTTCCTAATCAATTAGTGATGCTTCAAACAATTGCGTTAATCTGGTTCGCGTTTGGTTTCTAGATGTAATAGATGTCCACTATAGCATAGTATGTGTAGTATGATTTGATTCCGATTTGCGTTACCGTGCGTTTGGCTCACCTAATCCCTCCTAACCCAACAATGTAAGAAAAAGGGTATCTAGCTTTTAGAATGTAAGCCGTGTCTAACTTGGGTGTTTTGGTTGCGGTCCTTAGTTAACGAGCCACCATTGATAGGGGTGTACCCTTGATGGTCAGGTTAGTACCTTTTCAGTACAAGCAAACACATCTTCACTTAGTCATTTGTTTTCACTCGAGTCACGAGAAGGCTAAGTGGCCTTGTCCTCGGACCGACTCCTAATGCCCGCGAAGGGTGTTATGGTTGGGTTAAGTGTCAACGATATATAGGAGTGTTAAGTCCGCTTTGGTAGTGCGACTACTCAAGGTTTATTAACCATTTTTGAGTCACGAAAACACCCAAGAGAGCGTATGTTGTGTTCGACTAAGGGCACAATTGGTTTGTGACACTTAGTGAAGTCTTTTAGTTTTGAATGGAGTCTTCGACTCACGAGTTTTGTAACTTGTCTTCAAACTTGTTATTTTAGTATGCCTCTAGTCATTGCGATGTCAAAATGTTGCCATAGGTTCCCGTCAGTACGTTTAGTATTTTTAGTTTCATGTTCTCTATCCTTTGGACGTTTACACCTTACAATGGGTGTTGTCCTTCCCTTTTTATTAGAGTGCGTTTTGTTATAGCAATCTGGGCTACAGTCCCTCTCTAATGAGGTCTGTTTAGTATTTGAAGAATGGGCCGCAACCCATCTTGTCCTGAGAAGCCATCCGGCCATGTTCTTGTTGGGCCCAAGCCCACATCAAAAGGGTGTTTGTTTTATGTTTTGGCCGGAGCCCAGTTATCCTAAGGGAGTGTTAGTTTTGCTCATAAAACATTCCATGTCGAATATGTCGGGTTCAAGTCATCTCAATATCCCTCGACCAAACGTCGTCCTATTTAAAGTATCCAAGGTCATCTAATATCGACTACATAAATTATTATTCAAACCCGTCTTTTCAATTCAACAAATATATATAACAAACTCAATCTATTTTACTAACTTAACGCTTATAAACACTAAACTATGTCTCAAGGCTTTTTAATTCATAACGCTTGTTTTCTAAATCATAATGACTTATATTTACACTACTATTTCCAAAACGGCAATTTTATAATCAAGTTACTAATTATAACTATAAATGAAACTTAACTTTAAAGCGTTAAACTATATAAACGTTACACTTAAACTACAACGAAAATAATTTATATAACAATGTCTCACTATTTTGTCAAACCATATATCTAAAACGTATAAACGGGTCATGCCCGATTTTTCTAAAACCTTATGTTATTCCTTATAAGTATAAACATTCTTTTACAACCATTTTTATCAAAGATCCATATTTGAAATATAGATCGTATACCTTTCTTATTAACCGACATTTGGTTATACATAAACACATTTATTTTAAACGACATTTCTATAACTCAAATACGTTTACTAATTATATGTAATATTTTCCGTACGTTGTCTATTGGTTATCGATGAACCAAAGACCTATTCGACTTGATATTTTACTATCCTATATGTATATACTTACGCACTTCCATGAGCCAACATTAGCAAAATTATTTAAACTAAAGTGCTGCCACACAAGCAACAATAACATAAACACACTAAAACTTTTGACTTATTTAAACATTTTCGAGTTAAACATAAGCATATAAACTAAGACTTGCCACATATATAGGTTACGTGTCGGTGCCATACCATCATATTGTTTGACCGTACTCTGTTCAGATTGCTTCACTAAGGTGAGTTTCATAGCCCCGTTTTACTTGTTTTTATGCGGACATAAGTACATGCTTGTTTTTATGCGGACATAAGCACAAAACTGATGCATTGCCTAAGTTACCACATGGCCACTTAAGTCTCCTACCATAATCATGAACCGTTAATTACCAGAAAGCGCGAATGTTGTGAATAGATCTATTGGGTTGACACCCCCATTCGGGTTGGGTTGCTCCAACTGGTCAAACGAACGCATACCATTTGAGGATTACATTAAGTGTCTGGCAAACACTTGTTTGGGGGCATTTATGCTTGATTGCATACCAAATACGTTAAGCGTCGGTGTCATGAGCTTAGTGCAATTGTATTTATTTTTAGACTACTGAAATATTGTGTTCCGTACAAAATTTTACATTAAGTTAAACCTATGAACTCACCAACATTATGTGACCTTTTAGCATGTATTTCGTGTATCTAGCTTGCATGATTGCATTTCATGGAGTCATGGTCGTTGTTAGCGATTACATTCACGAATGATTTTCTAAACGATTCATGTAGGTCGTTCGACATAACTGCAACTTTGTACCATGATAGTCACGCCTCGGTTACCATTCTGCTGCGATCCATTTTGGAGGTGTGACATTACACGTCTAGGGATCATGAGGGGGCTCATAATCGTTTAGTTGCCGCTTACTTCTCCGAAGAACCGTTGTATGACGAAAGAACATTCCGTCAGCGGTTCTGGATGAGCCGAGAACTCTTCACCCAAATTGTTCAAGAGGTAACAAATTATTCTCTGTGGAAAACTAGAAGGGGGGGGGGGTTGAATAGTTTTACCAATTAAAACTTCCTTTTAAATATTTAGATCGACTTATGTCAATCTATTTGGATGTTGATAAACAAGCATGTAAAGATAAGTAATGAAAAGATTAGAGTAAGAAGCACAAAACCACAACGCAAGTATTTATAGTGGTTCGGCTACAAGGTCACCTTCCTTGCCCTACTCCACTCCCCGAGTCACCTACTCGAGTTCAAATCACTACACCAATCTCCTTATGGCGGAGAAGCCTTCACAACGCCGCTTAATCTTTTTCCGGTACAAAGCTAAATACCGAGTTCTTTCACACCAAGGCGAACCACACCTAACACAACGTCGCCTACCCTTTATATGGTGCTAGGCTAACCACCGAGTTCTTTCACACCTTAGGTGAACTACACCTTCACAACGTCGCCTACCCTTTATTAGGTACTAGGCTAATTACCTAGTTCTTTCACACCTTAGGTGAACTACACCTTCACAACGTCGCCTACCCTTTATTAGTTACTAGGCTAAGCACCTAGTTCCATTGCAATGGAGGAACTACTACCACACTACACCAACGACTAATCCCAAAGGAGATCTACTCCTTTACAACATCATCAAGGATATCAATATCCTTGGATCTAAAACTAGTCTATCTTGTACATCGAAACACACCATATCGAATGTACATCTAAGGCACCTTTCACTAATGCCTTTGACTAGATCTACAAGACACCTTTCACTAATGTCTTGTGTCTTCACTTCTAAGCACCTTTCACTAATGCTTCTTTGTCTTGACTTCTAAGCACCTTTCACTAATGCTTCTAGTCTTGACTTCTAAGCACCTACCACAAGTGCTTTATACTATAGACGATAGATACCCTTCACTAATATCTTCGTCTTGACTCTTAAGACATCTTTCACTAATGTCTTCAACACTACACTTCTTTGAAAGAAGAAAAGAATCATCAACAAGAAGACTTCAATAGCTTTGATGATGAGGAAGCATGGCAACTCATGGACTTGAGCTTGCTCGACTTCAAAGGTGGTGATCTTGCCTTTAAGAGGAACCTAAAAGATCACAAAACCAAAACTACAAACATAGATCTCTTGGATCTAAGGTTAGTGAGATTTAACTCGGGAGAAAATATGTTGAAAGGGGGTGAGAAACAATGAAGAAATGGCTCACTATTTATAGAGGAAAAATCCTCATCGTTCCCGGATCCCACGGATCCCTACCACAAGGGATCCGACTAGCACAAAGCTAGGGATCCGTGGTCCTTCCTCTTGCCCATGGGTATTTTTAGTTATGGGTCATGGGTCATGGGTCATGGGTTATGGGTTGATCCATGGTTTTCTTTCTAGATACAATGAACTTGGTTAAGTGGTATATATAAAACCATGGGTTGTGGGTCAAAACCATTTGCTAGTATTTTACCCATTTAGTATACACTTAGTTTTTACCCATTTTAGTATACTTAGTTTAAGTATATGTTTAACCCAATATGTAAACACTAGTTGTTGTACATATGTATCTAAATCATAAAATCACTTATACTTGTTTTAGTGTTTTATGTGAAAGCGTAAGTGTGTTAGAAAACTATTAACTCAAACTATTTACGTACTCTATTTGTTTCGTTAAAATGATTTTACTTTTGTTATCGACAAAACATTAGAAGATCGTAAAATATAAATAAACGTTTTTACGGCTTATTTGTATTAACATTCTCCTTATTTTCAACAAACTCCTGATTGTAGGGGCGTACTTGGTATTTCCCCATTGGTCAAGTGTACTGTGGCAATTCGTCAATTGGGATACGCGGCCGTTCCTGATTCTCTTGACGAGTATCTCGCATTGGCCGCAACAACAACACATGATTGTCTCCGTAACTTTTGTACGGTTATTATAGAGTTATATGGTGCTGAGTATTTGCGAAAGCCCACGTATTCTGACCTTGAAAGAATATAGGCCCATCACGAGCAAAAGCATGGGTTTCCTAGGATGATGGAAAGCATTAATTGTACAAGTTGGGAGTGGGAGAATTGCCCAAATATTTTGAGAGGTCAATATGCTAGGGGTGATCACGGGTCACATCCATTCATTTTATTGGAAGCGATCGCCTCCCAAGATTTATGGATTTGGCATGCGTTCTTTGGTGTCTCCGGGATGAATAACGACATAAAGGTTTTACATCGTTCCCCCGTTTTCAATGATATCAAATCTGGGAGAGCACCCGAACTTGAATTCGAGGCTAATGATGTTGCTTACAAAAGGGGATATTATCTTACTGACGAGATATATCCGGAATGGTCTGTTGTTATTAAGTCCATTTCAAATTCTCCTACGGGTGATGAAAAATAATATTGTACAAGAGGAAGCATGAAGCAGCAAGAAAATATGTGAAACGAGCTTTCGGTGTGTTGAAGAAGAAGTGGAAAATGCTTAAAGTTCCGGCTCGAGGGTTGTATAAAAAGGATCTTCAAGATATTGTGTATACATGTATCATATTACATAATATGATCATCCGACACAAGCAGCGGGCGATATGTCCTACACGGTTTGCACAAGAACCACCGTGATCATGATCCGTTAAGATCCCATGTGGAATCCTTAGTAGTTACTCAGGAGATAATGGACCGATCAACTCATCTAAACTTAAAATCTGATTTGGTCGAACACGTTTGGAGAAACCGTGAAAATGCAGGCAATCAAGATATTGAAGGCGAAGATGAAAGTGATGAAGACGCAACTGACGATGAAGATTTTTTGTGATATTTTTAGTTTTTAATAAGTATCGTAATATTTACATTTTATTAGTTTAAGTTTTTAATTATTGTTGTAATGTTTAAGTATTTTTATTAATGAAGTTTAATTTTGTTGTTAAAAATATTTTAAAATAAAAAAAAGAAAGAAAAAACTAAGTCATCAATGTGTCAATTAGGTCATCATCATATCGTTAAAGAGAAAAAACTGATTTGACACAGTTGACCAAAGTTCAGCACTAAATGAAATTAACACCAAAAGAAACCGCCACCAAACTTGACTTTTTTCCCAACAAGGGTAAGTTTATTTCTCTCTCTTTCTTCTTTGTTGTGAGAATCAAAATGTCTTGATCTGAGAGAACCACCCCCATTTTAGTAAAAACAACACCTCACTACTACTATAGACTACTAGCTAGTACTACTTTTAACTACTTCTAGCTCTTAAAAGTACTAAATAACTACCATCAAGCAATGGCAAGTAGTCTTGAGTGCTGGTCAAGCAGAACAAGCACAGATGAAGAAGAAGACATGGCACTTGAGCAAGGTCTCATGCACAGATCAGCTGACACGTCATCATCAACCCCTGGCCCTGCTGTTGGAGTTAAAGTGAAAAAGTTTCAGAAGCTAAGTCGAAATGTATCTGAAGCCATTGCTTCTTTTAAGAACTTCTCACTGAATCTTGAATCCAACATTGTTAAGAATGACAACAGTAGTTCTAGTTCTTCTTGTCGGAAACATGTTTGGGGAAGTGTTGTGAGGAACTTGACTCAGCTTTATCCTGGAAGTCAACTCCCTGAGAAGCTTGTTTCTAATATTAGGAAACATTATGATTCTTTGCCTTTAAGGTTAGTTAGTTCAGTCAGTCTCTCTGCTTTCGGGTTTACCCTGTATGAGTATGATCTGTCTACATTGTACCTTCTCCGTACCCCGGATTGGGTATTGTTTTTGAAAATGCATAGTTTTAAGAAACTTGTATGGATCTTGGAACTTTTCATTAATACTTTTGTGATTGCATTGTTTAGGGGGTCTTTGTTTAAGCTTATTTGTGGGCTTATGAGCTTATTTGATTTTGGCTTATATTTTATAAGCTCCAATTTTCTGGCTTATTTTGAGACTTGTGGGATTATATAAGCTTATATAAGCCAATAAATCTCAAAATAAGCCGGGAATTTGGGGCTTATAAAATATAAGCCGAAATCAAATAAGCTTATAAGCCCACAAATAAGCTTAAACAAACATCCTAGGTTACCTGGGGAGGGTGAGTCTTTTGACTCAGATGTACGCGGCTCCGACCCTTCCCTGACCAAAATGGACTGTTGAATGGTTTTAGTAAACGGATTTAACAAGATATTGGTTTGATTAAATACTAAATTTATCTTGTTAATGATTTATTTGACAGTTATGCACAAGCGGGGTTCGAAATGAAGGATGTGTTTTTACATGTTAGATTAATAGAACAAGCTTCTGGTGGTTCTGCGGATGACCAACCAGCTATGATGATACAAGAAGTTTCGGATGATGAAGAAGTTCATGGGTCTGTATTTAAGCTCACGTTTGCTTGTAATTCATCACTTTCGTGGCCAGCCATGTCAGGATCATTAGACAATGCTTCAATTTGTTGCAAAAAGATACAAATTTTTGAGAAAAAAGGCTTCACATTGGGAGTCATTCTTGTTTTAGTACAGCCAGGGCAAGAGAAAATGTTCAAATCTCGGGTTGAAAACGCGTTAAAATCTGCTTTAAAGAAGCCGACTAAGATGAACTCAATGAAGCTCCCGTTTGGCAGCCTTTGTGGTTGTCAAGAAGAAGGTGGTACCAAAGGGAAAGATTTTGGAGAGGTTGAAGATGATTGTAATGACCAAAATTACCGAAATGCAGTCGAGAATCTAAGTTCGACTTCCTCAAAGGTGAAACTTCAATTGCCTCTATCCAGCTCTCCAATGGTGATATCAGTTGACGAGTGGCAAACTGTTCAATCGGGGGCAGATGAGATCAAGAAATGGCTATTAAATCCTGATAGTTTAGAGTTCATTGATCAGACTGGAGTCGCTACATTTAAAGGAACATATAAAGGTAAAAAAGTCGGGATTGAGAAGCTAAAGGGGTGTGAAAAAGGAAATTCATATGAATTCGAGATCCGAAAAGATCTTCTAGAGTTAATGACTTGCGGCCATAAGAATCTTTTACAATTTTATGGTGTATGCATTGATGATGTTCATGGTTTATGTGTTGTGACTAAATTGATGGAGGGTGGATCTGTTCATGATCGTATTATGGTGAAGAATAAAAAGATTCAAACAAAAGAGATTTTGCGAATTGCTGCTGATGTGGCAGAAGGGATGAAGTTCATGAATGATCATGGTGTTGCTTATAGAGACCTAAACACACAGAGGATATTATTGGATAAAAATGGGAACTCATGCTTAGGTGACATGGGTATCGTTTCTGCTTGCAAGAATGCCGGAGATGCTACAGAATATGAAACTGATGGCTACCGCTGGCTTGCTCCTGAGGTTAGTCCTCTTTGTCTGTTACCATTTATCACTGACTCACATTTATTTCTACACATCTTGTGATAATGTGCATTTTTATTTCTACACAGCTTGACTTCTTTGTAACCACTTTCACCATTATAATGGTACAGAAATGTGAGTGGTAACGAAGTCAAACCACAAAACATTCCATGTGACTAAACAAAAGTAGCCCTGTATAAAATACTTACCTATATTTATTGAACTAGTAAGAATGCTCTTTGTCATGAAAACCATCTTTACCCCTTTAGGACATCATCAGGCAGCAGTTCATCTGCGTCTTCGCTTTTTTATTCAGTCTGTATCACACCAATCCTGTTTTGACCTTTAATGAGTCGACCCGACATGAACTGTTCGAGCCAAACCTGTTTGATCCATTACCAAAGTATTGTTACCTTTATATTATATAGATGCTGAACAGACAGCTTTTATGACAATAAGTGTTCTTGATTTTTCCTATTTTGAGCGTGTTGCTATTGTTTCTATATGAATGAAATAGCATACGATCTTGGACATGCCAGCTAGTCTTGATGAAAAGAAAATATGAATGCCAACAAAGAAGTGACCGTCAAGAAGAGCTGCCATGTCCAAGATCGTATGCTATTTCATTTCATATAGTGAAAGAAGGGACCAGCAAGAATAGCATACAATCTAGGACCAATATCAGGAACTAAAACTTTAGTTTACGGGTTTTTAGTACAATGCAGAGAATAAAATAATCATTTTTTTAAGCTTGACATATACGATAGAAACATGTTAGAGAAGCAATTAGTATGGAATAAACAGTAGAAACAGAAAGTCATTGACAGACTAAATATATCTTCTTATTTACTCCCTTCCTTTGATACAGTTGACTTTTAAGAGTCAAACTAAAGCCTTTTGCTTAAAATTCAACAGTTGCATCTCAAGTGACCCATGACACTACCATTAGACATATAAAACTTGTGATGAACTCAAGAAGTGTGTGTATTAAGAAGACGAGGAAAGAAAAAAATTGCTTTCCCATCAGCGTCATATTTGCTATGACATCTCGGCAACACAATGTTTACTAACTGTCAACCATCACAACCCAATGTAATTCATGTATCCACGCCACCACCATTTGTTTATTTCTGCACTCCTTGAAACAAAAGCCTTTTTATTTACCATTATAGTGGTGAAAATTCTTATGACGTTATATTTTTTTTGGGCACCTACATATGTTTACATTGGTTTCACTTTCTGAGCGTGTCCTTAGACAAAAATTTACATTAAGCCATATAGAAAATATTGTGCGAATAGCCGAATACCATATATGTTGTAGACAAACTGTAGATAACATGTTATTGTGGGGTTCATTTACTTGACGCGTGTGGAAATGGATAGAGGACCTACATAAAGGGAATGGAATCTTATTTTCCAGATACAAATATCATGTTGTCAAATGCATCTTGGGTCTAACTTAGATAAAACTTATCGTGTGTAATTATATAGAGAATTCAGTAAGACAATGGGATTGTTAGGTGAGTATACTTAACACGATTCCATTATTATCTTGCGTAATTTTTGGCTTTATTGATCCCACCTAATCATTTTACTGTACTTGATAGTAATTGGTGCCATATAAATTATGTTAGCTAAAAGTAAAATTTCCCTTTAAGGTGCTGTGATGTGGTTTCATCTTCCTTTCCTAGATGAGACACGTGAAAAAAGATGGTAAATGATATAAGGTGGTGTTTGGATTTGCATAGTTTTTAATGTGGGCATAGGCATCTTGTTTTTGATTATTTCGGTTTCATACCAACCATAGCAAAACGTTATTTAGGTGTAAAATGGAAGTACTTATTTCCTCCTTTATAATCTAACTTGAGGGATTTTTTCATTTTCATTCCATTGTCGGGTACTTTTTTCCAGAATAATGCCATTTTTGGTCATATATTTATTACCTGGTTTAATAATTTGAATTCGCCAGACATATAAACATACTTATGGAACTCTTATTTGTGCACAGATCATTGCTGGTGATCCAGAAACAGTGACAGAGACGTGGATGAGCAATGTGTTTAGTTTTGGAATGGTCGTGTGGGAGATGGTGACAGGGGAGGCTGCTTATGCTGCACTCTCACCGGTTCAGGCCGCTGTGGGAATAGCTGCTTGTGGGCTGAGACCAGACATCCCAAAAGACTGCCCTCAAAATCTCAGATCTTTAATGAACAAATGCTGGAACAATAACCCTTCCAAACGGCCTACCTTTTCCGAGATTCTTCTGTTGTTAACTCGACCCAACAACAACAGCAATAACAATAATAGGTAACAAAAGAAACTGATGTTTAGTTAGCATGCAAATATGCATGGTTTAATTTTGTAATCTAAGGAAGTTGAGATATAAAATATATGTTCATACTGCCAACCATAAACGGATGAGATTTTCCCCGTAACCCGGAGAGGGCGAGTCTTTGACTTAGATGTACGCGGCCTAACTGAAGTATCCTTGGCCATTTCCAACCATTTACCTGGCCACCTCCAAGTGTACATCTAGTGAGGTTTGAACCCTTGACTACTTGTGAGAAGGTCATACAAGCAACCATGCTTTCTTTTATTATTTTTTTATATGTGTTTGTCACTTTTGGTATAATCAAGGAGACATGAGAAATCATTAAAAGTAGCAAAAAGGAGGTGAAAATGTTGAAATGAGTGTCAATTCTTGGAGTGATTTTAGGGGGTTTTGTCTTTAGTTTGATAAATACAATGTTTATGTTTCTAAGGTGGATGTTTGGAGGGCCCAAGTGGGTCACCCTATGTGTCATTGTGTCCAAACATTGAGGTGAAAAGTATTCTGGCTTTGTTTAAGAGTAATTATCAACCCCTAATCAGCTTCACTTGCGGTTATAAATAGCGCGAGATGTTGTGTGGCAGCAAGACCAAGTTTCACGTCTTAGTTGCTAAAGCGAAGTTTTTGCGTTTTTAAGGTTTGACATAAGGCGGCACAAAATATAAAATTATTTATATATTTCTATCATTTTTTTATATATCGAGTTTACAAAAAACGTTGTACATAATGAAAAAGGTTAAGAAACTATGCTTACAAAGTTACATGTAATATTCTTCATTTAAAAAAAAAAAAAAAAATCGGAGTTGAATCAAAGAAACCCGCCACACCTCACGCCTTAGCGCGATTTATTGCGCCTTTTCCCGCTTCATCTCACGTTACATCTAGAGTCGACGCCTTATTTCGTAACGTAAAAGTCACACCTCAAGCTTTAGCGACGCATTGGCGCCGCTCATGACGTGCCTTTTAGAACCATGCTTGCCACATATGATCTTTGTGTTAAAATAAAAAAAGTTCATTGAAAAACAAACATTTTACACCATCAATAACGTTTAAAGAATATGCACGTGCATAACCTTTGCATGTTCGCCTCTAATGGCAACTAAAATTCCATTAAATACCAGCTAAAAGCAAGAAATAACAAAATTTCTCATAACTCGCAACGAAAGACCCTGAACAAAAATCAAGAAGTTTGAACCAATTATATGCGAAAACCGACGATGACTGAACTTAAAAAGACGAGTACGATATTTATTTAATATAGCGAGAAACACACAATTTTATGTAAGAAGGTCTTTTTGCCTTTTCCACAGATACAAACACAGGACAAAGATAATAAAACAAAACCTAGATTCTTGAATAACCGTAGTTCTAACATAGTTGGATTCATAATTATTTGGTAAATCTCGATCATGAGATTCATTGTAGAGTGACTATACATTCTAGAATAATGACTTCGAATGCAATGTAAGAACAGTTTTGTTGCCATATGTTTGTATATGCTACACAACGGATGCGTGTTTTATGAGATGTCCAAGTTTGCTGTCTGTATTCTGCTACGACTGTATAGTAGTAATAGGTTTATAGAAGTTACGCTATAATATGTTATAGTAAACGTATTCTAACAAGTGATGATTTTGAAAGGTTACTCCATATTTTGAAAGATGGGGTGAGTACATAATATTTCGTCTGAACTTTTATAATTACAATGTTTGTCTAACACAAAATGTCAACTACAATACCCAAAATGTCAACTACAACAATTATCCGTAATGCAATCCATTTGAATAAGAATCGTAGCAAAAATGCTGGGATTTTGATTTAGTAGTCTTAAGAATTTCAAAAACACATGTATCATACCTGTGAATAATCTCCAAACTTTAGCTTTTATCAGCACCCTCATAAAATACGAGCCCTCCACCCCACCCACACACCCACCCACCCACCCGAAACAGCAGTGGTTTGGAATGTTTTAGAAGGCGCTCATCAAAGCCTTCCCATCCTTCAAACTGCAATCATGTACAAAAAACAGAAAGTATGACTGAGAATAGCATACCTCTCGAAGCCTGTCCATTGTTATTTCGGTGACATGGAGGTCCAGAGTCGATAGCTTCGGTGACATGGAGGTCCAGAGTCGATAGCTGGTTGCAGTTTTTTAACAATATTTATGTTCCCTACTAAAACTATATTTAAAATGAGAAATGGGATTATCAAATTTTGTGTTTAATGACATACTTCATATTTTAAAAAACATGTATACATTTTATGTTAAGTTGTCTTGAAACAAAGGTTTATCTCTTAACTTTGATTAATCTTGAATTCAAGTTTATATTTATGCTTATTTACTACTCCATTATTGACATGTATATGCTGCAATTCTTTTGGCATATAAGCTTTCAGTTTCTATCTATATACTAGTTGGCAAAAGTTCAATACAGATATCAAATTTACTATAGATATCATAGTCATTCATTTTTCTAATGAAATAAAATAAAATAAACTTTCACAATTTTTTTAAAAAAATTAAATATCTCACAAACCATTTATCGTTACGCGAAAAAAATTATACCATTGTGATGAAAATTAAATTATCTTTCGATAGATATGCACTTCTATATATTTTTAACGATTTTTTTTAAAAAAATTTCGACACAGAAAAATCATATATGATTTGTGTAAATCATATGTGATTCGATTTTTACAAATCATATATGATTTTTGCAAATCATATGTGATTTGTAAAAATCATATATGATTTGAAAAAAATCACATGATTTATTTTTACAAATCATGTGATTTTTGAAAATCATATATGATTTTTCTGAGCGGAATTTTTGAAAAAAAAAATTATCAAAAATATAGAGAAGCGCATATCTATAGAAAGATAATTTAATTATCGTCGTGGTGGTGTATTTTTTATAGTTTGAAGATTTACCGTTTGCAAGTTATGTTGTTTTTAAAAAAAAGGTGAAAATGATATTTTTATTAATTTTGATTAAAAATGAATGGCTAAGATTAATTTATTGGATCTATGACAAATATGAGATCTATGGATCTCAACTCATACTATTTTTTGTTACAAAATTAGGTTTGCTAATTGGGGTAAAGAGATAGGCCTAGCCCATGATCCAATGGTAGATATTGGCCCATTGGGAGTTCGGAAATAAACATTTAGCTAGTTCAGATTCTACATACTTCTGCTTAATTTTAGCTAATGAAACTAGAAAAATCAACAAATATAGAAGTTATTATAGTTTAGTTCATAGTTATCAGCACCTTATAGTGATCTGATGGTACTAAATGCGTGCTTAATTTTCATTTACACAGGATTTGAAACAAAACTAGACTCAACACACATTGCAAGCTTGTAGGACGTTACTCAAAGATTTATCACGTACTAAAAACAAAAAGGCAGAACACAAGTTTTCGTTATAAATAAAAAGGCAAAACAAGCTATATGGACTCGGATTCTAACATGCTTATGAGTCAAATTCTGGAAACGAAAACACTACATAATGAAAAATCATGATAAAAGATGTACATATTAACTTCCTTATTTATTAAATACCTCATTTCATTTCAAGCAGGCCATCTATATAGTGATCAATTACAAAAAAATGCCATAAGAATAATAGTAAAGACCCCAAATGCAAAACTAAGTTTTGGGGTCTTATAGCCTTCAGTGGGACACAAAATCAAGCATTTCCGTATCTTTACTTGACATTTTAGACATCCAAGAGGACTAAATAACTATAGACAACTAATATAGTTATTTACTTGACATTCTAACATGCTTATGAGTCAAATTCTGGAAACGAAAACACTACATAATGAAAAATCATGATAAAAGATGTACATATTAACTTTTCCTTATTTATTAAATACCTCATTTCATTTCAAGCAGGCCATCTATATAGTGATCAATTACAAAAAAATGCCATAAGAATAATAGTAAAGACCCCAAATGCAAAACTAAGTTTTGGGGTCTTATAGCCTTCAGTGGGACACAAAATCAAGCATTTCCGTATCTTTACTTGACATTTTAGACATCCAAGAGGACTAAATAACTATAGACAACTAATATAGTTATTTACTTGACATTCTAACATGCTTATGAGTCAAATTCTGGAAACGAAAACACTACATAATGAAAAATCATGATAAAAGATGTACATATTAACTTCCTTATTTATTAAATACCTCATTTCATTTCAAGCAGGCCATCTATATAGTGATCAATTACAAAAAAATGCCATAAGAATAATAGTAAAGACCCCAAATGCAAAACTAAGTTTTGGGGTCTTATAGCCTTCAGTGGGACACAAAATCAAGCATTTCCGTATCTTTACTTGACATTTTAGACATCCAAGAGGACTAAATAACTATAGACAACTAATATAAGTAGTTTAACTTCAGTATCACATCGATGATTTGATATACCCGACAAAGGAGTTATTCTCTGTGAAGGTTAAGTGTAGTGTAACTTTACAGCTTTGACACAGCAGGAGGGGGTGGCGTTCTGGCTTTCCTTATTAAGCCCTCTTGAGTTACTGATGCAACAAGCTGAATACAAACATAACCAAAGTAGGTTATTAGGGAATAAAAAGATTACACTTCGACTTTTGAGGTCAAATGATGAACTTAAGGTCAAATGTTAAAACTTAAAAGTGTTTTCCATAAAACTCTATGATAATAATCAAGTACAAAGAGGTTACAAGATTTGACTACGATTTATGATATGATAGACATACCTCCCCCTTTCTGTTGAATATCTGCCCGCTAACAAACCCACGGGCATTGTATGCACTAGGACTCGTTATCTGCAAAACATTGTATATCATACAGTAAATGTAGAGGCTAGAACACATGAAGAACAATGAACAAGAGCTCTTGTTGGTACTTACCACAAACAACAGCCACTCGTCAGCTCTAAGAGGCCGGTGAAACCACATCCTTAGTCAAAGAAAATTAACATAACGGGTTTAGTTTTAAATAAAGAATGCCATAACAGGTAAGCAAGGGTATGAATTCCGATCCATTCACCTAAGAATGGGTCAATTCCGGTTATTTTATATACAAAAGAGCTACAGGAAAAAGGCCAGATGGGTCGAAAATAGTCCAAAGTGTATCTTGAACGTATAAACCGTCCTAAATCATTTTATCCACAAAATACAGATTTTTGTTGGAATGATGCAACTCTAATAAATTTATAATCATATTTGGGACACTTAATTTCTATTAAAAAACAGATATTTTTGGCCTAAAGGTGTTTCTGGTCAACCTGTTGCGCCTTAACCCATTAACCAATCGGCCTATACTGCCACTTCCAAGTAAATGATTTCATGACCTCAATGAGCAACGTTTGGTAAATTAAGTAAAAATTAAGACACACCAAGCCAGTCATACAGTCTATTTTGCCTGCACCTAAGCAGTATTATTAACTACTGATTGTGAGGAGCATGGAGATGCTATTTGGTTGACCTACATGTGCTATTCTTCAGATAATAAAGGCCTAAAAAAATAGTTAAACATAACAGAACAGCCATCTCAATAGTTGAAACTTAGAACTCATTTAAACTTACGAGTGATCCAAGCTGATGGAAGAAGTCTTCAAGCCCTTTTCACGGTGAGGATTCAGACTGATACTTAGAAAGATGAGATCTGAAGTGTATGCCACAACACATCTGCAAAATAAATCATTTCAAGATGCTTCATGAATGGCCAAATTATCCTTCTCTGCAAATAAACCCTAAAAAGGGATTTCAGTGTAAAGCTTTGGATGTCACTCACCTATGCAAAGCCTCATCATCCGAGAGTTTTCCTTTCGCTTTAAACCAATACCTCAAACTGTAATTACAAAATAATATATTGAATAATGACCATACAAGTGTGTATATATGTAGTATAAAGGATTAGTAATGCTTTTTATGAAGAATGGCGGACCTTGCAGGACGTTTATCATAGTTGGTTGAGTTACTAGGCTCACAAAATCGTATCTCAATGGGCCATGGAATAAACTTTGCTGTCGCAACTTTGTTTCGGTAAGTCCTGTAACAATAAATGTAGTTGTTACAAACCTTATGGATGGTATTGGAGCTATACACAATAACAGACATAACAATTTTAACCCATTAATGAGTTGATTCAGGTAACGCATCATCTCCAACAGGCAATACGTATAATAAAGATATTAGTTTAAAATAAATGGTTCAAAAGGGTTAAAATACCCCAGGGTGTATATTTTACGCATATAACATTCTAAATCAATTTATTCAAATACTTGCGTTATAGTTGAGATACTATAAGTTTCTAATCATATTTGACAGGGTAACTATTATGTACAGAAAAAAATTAATTTTAGGCAACAATGTTTTGGGCAACCCTGTTTACCCAACACATAAGACCCACTTATACACAATAATACTTACAATGCGCAGAAAATTACCTGGGAAGACGAGGATCAGTAAGGCGCCGTTCCCGCAAATCTTCCATTGACAGAAGCTGCAAATACAGAAGTTAGAAAGATGGCAAAATTTAATTAAAACCAAACCACTTGACAAGTTTGTAACAAAGTAGATTTTGTACCATTTCTGGATCAGGGACAGCAGGCATTGACGGTATCTGGTGATCGAATCCTACTTCGTCCTTCTGTAATATATCAACCATGCGTGATCAGTATAACAAGTGGGAAGAACTTAATATGCACGTCTGCAACTATTAATTAAAATAAACCACATGTGTCTAACAATGGCTGCATACTGATGAATAAGAAGATACCTGAAATGATGCAATCATTGTGAATACCACATTTCCCTTCTGTATTGCATCTATCCTTCGGGTAGCAAAACTATTGCCATCGCGTACACGATGAACATGATATATAATTGGAACTGCCAAACAAATATGCAACAGATTAAGTTTCTATTTCATTCAAGTTCATCATCAAGATCGTTGTGAAGAACAAAACTTACTTTCAAGATCCCCGACAAGAAGAAAGTAAACATGTAAGCTATGAACAATCTTGAGGGAATCAACAGTTTTTGATGCTGCAGCCAATGCCTGCATATTGTCAACCATTTAGAAGAGAATTATTTCTATTTAATTACTTTTACATTATAGAAAAATTTTACGTATATGATAAATTCTTGAAAAAATATATATGACTTTTACAATGTAGAAAAACAACAGTTGAACATTACTGTTTTGAGCAGACAAATTAGATAGAATCTCTTATTCATGATAAAATTGTTATTTGTAGGCTTCAAAATTTCCTCATTAAATAAAATGTAAACAAAATAAGTAATGCTCGTAATATGAAGTAGCATCAAACGGCTGACCTTCATTAACTTCTTATGTTTCTAACTACAGAAATTTATTGGTTTCGGAATCTGATTTGGGTTACATCTTACTGTTCTAAATGTCATTGAAAAAAACAGATAATATGTACTTGATCGAAGTTAGATAATTTTTTTGTTATCTTGTGACAGTTAAATTCAAGCAACTAGTTTCATAAGTGGAGCTGCTACTAGGTTAAGATTTCATAAAAGAATGAAAACAAGTCCCAGATGCCTATGATATTGTTAAATAGATTAGTTATACATGATACCTGTCCAATGAACTGTCCTCCAAACACCTTCCCAAATCGTGGAGCATCGGGCAATGTGATCCCTTTGAATATGTTAACCTAACAAAAATCACAGCAGATAGAAGTTATTTTACAAACACATAACAAGCCTGCTAAAAGACTGAATGGTTATGTATCTAATCATGTTTACATACTTCTATAGGCTCAAGATGCAATATGCTCTCAACAAGTGAACATGTTTCGGGTGTTTGTTCTGCACTCCAGATTGATTTTGGCTGCAACAAATTGCAGTGCTCATGGGGCAGCACTAAGCAGGTGAGCTGTCACAACATAAGTAATATCAGAAGCCTTTTCAAGACTATATCAGCTGATAACATCAGTAACACTGCAGGGAGACAAAAACCAAACTGAAAGAAAAGAAAACAGACTCGTGCAAGTACCTTAGTCAGTGCAATGACATCTGCTTGCTGCACAGATAATGTCACACCTGCAATACACGTGTAGATTATTCATACCGTTTAGCTTACGGGAATTGAGAATGAGAAAAAAAAATTGATTCAGAGTCACACCATTGCCAAAGTAGTCATAACGCTTAAGTTGGAACTCTGGCCGGTTATGCTCATCTGTATTTTCATAGCCAGAGACTTCCGCCTGCAAAATTTAGTTGATCATACTACTATAAGCCACAATCAGAGATGCTTATGAAATATTGAGTCACACGTTACACGAGACCAAAGTTACCTCGCCTTCCCATATGAAGTAAATTCCATTCCCAGCCTCCCCTTCTCGAACGACATACTCTTGGGGATCTAGAAAAGGAGCATCACAACTAATAAGTAAATACAAATATAAGAATCTTCGTGTATAAATAAACATAGTACACAGGTATAACCTAACTTACAACAACAGTGATTCAATATATTCAAACTAAAGAAATACATTTTAAATAGTGTTCAACTCACTACCTATAACTAGATAAACAAGAAAAAAAGAAATATCACTCGCACCACAAATTAGGAATCTCTCTTTGTCGTATGATCGTATCCATCAATATTCTCCGACTAGAATATGTTCATTCAAACTAGTATCACGAACAATGCCCAAGGGTCCCTACACTACCATACGGGTAAATGGATGAGGTTATCCATGTTCAGGTTACCCGGGGAGGGCGAGCCTTTTTGACTCATATGTACGCGGCCTCACTGGCTTAATACGGGACCGTTTCCGACCCTTCCTTGTCTACCCCCAAATGTACACACCTAGTAAGGCTTGAACCCTTGACCCCTTGTGAGGAAATCAAACTACCATAACAGCTTAAAAGTTGCCTATCATTGTGTTTTCACGGGTCCTGCTTTGTAACTTCAGAGGCATTGTTAAAGTGTTTTCCCCATCCAATCCGTGAACCACTTATTCATCAGCCGTGACATATTTAGGGGTTTTTGGATTAGCTTATTTCCCCGGATTATGAGAATTTGGAAAAGACAATAAGCTCATTTTTTAGAGCTGGTCAACTTGAGCTTATGGACTTACATAAGCTGAAATAGATAAGCTCGTAAGCTCTAAAAAAGTGAGGTTATTGTCTTTTCCAAATCCAAATAAGCCCATAAGTCGGGGAAACAAGCTAATCCAGACGCCCCCTTAGAGCATGCGGTATGATAACTCGAGTTAAGGCTTAACTCTGCGCCACGTCAGCTCTAACATTTTAACTTTAACTCAAAAAAAAAACACCCCTTATCATAACTCAACCATAACTCAACATTTTGGGCCCCACTTTTATCATAACTCAACCAAAAAAAATCGAGTTAAGCCATAACTCAACACACGGTGTAGTAACTTGCACCTTAACTCAACCAAGTTAAGCCATAACTCTACGTTACCACTATAACGTGCGCCTTAACGCAACTCCTTAACTCAAGTGCACGGTGTGGTAACTTGCCCCTTAACGCGATTGAGTTAAGGTATAACTCAACTTGTGAGTTACCATATCGCATACTCTTAGTTACAAATTAAAGTGTGTTAAACAATTACGCACTTATATTGTAAAAATCATAAAATAGTAGTAGTCGACAACCACGTATACTTGATCACAACTTCCACAAAACAAGTAGTACATTTTTTTTATTTTTTTATTATTATCATTATTATTTTTTAAGAACGGCTAGTTAGTAGTTAGTGGTTCGAGTCGTGCACTGACATCCAAGCGGGCAGTATGTCTTCCTCGAACCTTCGCCTTTGGGGAATAAACCCCACTCCTTTTTCCACTTCACCTAGGAGGAACCACCCCCAAATTTGCCTCTTAATCCAACATTTATCATCACTCTAAACCATCAATCAATCAATAATTAACATGAGCAAAAACATAAATAAATAAATAAAAATAAAAAGTTACCGTAACGCTTAACAGTAACAACTTTCGCGATTTTGCGCAAGGACAAGCTAGGAAGGCGTTGAAGCAACGGCACACATCCCAAAAACTCAATCACTGTACATTAACAGAATCATCATCAGTTTATTAATTATAATAAAATTAATTAGGGTTTGGATGATGATTGTACCTGATTCAGTAGTGAACATTATAATGTTGAAAGTTGACCACAAAATAATTGTACTAATAATTTCTGTTACTACTACTCCATTATTTTGGAACTATTTATTTGTATCGCCCGCACATGTGGAATATGCTGGTCTATTATTCATCACGTGTATTATTTATTATCTTTCCGACATTCTTTTTAGTTTTTAGATACTGTACATGATGAGCCACTTTATTTTGCATATTCAAAAATTCTTGTATACTAAGGGATAAATTTCCACCTTCCATCTAGTTTGATCTAATGGTGGTGATTAACCTAAGATTTAATATGTCTAAACCTAAGTCCATGTTTTTTTCTTATCTTTTTCTTTTCTTTTTATCTTTCTTATTTATTTTCTCATTATTTGTATTTTTTTAACCATTTTTTTTAATTTCACTTTTTTTTTTTTTTTTTAATTTCATGTTTTTTTTCTTTTAACTGGGCGTGTTCAGTTTCATGTTTTGTCATTTTTTCCGCTTTTTATACGTTTTCGTCTGTTTTCATACGTTTTCGTCCGTTTTCTTACGTTTTCGTCTGTTTTCGTCCGTTTTCATACGTTTTCGTCCTTTTCCTTACGTTTTTGTCCGTTTCCTTACATTTTCGTCTGTTTTCGTCCATTTTCATATGTTTTCGTTTACGTTTTCGTCCGTTTTTGTCCGTTATCATACGTTTCCGTCCGTTTTCTTACGTTTTCGTCCGTTTTTATCTGTTTTCTTACGTTTTCTTATGTTTTTGTCTGCTTTCTTACCTTTTCTTCCGTTTTCTTTACGTTTTCTCGTTTTCGTTTCATACGTTTTCGTCCGTTTTCATACGTTTTCGTCCGTGTTCTTACGTTTTTGTCCGTTTTCATACGTTTTCGTCTGTTTTCTTACGTTTTCGCCAGTGTTCTTACATTTTCGTCCGTTTTCCTATGTTTTCATTCGTTTTCTTACGTTCGCATACCTTCGTCTATTTTCTTACGTTTTGCGTCCGTTTTATCGTTTTTATTTTCTTCTTCGTTTTTGTCCTTTTCGCCGGTTTCATAGGTTATATACGCTTTCGTTTTTTACGTTTTAGATCCCATTTTGACGCTTTCGTCTGTTTTCAGAGGTTTTCGTCCGTTTTAGTACGTTTTCATCTGTTTTTATACGTTTTCGTTCATTTTCATACGCTTTTTTTTTCCGTTTTTATACGCTTTTCATTCATTTTTATACGTTTTTGTCCGTTTCATACGTTTTCGTCCGTTTTTACTTGATTTTTATACGTTTTCGTCTATTTTCATATGTTTTCATGCTTATTATTAAACTTTATTATATTACATGTCTAATATCAATTGTGATATTTTATCATAAAAAAGTTAATGTCTAATATCACTTGTGATATTTGATAAACAAACAAGTATGTTTTTTAACCTTTAATATCACTTGAGATATTTCATTGCTCTGTATATTTTTATATATTATCACCTATGTGTTTTCTAATATTTTTATAATTTTAGTTACAAGATAGTTTTTGTGCCTTTCATCGCAATTGACAAACGCATTTTTTTTAATGCAACCAATGTTATCTATCACTTGTGATATTATACTCTTAGTAGAAATAAAAGGGTTAAAGTCTCTTTAGGTGAATTCTTATTTTGTTCAAAAAACTACTAATTTAATGTAACACTCGTTTGATTTTGAGAATATGTCAAGTCTCTATTTTCATAGTTTGCTTCCTTTTTATTCATTTTGATATTTTTAAGTGACATTTATTTATCTCTTGTGATATAACACTGTAAGAAAGATGAAGAGTACTACACTCTTCATCATATATGTGTTATATGTTGTGATACTCAACTAAAAATGTGAAATATTAAATTCATACAAAATGTGATAAGAATTTAGTATTTTACCAAGTATATATATGAAAGAAATGATAATAAACATCACTTATTATATTACTGTGATGATTCTGTTCATTTTTCTTATTTGTGTTTTTGAAAATATTTAGGAAGATTTTTGTGTTTTATGATAATATGAAATATTAGAAAAGGTGTTTAACTGAAAACAAGAGATGTTATGAAACTTTTGTTAGACTTGTGGTGGATTTTTTCTATTTAATGGATACATTGTGCATGTTTCGATAGGTTTTATAGCGAAATTTAAAAATATCTATTGTTGAATCAGCAAACTAAAGAAGTTATGGTTGAAGAAGGCACACATCTTTATAAACAAACTGAGTAAGCTCAAAAACCTATGAGTCACACATGATATAACAGGTGATATCACACATGATATCGCAGGTGATATCACCTCACTTGTGATATCACATGATATCACAGGTGATATCACAAGTGATATAAACTATGATATCACACATGCTATCACCGGTAATATCAAACATGATATCACAGGTGATATCAACGGTGTTATCACACATGATATCACGTGTGATATCAAAAGTGAGGTGATATCACCTGTGATATCACATGTTTTTGAGCTTCCTCAGTTTTTTTATAAAAATGTGTGCTATCTTCAACCATAGATTATTTAGTTTGGTGATTCAACCATAGATATTTTTAAATCTCGCTATAAAACCTATCGAAACATGCACAATGTATCCATTAAATAGAAAAATCCACCACAAGTCTAACAAAAGTATCATAACATCTCTTGTTTTCACTTGAACAACTTTTCTAATATTTCATAATATCATAAAACACAAAAATCTTCCTAAATATTTTCAAAAACACAACCATCACATTCTTAGTTGAGTATCACAACTGATAGCACATACATGATGAATAATGTAATACTTTTCATCTTCCTTACAATGTTATATCACAAGAGATAAATAAGTGTCACTTACAAATATCAAAATGAAAACGTCTGAAAACGGACAAAAACGTATAAAATCGAATGAAAAACGTATGAAAACGGACAAAAACGTCTGAAAACGGACAAAACGTATAAATACAAACAAAAACGTATAAAAACGGATGAAAACGTATGAAAACGGAAGAAAACGTATAAAAACGGATGAAAACAGACGAAAACGTCTAAAAATGGATGAAAACGTAAAAAAACGGATGACAACGGATGAAAACATCTAAAAACGGATGAAAACGTTTAAAAAAAGACGAAAATACATGAAAACGTAAAAATACAGACGAAAACGTCTAAAAACAGACGAAAATACATGAAAACCTAAAAAAAGACAAAACATATGAAAATGGATGAAAATGGCCGAAAACGTAAGAAAACAGATGAAAACATAAGAAAAACGTATTAAAGCGTAAAAACACGTCTGAAAACGTATGAAAAATGGACGAAAACGAAAGAAAACGGACGAAAACGTATGAAAACGAACGAAAACGTAAGAAAATGGACAAAAACGTAAGAAATCAGACGAAAACATATGAAAACGGACGTAAACGGGCGAAAACGTAAGAATGTATAAAAACAGAGAAAGCGTATGAAATGGACAAAACGTCTAAAAGCATGAAAGGATGAAAGCCACAACGTCAAGAAACAGGATGTAAACGTACAAAAACGGATGAAAACAGACGAAAACGTTTGAAATCAAACGAAAACGTAAAAAAAGGATGAAAACATATGAGCACGGATGAAAACGTATAAAACGAACGCGTATGAATACGATGAAAACGTAAGAAGGCGAAAAAAACTTGAATAAAATAAACGTTAATTTATAATTAAAAAAAAATAATAAAAAAAACGTGAACTAAAAAAAAAAAGAAAAAAAAAGACATGAATTTAAAATAAAAACGTGAATTCCAAAAAAAAAGAAAAAATGTTACTTATAAATAAGAAAGACAAAAAGACAAAGAAAAAGGAGAAAAAAACATGGACTTAGGTTTCCATATTAAATCTTAGGTTTATCCCCACCATTAGATCAAACTAAATGGATGGTGAGAATTGTCCCTTAGTAAGCCTCAAAATAAGAGTAAGCATTTGAAAATTTCTCTCACATACTACCAAGAACTTAGCGTTTGTTGACACTTCCTTCCTATTAATTTTTTAAGACTTTTTAAAATAGATTTTTAAACAAATACAAGTAAATAAGCATCATTTACAAGTATTTGAAGCACAAATAAAACTAACAAAACACAATTCAACACATCAAGAGCGGAGCTAGGAATTTGTGTTAAAAGGGGTCGTAAATAATTTGTATAGCAACATACAAGTTATAGATAAGTTACCCGACCGATATAACGATTCAACCATTGCGACAGATCTTTAACACAAATAAGGTTACAATTAGGTCCGAAAGTTATTAAAAATGACTTTAAATCACTGCACCCAATACTAACATGTTGTCAAACCCATATTCACATGGAATGGAGATCGTTCCAATACAGGATCGAGTATAAGATCGCGGTTCGCTAGGTACCTAAATATCGGTTCATGGGTGGTATGTTTATTTAGGATTGCTTTAGAACAATGTACCCAATAATTAATATATTTCTAAATGTTCTAAAAAATCCCAACATTTATAATATAAAAATGGTTTAATACTTATCAAATTTCATAAATCATAACAAATAGTCAATTACATATTAAAGTTTATGGGGTATTTTAAATCCTCGCATTCAGATATTAACATAAAAAAGTCGCATCACGATCGGGAAATTACGACTGCTAATTTGCTTGGCCTTGATTGATGTTGAAGTATTTTTTTGTAAGGTCTTTCGGATATCCTTCAGCCTTGTAAGATAAGTCTTCAGGATACCTGCTAAGATAAACAACGCGTTAGTCTCGCCCCGGGTGTTATCCCAGGACCAGACTCCGGCGTGAGAGTAAGTAAGGGGCAAGCCAAAGGGTATAGTGTAAATTTGTGTGCGTAAGAAATGATACCTTTTTACCAATTACTGTATATGTATTTATACTCCTTGATGTCACTATCTGGTCTCTAGGCCTGTCGCATTCTATGGGGCAGTTGATGGTGTCAGGACTGACACTGTCCCTGACACTGTCTTTGACGTCATCTCTGACACCCAGGAGAATGAGACGAATTGTATCTAGGCTAAATGCCAAAGGTACTGTCAGGTCAACGATCCCTTCGGATGTTGACCTTTCGGTGCGCCATTCGGCTGAGTATTAGGTCCTTCGGCTATTGAGCCTGTGGACCATATACGTCATCATGTCCCCCCAGTATCATGTTACTTGTTCTTGACAAGTGACGTGATACTTAGTCTAGTCGTCCCTTGAGTCCGTCCGGCGTCCTTGGATTTGTCTCGGTTTAATGGGCCTGGCTATGAACAGTGAGCCCAAGCCCATTGGGTGAAAATAAGTTAAAACATGTTTTACCGAGTTCTGTGGGATCGTGCCACGTGGCAGACGCGTGTCTGCTGACGGTTCAGATTCGTCCACATCCTTTCCTGACACGATGGGACGTTTCTTGTCCCTACCCCTTTGGCCTATATAAATTGTTTTTACCCACATTTGCAATTTCTACTTTTTACTCTAGCTCATTTCGTCCTCTGCTTAGCAAGTCTTTCAGCAAGTTCAGGTGCGTCTTTTTCTCTTGCTCCTTCGTCGCCTGCGTTTTACCTTCCTGTCTATATCCGATGGCCTCCGGTTCTGAGCGTCCTGCCACCGATATTGCTCCTAAATCTTATATGCACATTTACTCCTCCGTGCTTTCCGAGGGGGAGCTGGAGAACATTGTTGGTGAATATGGGATTCCTATTAACCTTCATCCTCGTCTGCCTCCGGCGGATTTTACGATGGATAATCTCTCTGATGATGCTATTGGGCTTTACGAGCAGTATTTTGCATTTTCGGGTGTCCGGGTTCCTTTTTCCACATTTTTTATGAGGGTAATCAAATACTTTAAAGTTCATATCTCTCAGCTGGTGCCCATCGGGCTAAATAGGTTGGTCATGTTTGAGATTTACTGCCGGAGCTTGGAGATTCAACCCACTGTAAATTTGTTTCGGGTTTTCTATAAGCTAAATAAGCAAGGGCATTGGTTCTCTTTTGAGAGACGGACCGGAGGGGAAGCTCCTGGCGCATTTTAGGGAGACGTGTTCAAGCTTGAAGAATTGGAAAGACAATTTTTTCCTAATTGATCGAGGGGTTATCCCTGATGCTATGCCATGGAGACATCCGGACTCAAATGTCTCGGATAATGCCCCTTCCGGTGGTTTCAAAGAAGCTGATGTCCGGAGGTTGTGTGAAGAGTTGTTGATCTTAGGCCCATTCATTCTGGGCTTCTGTTCGAGGCTGGGTTAACCAGGGTCTGGAAACATCCCGGTTTTCGTCCAGAGTTTAAGGATATTGACAAGAATGGTAACGTAGACGCTTAAGTTTATTTTACCTTTTTAGGGCGTTTTCTTCTTTCTTTGTCAATGATTTTTTTTCTTTCTTTTTTGTTGTTTGTTGTAGTAATCACGATGTCTCAGTACTTGCGTTTAAGATCGAACAGGGATCTCCTGGGTCGTGGTCGTCCACTGGTCTAAGGGGAGGAAATACCCCAGCACGTGACTCGGCCCTTGGGAGTGGGTGAGCGAATTCCCGAGACGAGTCGGGTCCAAAAGATTGTGGAGAAGGCCGACCCGGCGGTGTTGAAGGCGAAGGAGAAAAAGAGGAAACAGATGGAGAAGAGGCCAGCTATTGGAGGGTCGTCGATGCTGAAGAGGAGGAGGCAGGATTCTCCTTCTATTGAAGTGTCGTCTAGCCCTGAGAATTCTCAGGGTGCTCATTCCGTGTCTCCTCTGAACGTCTTGAGGCCGGATGACATTGTCGAGACTAACGAACAAGAGAGTGCCAGGGGTGGAGGAGCCGGTAGTCAGGAGGGGGTTTTGATTGATGAGGAGAACCCTGCGACGGAGGTTCCCCCTGTTGTTCCTGAGCCAATCGTCCATGGTATGGTTCTTTCTTGACAAGTATTCGGTGTTGTTAGTGTTATACCTGTTTCTATCTGATTTTATTCACCGCAGGGGCTGAGGCTGGCGTGTATGGGGTGAATGCTGAGGAGACTGTCCACCGTCAGGCTGGCCCTTACACCGGAGGTATCCGCTGGCTCTTTCTCTTTCTCCACTCTTTATATATATATATATATATATATATATATATATATATATATATATATATATATATATATATATATATATATATATATATATATATATATATATATATATATTATACTTCCCTTTATTTTAGGTGGTTTTGGCCAGAAGGGTTCCGGTGAGCCCTTTATCCCTGGTTGGGGCCTGACAGTCAATACCAGCCTCAACGATGTTGTTCAATGTAGGGATATGATGGCTAATCTCGCTCCCCCTTTTGTTCGCGGCAAACACGAAGATCTTACGGATGATCGGGCTCTATTTAAGGGGTGGTTCGAGCTGTGCCATGGGTCTCTTGTCGTTGCTGAGGTTTTCAAGAGGTTTGAACGTCTGAGCCACCATTATGCTGAGCTCTACAGGGCTCACTCTTCTTGCTCAGGGCTTGAGCTCTTACTGTCTGAAGCTCAAAATAGCCTTCGTTCCCAAACGGCCGTGAATGAAAAACTTGCCACTGACCACCAGGCTCTCCAGGGGGCCCATCAGGATTGTGGTCGAAAGGAAGGGGAAATGAGGGCTAGGATAGAGGCTCTGGAGAAGGAGGTGAGCACGCTGAAAGCTAGGGATGAGGAGCAGTCAGAAAAAGTTAGATTGTTGGAGGAGTCTTTGGGAAGAAGACCTCCTAGCTGGAGGAATCGGAGAAGGAGGCTTCTGATCTAAGGAGGAATTTTCAGGAGGTTGCCATTAAGGCCGGACAGGAGGAGATGTTGCGCTTTAACTATGTGAAAGAGTTAATTCCCGCCGTGGTTCGTCGGTTGCATGGGAGCAGGGAGTATATGCAGTCTTGGGGAGCAGTGTTCAACACTGCTATTGACTCCGGATGGTTGGATGGCGTTAGGGAAGGTCGGGATGAAGCTCAAATTGAGGAGATCGTTGCGGCTCAGAATGACTTTGACATGGAGGCTGTCCAAGGATTCACCGCGGCCTATGACGAAATGTTTACCCGAAGCTTTCCCTACATCGAGAAGATCAAATGATCTTACCATATTCCTCTGGCCGATCTAATGAACATTCTTCCGGATGGAACCGGGGCTACTCCTGGAACTAGCACTTCCGGAGGATCCTAGCCTCGTCTGTGTTGTTATTTTATGGTGTTTGGATACTTGAACAATATTTTCATTTGTCGTGAAGGGCCTGCGTGCTCTTAAGTATTGTAATCAAACAACTTTATTCGTATGTCTCTGGTTGTAACTTGATGATATTTGTAGTTATTCTAATGTGGGGCCGTTCGTATATTCGGACGGCCATTTTTGATCATTTATGTATATATGTTTGTGTTTTGTTGTCGCCTGTTGGTGGATACACCTAGGGGCTCATCCCTGGCGTCGTCACGCCTTCGGGGTATCTGCGTGCCGTTCGGGCGAATACGCCTCGGCTCTTCCCTTAATGACTTAGCATTATTCTGGGGTATGCAGTTGCCTAACTGAATGGTTTATGGGCCTTCCCTAGTGTCGTTGCACTTACGGGGGGTATAATGAATATAATCGTAGGGTTTTCAGCTGCGCAGTCGGAGGTAGCTAGTCCCCGCCAGCCATGCCTCCTACTTTTGCATGAAACATAATCATGGGAAAATTTTCCTCCTCCGTCGTAGGTAGGGGAATATATCATTTTAATAAAAGTAGAAACAAATTAGTGCTTGCGTGAGGCTTACATCTCATTTGGCGATATCCTAAAGAAAACACTTCTTCAAATTCATGGCGTGCCACTTCCGGGGCACTTCTTCTTCATCCATAGTCTCTAACTTGTACGAGCCGTTGATGTGTGCTTCAGTGATCCGATAGGGTCCTTCCCACTTTGGCCACAGCTTGCCTTGATCTTCGACTCGACTAGCTTCATTCTTTTGGTACACAAACTCTCCTGGCTTAAAGGATACCAAGCGTGCTTTCCGGTTGTAATACTTTTCTAACTTTGTTTTATATCTGGCTTCCATCACGGCTGCCTCTTCTCTTCGTTCCTGCAATAGGTCAAGATTGAGGCGAATTTCTTCTTCGTTCTGTTCTTCCTTGCGGCGAGACCCTTGTTCTGTACGTTGGTATGCCTATTTCTGCTGGCATGACTGCTTCACTTCCATAGGTAAGGCTGAAGGGTGTTTCCCCATTGCTCGTTTTTATGGACGTTCGGTGTGCCCAGAGGACATTCGGCAGCTCATCCACCCATCCTGCCCTCGCACGTCCCAACCTTGCTTTGATCCCCTCCATCAGACTTTTGTTTGCCCTTTCCACCAATCTGTTGGCATGTGGGTGGGCTACGGCGGTGTTGATTTGTTTGATGTTAAGCTTTTCGCACCAATTTTTGAAGGGATTGTCTATAAACTGCTTGGCATTGTCCGTGACGATTATGGCTGGGAGGCCGAAGCGACAAACTATGTTATCCCATACGAATCTTATGACGTCTTTGCCGGTGATCCTTGCCAATGGTTTAGCTTCGCTCCATTTAGTGAAGTAATCGATAGCGACCAGGATGAACTTGACCTTTCCCGCTGTTGATGGCAGGGGACCTACTATATCCATTCCCCATTGATAGAAGGGCCATGGGGCCATGATGGGCGTCAGTTTGGTTTTCGGAACCTGTGGTACTGGGGAGTGGATTTTACAAGAGTCACATTTGAGTATCTCATTTCTGGCATCCCGGTGCATGGTGGGCCAATAGTATCCTTGGCGCATGGCTTTTGCTACGACCGAGCACGGGCCGGAGTGCATCCCGCAGGATCCCATGTGTATTTCTCTTATGACGTAGTTCGCCTGTAAGGGGCCCACGCATCTCATCATAGGTACTAGGTAGGCCTTTTTGTAGAGTACCCCATCCTTTATGACATACTGACTGATTTTCATCCTCAGGGTGCGAGCTTCGTAGGGGTCGTCCGGCCAGATCCCTTCTTTGAGACAACGGACGATGGGGGTCATCCAGTTGTCTCCTTCTTCTTCCACGATGTTATTGACTTCCTTCCCTTCCGTCGACCTTTCTCGCAACACCTCCACCAAAACCTCCTTTGTTAGATGGTCAAAAGCAACCGTATCCAATTTGCTAAGAACATCTGCTTTCTGATTCTGGCCCCTGGGGATGTTCCGTATGGTGAATCTTTCGAAGCCTGCTACGTACTCCTTTGCTTTTGTCAGGTATTTGACCATGCTTTCATTGCTTACCACGTAATCTCCGTTTATCTGGTTGGCTACCAGGTTGGAGTCCACCGGACCGAGTTGCTAACGTGCATGCTTCCTGCCATTCGTAAGCCTTCTAGTAGGGCTTCATACTCGGCTTCGTTGTTGGTGCTTTCAAAATCAAGCCGAATGGCGTAGGTAAACTCCATCCCTTCTAGGCTAATTAGCACAAGACCCGCTCCGGAGCCCTTGTTGTTGGATGCCCCATATGTGTACAGGAGCCACTTCTCTTCTTTCCCCGTTTTTGTAGCTGGCTGTTCAAAATACTTTCCGTTATCTTCTCTGATAGGAGTTTCCGAAAGGAAATCCACCAGCACTTGCCCTTTGATCGCGTTCCGAGGTTCGAATGAAAAACGTATGAAAACGGACAAAAACGTCTGAAAACGGACAAAACGTATAAATACAAACAAAAACGTATAAAAACGGATGAAAACGTATGAAAACGGAAGAAAACGGATAAAAACGGATGAAAACAGACGAAAACGTCTAAAAATGGATGAAAACGTAAAAAAACGGATGACAACGGATGAAAACATCTAAAAACGGATGAAAACGTTTAAAAAAAGACGAAAATACATGAAAACGTAAAAATACAGACGAAAACGTCTAAAACGGACGAAAATACATGAAAACCTAAAAAAAGACAAAAACATATGAAAATGGATGAAAATGGCCGAAAACGTAAGAAAACAGACGAAAACATAAGAAAACGTATGAAAGCGTAAAAACACGTCTGAAAACGTATGAAAAATGGACGAAAACGAAAGAAAACGGACGAAAACGTATGAAAACGAACGAAAACGTAAGAAAATGGACAAAAACGTAAGAAATCAGACGAAAACATATGAAAACGGACGTAAACGGGCGAAAACGTAAGAAAACAGACGAAAACGTATAAAAACAGACGAAAACGTATGAAAATGGACAAAAACGTCTAAAAACAGACGAAAACGTATGAAAACGGACGAAAACGTCAGAAAACAGATGTAAACGTACAAAAACGGATGAAAACAGACGAAAACGTTTGAAATCAAACGAAAACGTAAAAAAAGGATGAAAACATATGAGCACGGATGAAAACGTATAAAAACGAACGAAAACGTATGAATACAGATGAAAACGTAAGAAGGCGAAAAAAAACTTGAATAAAATAAACGTTAATTTATAATTAAAATAATAATAATAAAAAAAAACGTGAACTAAAAAAAAAAGAAAAAAAAAGACATGAATTTAAAATAAAAACGTGAATTCCAAAAAAAAAAGAAAAAAAAATGTTACTTATAAATAAGAAAGACAAAAAGACAAAGAAAAAGGAGAAAAAAACATGGACTTAGGTTTCCATATTAAATCTTAGGTTTATCCCCACCATTAGATCAAACTAAATGGATGGTGAAAATTTGTCCCTTAGTAAGCACCAAAATAAGAGTAAGCATTTGAAAATTTCTCTACTGTACATACTACCAGTAACGCGTTTGTTGACACTTCCTTCCTATTAATTTTTTAAGACTTTTTAAAATAGATTTTTAAACAAATACAAGTAAATAAGCATCATTTACAAGTATTTGAAGCACAAATAAAACTAACAAAACACAATTCAACACATCAAGAGCGGAGCTAGGAATTTGTGTTAAAAGGGGTCGTAAATAATTTGTATAGCAACATACAAGTTATAGATAAGTTACCCGACCGATATAACGATTCAACCATTGCGACAGATCTTTAACACAAATAAGGTTACAATTAGGTCCGAAAGTTATTAAAAATGACTTTAAATCACTGCACCCAATACTAACATGTTGTCAAACCCATATTCACATGGAATGGAGATCGTTCCAATACAGGATCGAGTATAAGATCGCGGTTCGCTAGGTACCTAAATATCAGTTCAGTGGGTGGTATGTTTATTTAGGATTGCTTTAGAACAATGTACCCAATAATTAATATATTTCTAAATGTTCTAAAAAATCCCAACATTTATAATATAAAAATGGTTTAATACTTATCAAATTTCATAAATCATAACAAATAGTCAATTACATATTAAAGTTTATGGGGTATTTTAAATCCTCGCATTCAGATATTAACATAAAAAAGTCGCATCACGATCGGGAAATTACGACTGCTAATTTGCTTGGCCTTGATTGATGTTGAAGTATTTTTTTGTAAGGTCTTTCGGATATCCTTCAGCCTTGTAAGATAAGTCTTCAGGATACCTGCTAAGATAAACAACGCGTTAGTCTCGCCCCGGGTGTTATCCCAGGACCAGACTCCGGCGTGAGAGTAAGTAAGGGGCAAGCCAAAGGGTATAGTGTAAATTTGTGTGCGTAAGAAATGATACCTTTTTACCAATTACTGTATATGTATTTATACTCCTTGATGTCACTATCTGGTCTCTAGGCCTGTCGCATTCTATGGGGCAGTTGATGGTGTCAGGACTGACACTGTCCCTGACACTGTCTTTGACGTCATCTCTGACACCCAGGAGAATGAGACGAATTGTATCTAGGCTAAATGCCAAAGGTACTGTCAGGTCAACGATCCCTTCGGATGTTGACCTTTCGGTGCGCCATTCGGCTGAGTATTAGGTCCTTCGGCTATTGAGCCGTGGACCATATCGTCATCATGTCCCCCCAGTATCATGTTACTTGTTCTTGACAAGTGACGTGATACTTAGTCTAGTCGTCCCTTGAGTCCGTCCGGCGTCCTTGGATTTGTCTCGGTTTAATGGGCCTGGCTATGAACAGTGAGCCCAAGCCCATTGGGTGAAAATAAGTTAAAACAGGTTTTACCGAGTTCTGTGGGATCGTGCCACGTGGCAGACGCGTGTCTGCTGACGGTTCAGATTCGTCCACATCCTTTCCTGACACGATGGGACGTTTCTTGTCCCTACCCCTTTGGCCTATATAAATTGTTTTTACCCACATTTGCAATTTCTACTTTTTACTCTAGCTCATTTCGTCCTCTGCTTAGCAAGTCTTTCAGCAAGTTCAGGTGCGTCTTTTCTCTTGCTCCGTCGCTGCGTTTTACCTTCCTGTCTATATCCGATGGCCTCCGGTTCTGAGCGTCCTGCCACCGATATTGCTCCTAAATCTTATATGCACATTTACTCCTCCGTGCTTTCCGAGGGGGAGCTGGAGAACATTGTTGGTGAATATGGGATTCCTATTGACCTTCATCCTCGTCTGCCTCCGGCGGATTTTACGATGGATAATCTCTCTGATGATGCTATTGGGCTTTACGAGCAGTATTTTGCATTTTCTGGTGTCCGGGTTCCTTTTTCCACATTTTTTATGAGGGTAATCAAATACTTTAAAGTTCATATCTCTCAGCTGGTGCCCATCGGGCTAAATAGGTTGGTCATGTTTGAGATTTACTGCCGGAGCTTGGAGATTCAACCCACTGTAAATTTGTTTCGGGTTTTCTATAAGCTAAATAAGCAAGGGCATTGGTTCTCTTTTGAGAGACGGACCGGAGGGGAAGCTCCTGGGCGCATTTTTAGGGAGACGTGTTCAAGCTTGAAGAATTGGAAAGACAATTTTTTCCTAATTGATCGAGGGTTATCACGATGCTATGCCATGGAGACATCCGGACTCAAATGTCTCGGATAATGCCCCTTCCGGTGGTTTCAAAGAAGGCGATGTCCGGAGGTTGTGTGAAGGAGTTGTTGATCTTCGGCCCATTCATTCGGGCTTCGTTCGAAATTTGGGTTAACCGGGTGGAAACATCCCGGTTTTCGTCCAGAGTTTAAGGATATTGACAAGAATGGTAACGTAGACGCTTAAGTTTATTTTACCTTTTTAGGGCGTTTTCTTCTTTCTTTGTCAATGATTTTTTTTCTTTCTTTTTTGTTGTTTGTTGTAGTAATCACGATGTCTCAGTACTTGCGTTTAAGATCGGAACAGGGATCTCCGCTGGGTCGTGGTCGTCCACTGGTCGAAGGGGAGGAAATACCCCAGCACGTGACTCGGCCCTTGGGAGTGGGTGAGCGAATTCCCGAGACGAGTCGGGTCCAAAAGATTGTGGAGAAGGCCGACCCGGCGGTGTTGAAGGCGAAGGAGAAAAAGAGGAAACAGATGGAGAAGAGGCCAGCTATTGGAGGGTCGTCGATCTTTGAAGAGGAGGAGGCAGGATTCTCCTTCTATTGAAGTGTCGTCTAGCCCTGAGAATTCTCAGGGTGCTCATTCCGTGTCTCCTCTGAACGTCTTGAGGCCGGATGACATTGTCGAGACTAACGAACAAGAGAGTGCCAGGGGTGGAGGAGCCGGTAGTCAGGAGGGGGTTTTGATTGATGAGGAGAACCCTGCGACGGAGGTTCCCCCTGTTGTTCCTGAGCCAATCGTCCATGGTATGGTTCTTTCTTGACAAGTATTCGGTGTTGTTAGTGTTATACCTGTTTCTATCTGATTTTATTCACCGCAGGGGCTGAGGCTGGCGTGTATGGGGTGAATGCTGAGGAGACCCACCGTCGGTGGCCCTTACGGAGGTATCCGGCTCTTTCTCTTTCTCCACTCTTTATATATATATATATATATATATATATATATATATATATATATATATATATATATATATATATATATATATATATATATATATATATATATATATATATTTAACTTCCCTTTATTTCGGTGGTTTTGGCCGAAGGGTTCCGGTGAGCCCTTTATCCCTGGTTGGGGCACGACGGTCAATACCGCCTCAACGATGTTGTTCAATGTAGGGATATGATGGCTAATCTCGCTCCCCCTTTTGTTCGCGGCAAACACGAAGATCTTACGGATGATCGGGCTCTATTTAAGGGGTGGTTCGAGCTGTGCCATGGGTCTCTTTGTTGCTGAGGTTTTCAAGAGGTTTGAATGTCTGAGCCACCATTATGCTGAGCTCTACAGGGCTCACTCTTCTTGCTCAGGGCTTGAGCTCTTACTGTCTGAAGCTCAAAATAGCCTTCGTTCCCAAACGGCCGTGAATGAAAAACTTGCCACTGACCACCAGGCTCTCCAGGGGGCCCATCAGGATTGTGGTCGAAAGGAAGGGGAAATGAGGGCTAGGATAGAGGCTCTGGAGAAGGAGGTGAGCACGCTGAAAGCTAGGGATGAGGAGCAGTCAGAAAAAGTTAGATTGTTGGAGGAGTCTTTGGGAAGAAGACCTCCTAGCTGGAGGAATCGGAGAAGGAGGCTTCTGATCTAAGGAGGAATTTTCAGGAGGTTGCCATTAAGGCCGGACAGGAGGAGATGTTGCGCTTTAACTATGTGAAAGAGTTAATTCCCGCCGTGGTTCGTCGGTTGCATGGGAGCAGGGAGTATATGCAGTCTTGGGGAGCAGTGTTCAACACTACTATTGACTCCGGATGGTTGGATGGCGTTAGGGAAGGTCGGGATGAAGCTCAAATTGAGGAGATCGTTGCGGCTCAGAATGACTTTGACATGGAGGCTGTCCAAGGATTCACCGCGGCCTATGACGAAATGTTTACCCGAAGCTTTCCCTACATCGAGAAGATCAAATGATCTTACCATATTCCTCTGGCCGATCTAATGAACATTCTTCCGGATGGAACCGGGGCTACTCCTGGCACTAGCACTTCCGGAGGATCCTAGCCTCGTCTGTTTGTTATTTTATGGTGTTTGGATACTTGAACAATATTTTCATTTGTCGTGAAGGGCCTGCGTGCTCTTAAGTATTGTAATCAAACAACTTTATTCGTATGTCTCTGGTTGTAACTTGATGATATTTGTAGTTATTCTAATGTGGGGCCGTTCGTATATCGGACGGCCATTTTGATCATTTATGTATATATGTTTGTGTTTTGTTGTCGCTTTGGTGGATACACCTAGGGGCTCATCCCTGGCGTCGTCACGCCTTCGGGGTATCTGCGTGCCGTTCGGGCGAATACGCCTCGGCTCTTCCCTTAATGACTTAGCATTATTCTGGGGTATGCAGTTGCCTAACTGAATGGTTTATGGGCCTTCCCTAGTGTCGTTGCACTTACGGGGGTATAATGAATATAATCGTAGGGTTTTCAGCTGCGCAGTCGGAGGTAGCTAGTCCCCGCCAGCCATGCCTCCTACTTTTGCATGAAACATAATCATGGGAAAATTTTCCTCCTCCGTCGTAGGTAGGGGAATATATCATTTTAATAAAAGTAGAAACAAATTAGTCTGTGCCCGTAGGCTTACATCTCATTTGGCGATATCCTAAAGAAAACACTTCTTCAAATTCATGGCGTGCCACTTCCGGGGCACTTCTTCTTCATCCATAGTCTCTAACTTGTACGAGCCGTTGATGTGTGCTTCAGTGATCCGATAGGGTCCTTCCCACTTTGGCCACAGCTTGCCTTGATCTTCGACTCAACTAGCTTCATTCTTTTGGTACACAAACTCTCCTGGCTTAAAGGATACCAAGCGTGCTTTCCGGTTGTAATACTTTTCTAACTTTGTTTTATATCCGGCTTCCATCACGGTCGCCTCTTCTCTTCGTTCTGCAATAGGTCAAGATTGGGCGAATTTCTTCTTCGTTCCTTCCTTGCGGCGAGACCCTTGTTCAGCGTTGGTATGCCTATTTCTGGCTGGCATGACGCTTCACTTCCATAGGTAAGGTGAAGGGTGTTTCCCCATTGCTCGTTTTTATGGACGTTCGGTGTGCCCAGAGGACATTCGGCAGCTCATCCACCCATCCTGCCCTCGCACGTCCCAACCTTGCTTTGATCCCCTCCATCAGACTTTTGTTTGCCCTTTCCACCAATCTGTTGGCATGTGGGTGGGCTACGGCGGTGTTGATTTGTTTGATGTTAAGCTTTTCGCACCAATTTTTGAAGGGATTGTCTATAAACTGCTTGGCATTGTCCGTGACGATTATGGCTGGGAGGCCGAAGCGACAAACTATGTTATCCCATACGAATCTTATGACGTCTTTGCCGGTGATCCTTGCCAATGGTTTAGCTTCGCTCCATTTAGTGAAGTAATCGATAGCGACCAGGATGAACTTGACCTTTCCCGCTGTTGATGGCAGGGGACCTACTATATCCATTCCCCATTGATAGAAGGTCCATGGGGCCATGATGGGCGTCAGTTTGGTTTTCGGAACCTGTGGTACTGGGGAGTGGATTTTACAAGAGTCACATTTGAGTATCTCATTTCTGGCATCCCGGTGCATGGTGGGCCAATAGTATCCTTGGTGCATGGCTTTTGCTATGACCGAGCACGGGCCGGAGTGCATCCCGCAGGATCCCATGTGTATTTCTCTTATGACGTAGTTCGCCTGTAAGGGGCCCACGCATCTCATCATAGGTACTAGGTAGGCCTTTTTGTAGAGTACCCCATCCTTTATGACATCTTGACTGATTTTCATCCTCGGTGCGAGCCGTAGGGGTCGTCCGGCGGATCCCTTCTTTGAGACAACGGACGATGGGGGTCATCCAGTTGTCTCCTTCTTCTTCCACGATGTTATTGACTTCCTTCCCTTCCGTCGACCTTTCTCGCAACACCTCCACCAAAACCTCCTTTGTTAGATGGTCAAAAGCAACCGTATCCAATTTGCTAAGAACATCTGCTTTCTGATTCTGGCCCCTGGGGATGTTCCGTATGGTGAATCTTTCGAAGCCTGCTACGTACTCCTTTGCTTTTGTCAGGTATTTGACCATGCTTTCATTGCTTACCACGTAATCTCCGTTTATCTGGTTGGCTACCAGGTTGGAGTCCACCCAGACTTCGAGATTGCTAACGTGCATGCTTCCTGCCATTCGTAAGCCTTCTATTAGGGCTTCATACTCGGCTTCGTTGTTGGTGCTTTCAAAATCAAGCCGAATGGCGTAGGTAAACTCCATCCCTTCTAGGCTAATTAGCACAAGACCCGCTCCGGAGCCCTTGTTGTTGGATGCCCCATATGTGTACAGGAGCCACTTCTCTTCTTTCCCCGTTTTTGTAGCTGGCTGTTCAAAATACTTTCCGTTATCTTCTCTGATAGGAGTTTCCGAAAGGAAATCCGCCAGCACTTGCCCTTTGATCGCGTTCCGAGGTTCATAGGTGATGTTGTAAGCTCCCAACTCTACCAAATACTTAGCCAACTTCCCGGACGCTTCTGGCTTGTTGAGGATCTGCTTGATCGGCTGATCCGTGATGACCTTGATAGGGTGTGCTTCGAAATACCTCCGGAGTCTCCGTGACATGTGTAACAAGGAAAGTGCTAACTTCTCTATTGGAGCGTAGTTCCTTTCTGCCTCGTTGAGTGTCCGACTTACATATCGGGTTAGTAATTGCTTTCCCTTTCGTTCGGTCAACAGGACTGCACTGACTGCCTCTTCGGAGGTCGCTAAGTACACATACAACACTTCCTTTGCCATTGGCGTGGTTAATGAGGGGAGATCCATTATTAGCTTCTTCATTTCCTGGAAGGCATTTTCTGCCTCCTCCGTCCATCGATAGTCCTCCTTGTTCTCTTTGGTGATGTTCTTAAGTGTCTCGAAGAAGGGCAAGGATCTTTTGGCAGACCGGGATAAAAAACGGTTGAGCGCCGCCAACTTTCCGCTGAGACTCTGCATTTCTTTCAACATCTTGGGTGACTGCATGTCCATTATCGCCTTCGTCTTCTTCGGGTTCGCCCGGATCCCTTCCGAGGTCACCATATATCCCAATAATTTTCCTTCCTCCATCCCAAAGGAACACTTTTTAGGATTCAGCTTCATTTTAATCTTCCGAAGGTTGTCGAACGTTTCGGCGATGTCTGCTAACATTCCGTTCTCCTCCTTGCTCTTGATGACCATGTCGTCCACGTACGCCCTCAGGTTCCTCCCGATCTGTGACTAGAAGGCAGAGTCTATCATCCGCTGGTAAGTTGCCCCAACGTTCTTTAGGCCGAACGACATCTTTGTGTAACAGTAAGTTCCTTGTTCTGTATAAAACGCCATTTTTTCTTCATCCTCCTTTGCCATCTGCACTTGATGATAGCCCTTATAAGCGTCCAGAAAGCACTTGTATTTATATCCCATGACTGACTCGATCTTCCAGTCGATTTCTGGCAGTGGGTAGTAGTTCTTAGGGCAGGCAGAGTTGATGTTTTTTAAGTCAATGCACATGCGCCAGCTTCCATCGCACTTCTTGACCAAAACAGGGTTGGATATCCAGGTGGGATATTTTACAGGCCGGACGATGCCAGCCTTAACCTATTCTTCAACTTCTTTCGTGACTGCTTGGTTTCGGTCTGCTGCTAGCATCCGGCATTTTTGGCATATCGGATCTACCAATGGGTTGGCATTCAATGTGTGTTCGATTACTCCTCGGGGGACCCCTGTCATATCTGCCGGCTCCCATGCAAACACATCAATGTTTTTCTGGAGAAGCTCTTTGAGGCGCCTCTTACATTCAGAGGATAAGGCGCCTCCTATTGTCACGGATTGTTCCGGGAAAGCCGGATTAATCACCACCTCTTCCGTTAAACCCACTTCATTGGTCTTTCCTTGCTCCGGGTCATTGCGCTTTGGAGGGGCAGTCTGCATCCTTTCTAATCTTCTGCATTCCGAGATTATGACGGAACGAGTTACGAGAGTGGCGATTCCTTGAGGGGTCGGGAACTTCATCATGGAATGCACGGTGGAAGGTATGGCTCGCAGCATCTTCAATCTCGTCCTTCCCAAGATTACGTTGTAGGGCGATGGAGCTCTGATGATGGTAAACTTCATTATGACCTTCCGATATAATCCCTCGTCTCCGAACGAGACATCCAACTTGATCTTCCCCAATGGTCTGGTCACTTGTCCGACAAACCCAAGTAAATCTGTCTGCATCTGTTTCAGTCGATTTCTTATCTCCGGACTCAAGTTGTTGAAGCAATGTTCGAACATTACTTCGACCGAGGCTCCCTCATCCACGAACACCCTTCTGACAAGATACCCTTCAACGCTTGCCTCAATTATGAGAGGGTCATCTGACAAGTCCCCGTCGGGGAGGGGAGGAAAGGTTATGGGCACATTCATCCATCCTTCTTTTTGCTCGGACGATTTCCTCTTTCTCCTTTCAGGCCATGTTCGGATCATGTTAATGACTTTATCCTTGTTTCCTGTTTCTTTCTTGGGAGGGTCTCGCCTACCCTTCTGTCAGAGGTCCCTGATCAAGTGGTTCAACTTTCCTGATTCCAGGGCTAGTTCCAACTGTTTCTTAAGCTGATAGCAGTCATTCGTGTAGTGTCCCTTTTCTCCATGGTAATCACAATATTTGTCCTGGTTTTCCTTCCTGGGTGGGTCACACATAGGCTTTGGGGGAGGCAAGCGTAGCTGATGCTCAGTGGCTAAGATTTCCTTCGGGGGCTTGATGAGTGCCTCCAGCGTCAGCCGGGGGTTGCTCCGACTTAGGTGATCACTCCGATGGGGCAAATAAGGTGCTGACCTGTCTCCATGCCGATAGGAGCTTCCGCGATCTTTACCCGAATACCCATGTCGCCCATCCCTTCTCCGGTCTCCTCCATAATATCCCTTAGAAACTCTTTCATCCTTCCGGAAGGGACCGGTTGAGGCCCTCCTGGTCGTGTCATACGCTTCTCCACGGGGCAACTCTGTACTAGCGAAGGCCTCTTCCGATCTTACGAAGTCATCCACCCGAACCATCATCTCATCTACCGTCTTTGGCACCTTATCAGCAAATCGCTTGGCCAATTCGGGACACTTACATCCACTCATGAATGAGGAAATCCTCATGATCTCCGGGACACCTTGTATGAATCCCGTCTCGACAGTCCATCTTTCCTTAAACTTTGGTAGTGTTTCATTGGCCTTCCTTGTTATCTTGGTTATTTCCGTCGGATCCTTGAGACAAGTCTTGTGGAGGGAAAAACGAGCTTCGAACTACTTCCTGAAGTCTGCCCATTCATCTATGCTTACCGGAGGGAGGCCATCAAACCATCCCTTGGCCTTTCCGTTCAAAGTCTGTTGGAACATGCGGCACCATACCGGCATGGGCCACTCCCCGTGCCCTGTGGCTCCTGTGAACCTATTGAGGTGGTCTTGAGGATCTAACGACCCGTCGTACAACTTGATGTGAGTGGCCATCTTGTGCTCAGGTGCTGAGAATTCAATAATTCGCTGAGTGAAGGGAGATTTCGAGACTTCTTTGAAAGGCTTCCCCAGATCGTCGTCTTTTACCTTATTTCCGGTCACGATCTCCTTCTTCTTATTTGCCTGATCACCTTTGTCCGGGGTTGTCTCGTCATCGAAGTTCAACCGTATGGGGTCAACGGTGTCCTTTCGACTGTTATGTTCTTTTACCATGGATTGGAGCGCAGTTATACCCTTCCAACTGTTCTCTCGTCATGGGGGTGGAGTCAGACACTCCTCCTCCAGAGGTTGCCGGAGGTGTCGAACCCGTCATTCTGTAGCCTTGGTAGATCGAATGCGGGTCCCACGGATGGCGCCAATGTCGAAGTATTTTTTTGTAAGGTCTTTCGTATATTCCTCAGCCTTGTAAGATAAGTCTTCAGGATACCTGCTAAGATGAACAACACGTTAGTCTCGCCCCGGGTGTTATCCCAGGACCAGATTCCTGTGTGAGAGTAAGTAAGGGGCAAGCCGAAGGGTATAGTGTAAATGTGTGTGTGTAAGAAATGATACCTTTTTACCAATTACTGTATGTGTATTTATACTCCTTGATGTCACTATCTGGTCTCTGCGATTGTCGCATTCTATGGGGCCGTTGATGGTGTCAGGACTGACACTGTCCCTGACACTGTCTCTGACGTCATCTCTGACACCCAGGAGAATGAGACGAATTATATCTAGGTTAAATGCCAAAGGTACTGTCAGGTTAACGATCCCTTCGGATGTTGACCTTTCGGTGCGCCATTCGGCTGAGTATTAGGTCCTTCGGCTATTGAGCCGGTGGACCATATACGTCGTCAATTGACTCCTAAACGATTTGAGAACACGTGAATTGGATCGCCTTTCTGGTTGAATTATGTGACTATGGTCAAACCAACATATTGCACATAAAATCTCTAAATAAAGTACGTATCCAACTTCTTCTATTTTTTTGTATTATTTGTTTTTTATGAAGAACCTCAACAACAAAATAGAACAACTAAAATCAATGAAAGCTAAAAATAAATAAAACAATTTAGAGCCAAAAATTGAAACATGAGATTCTCACTTTCTATGCTAAAAGTTGTGTAGCCTAGGTACTATTACTCCGTATTATACATACAAATATATATAGGGGACCCATATATCTATTAAAATATTACTCCATCTTTTTCCCCAGCCTTTCTTCTTTCTCCTACTAGACCTGCATCTATCATTCTGTCTCCTTACTCTTTCTTTTCAAATATTTTTTTTGATTGCTGCTTCAAACTATTATCATTTTAGAAACGTAATAACCATGGGTGTGTTTAGATAGGGGCTATTGACATAGGCCAGATTGAAGACTTTATAAAAGGTTGGCCGGAAACCAAGCTACAAGCTGGGACAGTTGGGCCGGTTGGGGTGGTCGAGCACCCACCAGCCACCCTACTGGCTACGCCTCTGCAACACATACAATTAATACATAATTTAATTAAACCCTTCACCAAAATATACAAACTCATAAAGCTAAAGGTACAATCATAATAAACACAAAATTTTAATATCAAATAGTAATCAATGTAATTAAAAGGTGTTGTGAAAAGAGAACATGGGCCCAAGATATTCCCAACGGGAAACAAGCTATGTGTATTTCGTTTTATGGACCCAAGCTATGTTCTAACAAAAAATTATTTATAATAAAAATTGTCTTGGTTGAAAGTCACTATATGTATGTGTTGATGCATACATTAATTGTATATGTAGCTTAATTAGTTGTATTTGCATAAATTATATTTATATTATCACTAGCTTATAAGACCCGTGGAATCCACGGGTTTTTAGAAGATATATTGCAAAAAGATGAAAAATTAGTGTGTAAACAAAATAAGAAAAATAATGAAAGTAAAAAAAGAGTGAATGTGTTAGTTATTAATATGAAGTAATAAGTCAAGTACAATATAGAGTGAAATTATTGTAAGTAATAATGTAATAAACAGCCGTTCACGTGGTCTTCAATCTTGACAGCCTTGAAAAAGGAAGCGTATGTAGTGGGAAGTAGATGAATTGGTAAGGCAATACAAATTCGTCGAGAACCTAATAAAGCATGAAAAGAATGTATAAGTAAAACATTTGTGTGAATGATAAAACATGTAAAAAAACAAATTCATAACGCATTATATGAATATCCGTACATACATGTTGATAACTGATCAAAGACCGTGAAGAACCTCTTTATAGACTACATTTGTAGTAGTCTTTAATAAATTACTATCGGCATCAGAAATAACAACCTTCAAACCCTTTTTGCTTTTTACACGTGAAAGAGCCACATATAATTGTCCATGTGTGAAAATAGGACGTGGTAGGTATAAACCAACATTCGAAAGTGATTGTCCTTGGCTCTTGTTTATCGTCATGGCAAAAGAAACTGACACAGGAAATTGTTTGCGCCGCGATCTTGAGTGGTAAACATTTATCCGATGGAGTAATTTTCAACCTTGGAAGTATAACCGTATTCCCAAAATGTGTTCCGTTAATTATTTTGGCTTGAATAGGCATCGCGTTAATTTAGTGACTTGAAGCCTTGTCCCATTACATAAACCTTGTGATTGATTAATGTTTCTAAACAACATTATTGGGACATCGACCTTTAATGCAAGCCTATGGTTTGGGACACCCGAAAATTTTAAACCGTTGATAAATTCTGGTGAAAACATGACTTGATCTATAGCACCACCACGGTCATTTTTATCTATGTTGTCACAACTAAGATAAACCATTTCTTCACCAGGAAAGGTTTTAAGCAAATGATCGTTAATACTATCAACCACTTCATTGGTTGGAGCAAGAATGGCCTTTTCCTGGAAGTAAGACGGATCACCTATGTTATCCAAAATGTTTGGGTAAGTGAAATCTATAATAGATTGTACCGGATCATTAGTTTCATGTATTAGAATATCTTCAGGTATATCTATCAAAACCTCTCCGTCGTGTTGTCCTCCAATATCTCCATCTCCTACTTTCAATATCCATTCGGCAAATTCCTTTATCTCAACTACATCCTCAAGCCGTGATTCAACAGTAAGGCGCATATTAGCGGTTAATTTTAAGACTTTGCAATGATCCCACAAGTACGATTGTTTTAAAGATGCACTTACAATGTCTTGCCGGGAACCTTTTGGAATAACGGGGAGCACCTGCCTAAAATCACCGCCAAATACTACAGTCATATTACCAAAGGGCGCATCAAAAGTGTCGTACTTGTTCTTACGCAAGATATCTCTCAAGGACCTATCTAAAGCCTCAAAGCACAGCTTATTTGTCATGGGAGCCTCATCCCAAATAATAAGCTTGCATTTCTTCAACAACTTGCCCAGGTCACTTTGCGAAGTTATTGAGCACGTAGAAGTCTCATCAATATTTATCGGAATATGGAACCTCGAATGAGCGGTCCGTCCACGACATCAATAAAGATGAAATGCCACTTGATGCAACGTTTATGACTATGTCACCATTTCTTCTAATCCCGGCAACAAGGGTTTTCCATAAATATGTCTTACCAGTCCCTCCGTATCCGTATACAAAATAATTTCCTCCTCTTCCGTTTGTAACATACGCCATTATGGTGTCATATACATTTCTCTATTCCGTGGTTAACGCGGCATATAGAGTCTCATATTCACCAGTAACTCGATGGATTATAATCTCTCAAAGAAAGATTAGCATGTTACCAAAGTCGGTGATGTAAGTGTCATCCGGATAAGGAAGTTCGGAAAAGCCTTAAAAGTGGTGCCTCTTGAGCGCATAAGTTGTTCGATATAGAACAAACAAACATTCTTTTTCTCGTCGTCGCTTAGTCGTAAACCTGTATCAAATTAGGCATATATGAGGCGTAGCATATGTATGCAAATAATAGTTATAAAAAATAGTAAGCAGTGTAGGATATTTATAGTGTAACATACATATCGTAAGAATCAGTAGATACATTTTTTGTTGAAGTGAGTTGCAAAAATATTGTCTTTTAACAGATTTGATGAATCAAGAATTTGTAATAATTAACCATTTCCATTCATGTATAAATTTATAGAAAAAGTTAGTAAGAAAGCTAAGTTGGTGGTTATACCTGGAATGCCTAAAAGAACTCTTCTCTTGTACTCGACATCTTCTGATAGCAAATGCCAAGTTTGTAACCAAACTGTCAATGGTGTGTCAAGCTCCTTTTGGGACAATAATGTAACAAAAAGGTCGCATAAATGCTCACCAGAGGACCAATGGGCTGCCTCTTTAATACCCTCAATATGTTCCTTGTCGTCATCTAAAAGTCCCGCTGCGTAGCAGGCATCTTTGTAAGTAGGATAAACTACACCGTTAATTTTCCTTATCTCAGTGTCATTTCGACAACCTTTTTGACTATTTAGTAGCATCCTACAATAGTAACCTTCACCTGCTGAGATTGGTACATTATGAATTCTGCCAATTGCATATTGTTTCTTCCTATGTGTCCACGTTCTTTTTGCAAGATTCCATACAAATTTTGTAGGAAACTCAGCATATGTTAACTCCCTTGCTGATGGATACATTTCGTTCATATGCATCCATGATTCGAACATAGAGCACCAACTGTTGGTTTGTGAATAATGGTTTCAAGGTCAGAGTTCTCACCAAATAAAACTGGCTGGTCGCCTTCGAGATGAAATGAGAGACGTTCAACATTTGGTGTTCTATAATGTATCTCAAATCCAAATATTCTCCAAGCGGCTTCACAAGCAGATAGGTACCTACAATCATAGAACGCCTTAATCTCGTCAACATGTTTATCATTCGTTGTGATCTTGATTATTGTTGGTTCATACAACTGTGCTGATACTCTATCGGGACCTTTGTTTATGTATTTAAACAAATATTTTATTGATCCCGTCTGATTGCACCATTCAACATTGATGTGGCATTGATAACGTTTCAACAACATAGCGTTATACGGAATAACAAAACCGTTGTGCAACTTATGTCCACTCTTAACAACATGGATCCCGTTATCACGTCTTCTATATATAGGGTAGCCTTCGAGTCAACGAACGTGTTGCATAAACTTTTTCGGGAAGTGTTTGGTACATTTACCATCATCCATGCAAACCTGATTTGGGTCGTCAACACCACATGGGCCATGCATCATAAAATCGGAAACTAACTTGTGCAGATCGGGATCCTCATTTTGGTCCGGTATCTCGCGGATATGTGTTTGTTAATATGTTCGGCGTTTGGCAGTTTGTCATCCTTATGTAGAAACAAACAAACATGCGCGTGTGGAAGCCCTCTTTTTTGAAATTCAACGGTGTATACAACTTCACAATATTGTTCAAATAAACATAATATCAGTTGTAATTCTAATTATAGACATTTTTGTATAAGACTACAATCTTGATGAATGTGGTGTGGCCTATAAATAAACAACATACATGCTTAAACACGTCCGAACAAACGCAACTCTTTGATATCCTTCATCGGTGATCGAGTTTCATTTTAAAACTTCGAGATACCACATCAGTCGATCTGCAGATGAAAGCTTATGATCCGCATATATCTTTCAATCTCTGGCCATTTAGGGTTGCATGTGATCGTTATAAACAAATCTGGACAACCATACCACCTACACAATGCCATGGCATCCATATAATTTTGCTTGCATGTACCTTGGTCCGCCGGGTGAAAGAAGAAGGCAAAATGATAGGCTTTCCAACCGTGGACGGTCGCTATTTCCGATCGCGATGCTTTGACGCACATTTGAATACGTATCACACCTTAGTTTAGACTGTTTGGAACGATGGAAAAACATATGCTCTCTCTCAACCATGGCGAAGCCATCCACAAGAAATTCTTTGGAACAAACGACCTCCACATATGAATAAATTCTCTGTATTCGGGCGGTCCTGTATCTGATAGGTAAACCACTCACGCATAGTAACTGTTTTTTCATTCTTTTCACTGGCCGGTTGTCCTGATTTATGTCTGTGTGGTATTCCTAAAAAATACCCATCTTGCGCACAAGGCATCAACAAAGGATAATGCAAGGGAAGGTACATAGGATGAAAAATATTGATACGCTGCAAACCTTCACCAAACTTTTCTATCACAATGTCCCTATCTTAGCATGCATCCAAGTCGCCTACAATAAGTCCAAAGGCAACCTCGTCGGCGTTGGAAGATTGTATTGCCGTCCACTCTTGCCCCGCTTTGCCATGAGATTTATTCTAATATTTTGCTCATTTCTTCGTGTAGCGGTCACGTGCCCTTCTAAATGTTTAGACCAAATCACTTAATGTATCCAAAATATCTTTCACTTCATTGATAATGTTTTGATCAATAGGTGTCTTTGAATTAGAAGTGCCAGGACGAAGCGATTTTGAACCACTTGTTAATAGAGTAACGGGACAAACATTAGGTAAGAGAGAATGTTTAGCAATCTTTTTTTGTGAAAATCGAGACACAATAATAAAACATGTAATGTAAATTACCTTAAAGCAAATGCTCTATTATCGGTTTCGTTTTGTGTCAAATATATACAATTTGTGCGAACTTTGGAGGAGCCTCGTTTTCTGGAAGTAAGCTACCAATACTATGGTACGTTTGACCATGTAAGCGAAAAACATACGGACCTCGTCCTTTCTTGTTGATTGTGTCATCAACCTTGCCACCCATTGAAGTAAACGCAAACATGTTGTTGTACGTTCTAATGTTGTTTATGAAATTTTGACTTTTGCTGTCGTCATTGCAAAATAAATCAAGTAACTGTTTTGGAGCAGGAGGTGCTTGTGGAAGAGAAATTTTTCCCTTGCCACAGCATATGGAATAAGCTTTTCCCAACGGATTAGCATTCCCTTATTTTGCTTCTGGTTCCCATAATTGGGCATGACATTCTTTACACTCGAACGTAGGATCGCCAATGTCATAGTACTCTGCACTCACGTAAAATAATATATTTTAGTTAACTGGCTAAGAAACAACATCAAAAGTGTGCAATGATGGCAGAATAATATTGACTTATACCTTCGGATATACCGGCGTATTTGTCGTAAACTTTCTGACAGTCCATCTTCATCAAGATTGAAAACAATCGGATGCTGAGATTGTAACGTTGGTCTGTTAGACTTTTTTGGTCTTCTTGAAGATTCTCCTACTTCGAATGTTGATTTTTGTGTTGCTAAACCATGAATGTCATTTGAAACCCCATACGATTGTGTACTTCTTGGACGTGCATTACCTTGACGAAGCACAGGTGTTTGAAAAGTAACTGTGAAAACAAAAATAGTTCAAGAATGCTTACATTATATGGAACAAACAAACGCGTGAAAACACTATCTTTAATTCTGAAACGTACCCGTTGAAACGTTAGTAAGTTGAGTATGTCGTTTGCGTAGTGCGGCAACCGGGGTTAATTGAGGAGTGTTTTTGTTCACAGAATTGGTGCCTATTTATATAGAAATTTATTATAATAGTCTCCTAAAAACATAATGCAAAAACAAAGTAAAAACTTTAACAAAGAATAACAAAAACAAATAAAATTCTCTACGGTTGGCTGTGATTTGTATAATATGTACCTTGGTTATGCGTTGATAATGGTGAAGTGTTTGTTTGCACAGTATTTACTGAAGTAGTGATACGTTATGGTGTTATTTGAGTATTTTGCGCAACCTTAGATGTAGCTATAACAGTTTTCGCATACAAAACACTCAGTAACCAAACAAATTACTTTTAAACATACAATCACAAAAACTAAATATTCTATTTATAGTTTACCATCTTTGTAAAGGAGTGGGTGAATATTGTAAGGCGACACGTTGCATCTATTGTGACCATTGATGCCTACATTTGACATTCAAAATAGTATATCAGGCGTGTATGAAGAATTACAGCTGGATAAGTATAGTGGAAGAATATCAGTGATCATATAATGAAATTTTCTTAGGTGTTAAATATGTATAATATGTACCTTGGTTAATGTTTGAAAATGCGTTTGTTTTTTTTTTTTTTTTGCAAACTATTGATTGGCGGAGTGTAAGCTTCAGCTGATATTTCAGTAGATGTTGGAACATAACATGTAAGTCTAAGATTATATCAATATAAATAGAAACTAATTTAAGTAATCTACATAGGTAAGTGTAAAGCAATGAATTAAGATTGTAGCTTATAGTTTACCATTTTGTAAAGGACTTTGCTGAATATTGTAGGTCGATAAGGTGCTTCTATTTTGTCCTGCGTTTCCTAAATCAAGGTTAGAAAAATAAAATGAGCCGACCACGTCGAATCACACTTGAAGAAAGTTTCTAAACAAACTTATATAAGCAAAGTAAGCAAACCTTGATCAATGTGTAAAGGTAAACTTGTAGTTGCCATTGGTGGCGGTGATGATGTATTTACTCGATGTCGATGATCCGTGTCAAATAGCAAATTCAGTAGTAAAGCATGACTATCGAATAGTTTAAAGTAACAACACAAGTAGTAGTAAAGCTGAATTTTGTTCTGCATATTATTTATAAGAAACTAACGATTAGTCACGTCGGTTAAAGGCGCCTTTCATGACTAAACACCGATGGTGGTCTGCCTCTTTTTTTGGTCGATGATGTTGGTACGTCTATTGGAAACGATATCTACATGTAGAGGATTATCTAATGCATGAAGAATAATTAGTTACAAAGGTACCATAGGTAAAAAAAAGGTTATGAATAAAATGTGTAATTTTGTATTGAATATAATCTTACAATTCAACCATTCTGTCAGCGATACTCTTCGATTTGTTGAACCGGCATCCACCATCATATTTTGTGCAAAAGTCTCACTTGAAAATTGAGTTGCATCTCCCGACGATTTGAAATTCTTGTTGGACATGGACGAACTTTGTCCATTTGTAGGTTTCCTATTCTCAAGATTAGCTGACGAACATTTTCTGGTGTTTGGTGGAGTGTTTTCATCATTCATGATGATAATCGATTACAAATCGTTTTGTGTTTTAGAAAAATTAAACAATGATATATTTTTCCGGCCCGATCTACTTCAATATGTTATGGATATGGAGTTGAAAAGACATTCATTCAAGTTTAAGTATATAGAGTTTGAAAAAGAGATAAATTAGCTAATGATTTGAAGAGTAACTTTTACAAATAATTTAAATGGAGTAACAATATGTCATTAATTTCAGTTATATTATCTCATTTAATATGATGATACTTGCTACATCTTATGATTGAAAATAAAAAAACTTGATTCATGGAAGATAATGAAATTAAGATACATTCAAACGAAATAACAGTTACATAAAAATCATCAACTTAGAATCTTATTAATAATATTAATTATAAGAATGACATAAGCAACTCGGAATCTAAATGATCATGTTTTGACAAATGATAATCGCTCTATGCTATCAATTATCAAAAAAACTAATAAAGGTGTTGTCTTAATTTGGCATTGTTTTACCAAGCTAACGAATGTGCTACTCAAAAATCAGCATCGTGATGTTAATGCCCGGTATAATATCTTCCCATCGACTCGTCATCATCGGACACGTAAGGTTGTTGTAGATTTTTTTCGGCATCTTCAGGAATGTAGTTGTTATGAATATCTAAAGAGTGAAAAGGTTCATGCGGAATATCGTTGATATTAACCCACACACCATCGTCGTTTGTGTTGTTATTGTTTTGAATATGTGCATCTGGTTCTTCATCAATAAGAGCAAACTTTTTATCTTTTGTACTAAACAAACTGTGTTGTTTATCAATTAAATGTTCGTCATCGCTAAAATCATCCAGATGGTATACATGCTCATTAGAATGAACAAATAGTTTGTCATCCTCTTTATAAGCTTCTTTAGATTTATAGTCAACTGAATTGTGGAATAGCCCTGAATCATCATTCGCTTCATCTTTCTCTTCATCCTTTTTCCACCCCTTTCTGCATACTTGGTTTTGCGCTTTATCCTCAGCGGTTTCTCATCATCAGATTCCTATCAAGTTGTTTAACCATGAATCATAAAAGTTGGTACTATGTTAACACAATTTAGTAGTAGTGTTTGATATGTTCATACCTTGTCTAACACGTGTGCAACTTCTTGTAAATCGTTATCAGAAGTAACACGTCCCACGACAGGGTTGCCATCTTTGAGTACTCTTCGTCGTTTTTTTGCGACGGAAATCCGCTGAAAGAAACAGAAAAAATAAAAGTTAGTTTGTAACTGTAAATGTCTTAAACGTTTCAATTTGTATAATAAGAACTGAATACAACATCGGATGATGATTTGCTATTGAACATGGTTTGATACTTGTATATGTTTTTTGTTAATGAATTGTATGAATCAGTATGGGATTTATGTAGTTTCAATATTTTAAGTATTGTAGGAAAGTATATGAAGATATATTCTAAACAAATATGTGTCATTATGATAATATTTGTTTTGATTCTATTGTTTGTAAAAATATTTTGTGTATATCATAATTTTGAACTTAAAGTAGTTATTTGGAAAGGATAGTAGAAATAAGATATTTTAGTTGTAAATCTGATATGATTTCAAGCTTATGTTAATTCTATCAAACAAAATGTTTAAATGTATTTGTTTCATTCTTATTCATGTTAATATTTGTTAGTAACATTTGCAAATGCAGAACAAATCCTTAAATGTTATATTTGCTTCCAGAACACAAATAAGCATCATTATTAATAGTATTGTAATGAGTCGTTCTTTCAAAGAAATTGAAAAAGTTAACATGAATGATGAAAATATTGTAATGGATAGTGTACTTCAAATATGAAATGAAATGCTAATTAACGTGATGAATTATGTCTTCGAGATGACAACCGAGCAGCCCTTCGATTCGCTTCAACATGTCCACTTATCCAGCCGTTTGTTTCCCATCTTCTTAGCAGCCATCTTTGACGATTTGGGTCAATAAGGGTAGGATAACGATAATGTGCCAAGTATATATCCAATGGTTGACCAAGTTGAATGTTGTGTAGCCAGCCATCAATATACCATTCATGTTCTATCTTACGAAGACTATCTGGTTCTTCCATTTGGACCGGTCGGAACAAGCAAGTAGTAAGCAATTACATCAGTGTACTGACTTAGATGGTGACGAACTAATCGTCTAAGGTTGGTGTTGGTTAAATTGTGTGTTGACACATTGCATATCATAAGTTCATCCCCGCCCCAATAATCATAAAAAACGTTTGTAGTTATAACTCTACCTCCGTGATGAATGCATATGTCAATTGTAGGAGGAGCAACACCCCATTCACTATTGTAATATAAAAGTAAACGATTAGATAGGATGTAAATTACGACAACGATTAGGAAATAAACCGTAAAACTTACGTGTAAGCTCTAATCCTACGATTACCATTGTTGAATCGTAGAGGCATTGTAGTGTATAATGTTGTGAGAATGTAATGTTGAACATCTTTTATAGCATATTTCACTATATTAATTATAGAAACGATTTATGGGCATTAAAGTGTGACTTTTTTAGCCAATGATTTGATTGTTTAAAAGTAAAAAATTGATTCGGCATAATTTGTATCATAATCATAATCATAAATAGCTTTGAAAAGGTAAACACAAGTATTCTCATTTAGAAAATTCAACCGAAATTATGCCGTTGGAGGCGAGCAATATGAGCATTCGCATTTTCCAGGCAGGCATTTGCAAGTTCCTGAACAAACATGGCAATGGCAGTTCTCCTCAATTATACTTTTAAGTATATATGGATCTACGGAATCATCGGAATCTTAGTATGTACTATTTCCAGGTTCAAATGGTTGTGGTTTTTGATCGTTTTTTCCTATCATAGGATCACATACAAAATCGTTGTCCAAGATGGTTGATGTCTCATTTTTCTTGTCATGAACGGTGATGCTTCAAAAACCAATAATATCCGTTTTATGCGCACCATGTTTCCTTAGCGATTCATTGTTTCTTCCTGCAACACTTTCCTTAACAAATTCAAAGTTTTGTCCTATAATACATGCAAATGAAAAGACTGTATTATTGTTTAGGAAAATAAATGTTTTGTAAACTAAAATTATAAAAATTCAAAAAAAAAGTTCAGAAAAAGATCGATTATGATTGTAACATACCTTCGTTTTGATGGTTTGAGTTTGACATTCTTTTTTTCTCCTGTACTCCGAAATATGTTATAAATTGTGACAACTCGTAATTCCCTCGATGCGTCGTAATTGGAGAAATGTCGATTTGAGCGATCGTTTGATTTAATTTGAGACACGAGTCGTATTTTATATCGTTTTTATTGGAATTAATATTCTAAAATCAATGACGTAACTCTCAGGTCATGAATCTTTCGTTTACTAGGTTAAACGAGCCCCGAACCCAATATAACGAAAGTTTTACGAAGTTACATCTAGGGTCCTTGTGTTAAGTTTCATCTCTATCCTTGTGTTTACTAAAATTGCAACAATGGTCCTTCCAGGGGTATAAATACCTCCACACTTACACATTCCCTCATTTTAACCATTTTCACTCTCTCTCTATAAAACACACATATCTCCCCTTCTCTCTCTAAGAAAATCCGACCACCCTCACTTAGGGTTCCGGCGCCGTCATCTTTTCCGGCCAACTTTCCGGCGACCACCAATAATTACACCACCTATCTCAAACGATAGATCGGTGTCTTGTGACCACGTCTATGCGTGGTAGACACGTCCAAACGCCTACACGTGCCCTAAATCTAATTTATTAGATTCGGACTTTAGGGTTTCGATGTAAAACCATTTCAATTGAGGTTCTAGCTTGGTTAGGTACGAGTCGTACTCGTACAAGACACCAACGACGCCCCTCTCGTCTTCTCATCTCTTGGTAAAAGCCTATCTTGTTCGTGTATATGGTATTTCTGTTTATCAAACGTATATATATATACATATTATGTACGTTTTCGTGGATTAGAAAGGAGTAAACATTTGATAGACATGTCGTGTGGGATAAACCCATTTAAAACGTTTAATTTATTTTAAGTTTCAATTCGTGGATATTAAAAACGAAATGAAAAACTGTTGTTAAAAACGTTTCGTGAGGTAAAACAAATTAAAAACATGTTTGGGAAAAAGATCGTGTGGTATAAAGGTAACAAGGTGTGTGGTTGGCTGTTTTTGATGATCTTTTGATTTAGTTGGTTCACGGGTCGAGGGTTAGAACCACAAATTCTTCGGATGTCTTGATTTTGGTCTTGGTTTGAGTTAGGCTTTCACACTTTCTGATGTCGTTATTGATTCAAGCCTTTTTGTGGTATGTTTGGTTCTCTGTATGAAACAAATGAATAAGTGGGTTGTTTGATTTGTTGCGTGGCTACCGTATTGGGAGGATGACTCATAAACTGAGTCGGGTCGACTCACTCGGGTCGGGTCGACTCAGTGGAGTCGGGTTGGGTCAGATATGAGTTATCTATTGTTGAGTTTTAATCATTTAAGTTTGAGTTTCATGTTTATATGTGTTTCGGTGTAAACATGGGTCGAATCCGGGAGTATGTCACAAGAGTTGCTGGGATTAAAATAATTGTAGGTTGACATGGTGTTTATTATATGTTTGAGTATTAAAATGGACCTATTGAGAATTGATTATGTGTGACAATGCGGTATGTCTTTGAGTGTAAAAGTATTAAAGAGTGTAAACGGAGGATGTTAGAGTACATTTGTTAATGAAGGTTTAAGAGTGTGTTTAAATTGTTAAGTCATTTTATATAGAACTTGCACTAATAATTTCGGATAGTATGGGAATTTCTATTTGGAATTGAATACGGGACTATATACGATATTGGACATATTAGAGATAACGGTTGTTAAATAAATACGAAACAAGTAATATCTTGAGTTGTTTGGGTAAATGCAAAACATGATAATGGAGGTTGCACATGATAAGCGTTTATTAACATTAAGTTGAGAATGTAATGATCATAAATATCGAATAAATAACTTCAAAATGAGGTGATAAACGTTAAGAGATAACTACTTGGTTTATATAATTGGTAACGGATATTACATATACGTTGTAAGATTTAATACGGTCTATAAATTTTGGAATAACGTTTATTATGCAAGTTATGTTGGTATTGAATTATACTTTGACAAACGTTTTGACTTAAATGGGTCTAGATATTTTATAATCACATATTGACTAATGACGAAATAATTAGATGTATATATATATATTATCAATGAATACGGTTCTATATAGTTAAAAACTCTCATGTACTACGATAATGACTTGTATTTTATAAATACAAAATATCTTTTATAAACTTGTTGGAAATATTATTTTGATAATATAACTTATTGAAGTCGTACTGATTTGGAAACGTTGGAATAAACGAACGTGTCATTTATAGTACACTATTTACTATATCTTATATGAAGTAATTTCGGGTAAACTTGTATGATTATGAATAACGATTGAGATACCTTTATTAATTGAGCGATAAATGGAAACTTATCTTTATTTTTGAACATGTACGTTTGGGATTATGGGGAAAACAAGCTTATCTATTTTATAAATAGATGTCGTCATTTCCTAGTCTTTGACTAGCGTGAGTATTGTCGGTATTTCTTGACTAAGTCAATGTCTTCTTCTTTTTGGCGTGAGTTATGGTCTGTATGTCTCGACTTTGTCGACGTCCTCTTCTTTTTGCATAAGTTGTACGTCGAGTCTATGTTTCTTACCACCACACGAAACGTTAAAACTAAACATTTGAGATATTGATTATGAACTTTTGGGAACGATAATGTACTTTTGAAAGTAACGACATGAATGATCCACGAAAACTACAACACATTACTTTCTATTGATTTCTTTATCGTACGAGCCGTATTCTAAGAATATCGTATACACAATAGGTTGCGTCACAACTATTCTATTATACTTGTCGTACAATCTTTTGGATGCCATGGAGATTAACTTTAGATGCCAGTCGTGTCAATAGTGAATAGTGCATTCTTTGTCCGTGATTACTGTTATCTTATGCTAGTGTTTATTCGTGCATTGCTGTGGCTAAGGTGAGTTTCATAGCCCCACTTTTATCTACGTTTTGACTACATTTTGAACTATTTTGTGGTGAGAATCATGCTACTGTTTTTGGACCGTGAAAACTATTTGGATTTGCTTATGTGCTTGACTATATAGATAGATGTGTGGTAGTTGTTGCCTTAGTCTAGGTTTAACCGTGCCTAGCTAAGAATAGACTTCTACATCGACCTAGTTCGGGGTTGGAAATTGTTCTAGATTTTGCCACAACAGTGCTGGACTAGAGTCGCAGGGGCCCGAGTAATCCCTGGATGTGGGATTTGATTGGAGATCCGGGTAGGCTCATGTGTGAAACGGTATTATTCTATCTTAGGTCTTGCATAGTAAATCAACTCTTACAGGTTCACTATGATTTTGTTGAACTTAAACCTATGAACTCACCAGCGTAAGCTGACCTTTTAGCATGATTTCTCAGGAATTTGAGAGATGTTTGGAATACGTGAACGGTGGAAGCTTGGAAAGAAGGCGGGTTCAAGGATCAATTCTGACTCTGATAAACTTTGGGGACCTATCTTATTAAATCATGTTTTGGGCCTAATATTTACACTTGGAAGTAAATGTCTTGAATCACCAATTTTGGGATTGGCTTTGAATGATAAACGACTATCTCTTTGCTATACTTGTGTGCGATACCAATCCAATAGTAACGCCCTGAAATCTTGATTAAGTCTTCCGCTGTACCGAGATTTGGGGGTGTTACAGATTGGTATTAGAGTTCAAGGTTATAGAGAATTAGGTATTTTATAAACCCTAAACTATAACCACGTTTGAGAAAATTTATCCTCGACCGGCCTTGCGCCGCTTGCCAAGCCGAAGCTTCTTAATTGATTACGGTATGAACTGCGATTTGAATTATGAGATGATCTGTTAAGGGATATTGTGAACTGATTTTTGAAACGTTTTGATTTGGAGATATGATTATTGATTTTGGGTAAATGAGATGTGATTATCGAGATATTACGAAATTTGAATTGAGTAAACGGTATATTATGATTTTGGAAATTTGAACTCGATTGATTTGATATGGATGATTGAGAACCCATTAGACGAATTAATTGATAAGATGATTGATGAGATGTTTAGGGCTGATTTGATGAACAGTTTGATTGAACACTTGATTGAGCGTGTGCTCTGTTAGTAGACGATTTAAGTCTGCCTATCTTAGTAGTTCACTATAAGTATTTCACATGCTTATACACACACACAATAAGCATGTCCTCATGCTTAAGCATACCCCATAAGCATTTATATATGCTTATGCACGCCCTATAAGCATATCCTCATGCTTATACATGTACAGAAAGCATGTTCTCATGTTTTACGCCGCACTATACCTTATCACGAGTGTGGAGTCCCAAACCTTAAATCTATAACGCTTAACTTATATTAAGCAGTTGCCTTGGGTATATCCCAGAACAATAAAGAGAAAACGTTGTATGAATATACACAAATACGTGGGATCTATTGGAATGTTTTTGGAAGATTAAAGTGAACGAATGAACACAGAATATGATAACCAATAATTCAACATTATTTATCAATAATGCGGATACTCTCAAAGTATCATAGTTACGCAATTTCCTTGCGTAGTCTCACCACTTGATTTAAAACTTGCACACTAGTAGTGGTCGTGGAAATGATTTGGGAATATAAAGGAAATGGTACTATTATAACTAAGTTGGGGAGTCACAAACGAGACCTTTTGTCTCGTGAACGTGAGTTCCACAGTTAAGTTTCGATGAACACGAGTCTAAAACGAGTTAAAGCTAATAAAGCATGTAAAATGATGTGTTGGTATCGTGCGCGTGTCATGTTCACGTGTTTTGCATCTTATCATGTTTATGTGCCCTTGATCATAACTGGATGATGGATTATAATGACTTTGATGATGTCGATTGGTGTGGATTATAATGACTTTGATGATGTCGATTGGTGTATGGTATCGTGTCGCGATTTTGAGTCGAAACTTTCCTAAACCGTTGTTTCATTCTTTAGAATTGTCACATAAGTGGTAATCGGTTTTGATTATTAATAATGAATTCATGTCCATTAGTGTATAAGGATATGTGAAACCAGTAAGTGTTTCCAGATAATAAATCGGACTAACGTGTGATTATTTGGTTAACGTTGAATCATTGGTATCAATTAGATTTTTGGAATTGAACGACATTTCAATTAACAGCCTTAATTGAATAACAAATTAATTGTGGTGTTTTGGGTAATTGGTAAGTTATTGACAAACGTTAGAATTGATACTCGTTAATCCGGTTGTGTTTGAGGAAATTGAAAGAGTCAATTGGAAATGTTTATTGTGTTGGGTATGTTTGATTTTCTGTTTAGATGGCGATATTGGTATGAGATTGTTTGGAGGATTAACTGGAGTTGTGAAAACTGTTTATTTTTTACTTAATGATATATATGTCAACTTTGCGCTACGTCAGGTGTTATCGTGACTTTCTAGTCTCGACTACCCTGAAAGCGCCGTAACATGGTCTTTAGTATTTATTTGGGCAATATAATTGTGTAAAAAGTGGGAGTAATGACTCGGACTTGGGAACTCGAAACGAATAATGACTCAAAATTTATATCGAAATTCTATATTACCATTTTATATCGAAATTTATATTGAAGCTTTTATCGAAATTTATATTGACGCTTTTATTGAAATTTATAAGTGAGAAGAATGAATTTATATTTATATCGAATTTATATATATATATATATATATATATATATATATATCTACTAGTAAATCGTACTAGATTATATAAATGATAAATGGTTTTGTACCAAGCATTCGGTAACAAGGCTCGCATTGTTATCCAACATTTAAAAAAAAGGAAACCAATGATTAAAAATAGAAACGTTTGTAATAAAGGAGTCATTAAGTGTTTCGAGGGTACGTTTATCGAAGGGTGTCATTTTATGAATATTAAATGTCATTTATGTGTTATGCGTAAGTTACGGATGACCTAACATTAGTAGCGTCGATCCACGTGGATAACGGACTTATTAGGTTGACGAACCTAATAAGCGCCTGCTATGTACGTAGGATAACGATATTAATGGGTGAATTATCCTTATGACTCGTTAGGATGTGTTTGGTTTTGTGGATAATAAGCGACATGAACAAATGGTTGAGTTTATCGAGTTGACGAATTCGATAAGGTCTAACTATTTATTCCGAAGCTTATTAAACTATAAAGTTTATCATTTAGACGTCTCATTGTGTCATTATGAGTCGCATTGTGGTTATTTGAGTGCATTCATGGTGTTTGTCGAGTCGATACCACACACACACACACGATGATACCTAACACTAATAACTAAAGGGAACAACGAGATATTTTTGAGATGAGGAAATGAATACATTTTGGGCATATAACATTGAAGTTGGGAATATATATTAAGAATTGGTTATGAACTGGTTGTTCCTTGCTTAATAAAAATTTATCAAACCTCGATTGAATATAGACTGATCACCTATATTCAGCCAGAGACAGCAGGACATGGGCTGATCACCTATGTCCGTCTCAGAGGTGAATTTTACAAATACTAAGAATTGTTATAACAAAATTGTGTTCGGATTTGAGATTGGTTTTAAGAACGATAAACTTAAGGTGGACTCGCACACTCACACTCGCTAAACATCACGAAAGCCGCACTCACACACGACACACTGGCATCGTAACACCTCTTGAATCGTAACACTTCGGCATCACTATCGTCTCCGTTTATGTGAAATTCTTGGGTGTAGCACTTGAGAGTAGTTCGCCATAAATCGGGTGAGACCCGATTGGCACTGTTTTTACCCGAATTGTTTTTCGATGTAAGACTCGTTGATCTTATCCGAGCATTTGAAACTGTTTTGAGTTGTTTTGGATTGGGTGTTGACTACTTTGGATTTTGGTCTTTGGGTTTCGAATTTGAGATTTTGATCTCGTTCCGAGTTTTAACTCGTCATTTGACTTAAAGTCATCGTTTGGCCTTGAATTATTATTCGGCTCCGTTTCGTTGATAACTTTGTTAAAAATCATCTTTCGACCTTTAGTCGGTATCCGATTTCGAAACGTCATCCGGTCGCATTACGATAGTAACCGTATTGGAATTATTATTCATCCGTATTTCGATAGTAATCTTGTTGGAATTATCATTCCACACCATTTCGGTAGTAACACCGTGGATTTGTCATCAAGCCTCGTTTCGTTGGTAACCCTGTTACCGACACTTATACCTCAAGCTTAGTCATGAACCGATTGTTGAGGAAACTTCTGAAACCTTACCATTCACTCGATGTTGATTTTAACAACGTCATCTAGTTGACGTTGCTCATTTCCTGAACCGATAATGTCGTGGTCGACGTTGCTTCGCCAACAGCTTTCAGTTAAGGTGGTACCTTACGTGCTGTTGATGTCGTACCTTACCCTCTATTTAGGTACCCCTATCGATAACGATCTAACGACTTGTTTTAAGTGAAGTTGTTCACCAAGGATTATCCTTAGATATTGTTCGTCGATGATTGACTCTAGTAACATTTGAACCCTCAACATTGTTTGTTAACAATAGTCTGCTATGTCACACCACCGGTAGTGGTAATACCTACCCTATTTTATCAATATGGTACCTTACACACCATAAATGAGAAATTCTCTAGTATACCTACTTAGAGCCGTGACATTCACTCGTATGTATGAAATGATTTGGACATCGATGGGTAGTTGAACTTCTTTTGGAGATTATGATTTTGGAGTTGAACCTTGAAACCTTTTGCGTTAAGTATTGAGTGCACCAATGAATCAATTGACAGACTGTGGTTAGTAACCAATACTCTCTTTTAGGAGTCGTACTTTCGTCTCTAACCTAGATATCATGCTAAGTCAACCGACCGATTGATGGTAGTAATCAACACTTTCTAATAGAGACATACTCACGAACTTCCTAGACTTTTCATCTAGTAGAGATTCCGTACTCGTGAAAATCTTGAAATCCTAAAGAGAAACCTGAACCACATTCTCTAGGACAATCACATAATCCTTCTCTCATCCTTCGAGAAGCACCTGCTAACCTTTCGGAACTCTCACCAAACGATAAGCTACACCATAGATGAAACCCTTGGAAGTAGATTCCCGCCTTTACCTAAGTGGTTGTTAGTAGTTTTACCAACCTATTCACCTCCCGCGAATTAGTATAAAGGAAAAGTATGGACGACAATGCTCGTCTCTCCTCATATAGTTATAGCAACACTGGAGAACCCAACTATCTTCTTTTAAGGAGGTGAGGTAGTACCTAATCCTCTCCCTCCGGTAAAGTGACTTGCTCCAATAAGCTAGACCTCACCTTTGAACTCTAGCTCCTTACCTTCTCTCCACTATGGTACCTCTATTGGAAAAAGGGAAATTACATTGATCCATTTTCTCTATCTGAGATTCATTTGGTTAGTATACACCTGATCCTCCTTCCTCAACCTTCAACTCATTTCGATACTTTTTAAGGAAGAAGCGCGATCGGAAAACTTAAGTACACAAATGGACTTCTTCACATGTAAAGGAAACCGTGTGCTCTAGGAACTGCTAATTTCTATCTTTTCCGGATCATGGCAATTGCAACACACCCATTTTTCATCTATCACTTCCTAGAGCCGAGCAAACCGATCTGGACATGCTTGCAGTGTACCATCTCGGACAAATGGCGAAGTAGAAACCATTGAACCCTAGTAAACACGTAGCGTGCCTGTTAAGTTTGACAATGGTCAGGATAGACACCTTCCCTTGGCCAACTTCTCCTATAACCATACCTATCATTTTAGTACCTCAAAGGCACCGTAAGAGATCCTCTATGGATGTAAGAGTAAATTCAGATTGTTGGGTAGAAATGGAAATACCCAACCTACCAACTCTGAACCTATTGAAGAAGATACCAAGTAAACCGTTCTAAGTTGAGATGGATATGTAAGTTATTCACAAATCATTTGGAGACATAGACAACGTAAGTCTCTTGAACCCTCCAAGATAACCTAGAATTTAGCTTTCGGAGCCACCATGAAATTTTGTGAAGTGAGTAGTAAATGTGAAAACTTAATCCCCGCTATGTAAATCTTTTGGAAAATCCTTGCTAGGATTGAGACCAGTAGCTCAGAGGTTTGAACTACCACCAAGACTCGGTGGAGTTCCTAACATTTCGTGTGTAATAGGAAGAAATGACTCGCCGATGAGGAAATTGTTATCCTTTTGGGAAATTCTAATCTTTGAACGTTTAAACTTCGATAGCCTATCGAAACCATAGATGATGAAACTTAGAAACTTTAGTAAAGTTGCCTCTATGTCTTCGAAAGCCCCTAGAACTCGTAGTAAGTTCCTAGATTCACGAAGAGAACGTGAAGATAAACCCTCGTCTTTGTTGTACTCACCCCTTCAAGATTAATGCGGATAATTTGAAATGAATCGCGAGGATGCGATTCCTTTTAAGGAGGTGAGGCTGTGACGACTCGTAAATTCCTCGATGCGTCGTAATTGGAGAAACGTCGATTTGAGCGATCGTTTGATTTAATTTGAGACACGAGTTGTATTTTATATTGTTTTTATTGGAATTAATATTCTAAAATCAATGGCGGAACTCTCGGTCATGAGTCTTTCGTTTACTAGGTTAAACGAGCCCCGAACCCAATATAACGAAAGTTTTACGAAGTTACATCTAGGGTCCTTGTGTTAAGTTTCATCTCCATCCTTGTGTTTACTAAAATTGCAACAATGGTCCTTTCAGGGGTATAAATACCTCCACACTTACACATTCCCTCATTTTAACCATTTTCACTCTCTCTCTATAAAACACACATATCTCCCCTTCTCTCTCTAAGAAAATCCGGCCACCCTCACTTAGGGTTCCGGCGTCGTCATCTTTTCCGGCCAACTTTCCGGCGACCACCAATAATTACACCACCTATCTCAAATGATAGATCGGTGTCTTGTGACCACGTTTATGCATGGTAGTCACGTCCAAATGCCTACACGCGCCCTAAATCTAATTTATTAGATTCGGACTTTAGGGTTTCGATGTAAAACCATTTCAGTTGAGGTTCTAGCTTGGTTAGGTACGAGTCGTACTCGTACAAGACGCCAACGACGCCCCTCTCGTCTTCTCCTCTCTCGGTAAAAGCCTATCTTGTTCGTGTATATGGTATTTACTTTTATCAAGCGTATATATATATATATTTATATATATATATATATATATATATATATATATATATATATATATATCTATATATTATGTATGTTTTCGTGGATTAGAAAGGAGTAAACATTTGATAAACATGTCGTGTGGGATAAACCCATTTAAAACGGTTATATTCTTTTAAGTTTTAATTCGTGGATATTAAAAACGAAATGAAAAACAGTTGTTAAAAACGTTTCGTGGGGTAAAACAAATTAAAAACATGTTTGGGAAAAAGATCGTGTGGTATAAAGGTAACAAGGTGTGTGGTTGGCTGTTTTTGATGATCTTTTGATTTAGTTGGTTCCGCGAATGAGGGTTAGACCCACAAATTCTTCGGATGTCTTGATTTTGGTCTCGGTTTGAGTTAGGCTTTCACACTTTATGATGTCGTTATTGATTCAAGCCTTTTTGTGGTATGTTTGGTTCTCGGTATGAAACAAATGAATAAGTGGGTTGTTTGATTTGTTGCGTGGCTACCGTATTGGGAGGATGACTCATAAACTGAGTCGGTCGACTCACTTTCGGGTTGGTCGACTCGGAGTCGGGTTGGGTCAGATTTGAGTTATCTATTGTTGAGTTTTAATCATTTAAGTTTGAGTTTCATGCTTAGATGTGTTTCGGTGTAAACATGGGTCGAATCCGGGAGTATGTCACACGAGTTGCTGGGATTAAAATAATTGTAGGTTGACATGGTGTTTATCATATGTTTGAGTATTAAAAAGGACCTATTGAGAATTAATTATGTGTGACAATGCGGTATGTCTTTGAGTGTAAAAGTATTAAAGAGTGTAAACGGAAGATGTTAGAGTACATTTGTTAATGAAGGTTTAAGAGTGTGTTTATATTGTTAAGTCATTTTCTATAGAACTTGCACTAATAATTTCGGATAATATGGGAATTTCTATTTGGAATTGAATACGGGATTGTATACGATATTGGACATATTAGAGATAACGGTTGTTAAATAAATACGAAACAAGTAATATCTTGAGTTGTTTGGGTAAATTCAAAACATGATAATGGAGGTTGCACATGATAAGCGTTTATTAACATTAAGTTGAGAATGTAATGATAGTAAATATCGAATAAATAACTTCAAAATGAGGTGATAAACGTTAAGAGATAACTACTTGGTTTATATAATTGGTAACGGATATTACATATACGTTGTAAGATTTAATACGGTCTATAAATTTTGGAATAACGTTTATTATGCAAGTTCTGTTGGTATTGAATTATACTTTGACAAACGTTTTGACTTAAATGGGTCTAGATATTTTATTATCACATATTGACTAATGACGAGATAATTAGATGTATATATATATTATCAATGAATACGGTTCTATATAGTTAAAAACTCTCATGTACTACGATAATAACTTGTATTTTATAAATACAAAATATCTTTTATAAACTTGTTGGAAATATTATTTTGATAATATAACTTATTGAAGTCGTACTGATTTGGAAACGTTGGAATAAACGAACGTGTCATTTATAGTACACTATTTATTATACCTTATATGAAGTAATTTCGGGTAAACTTGTATGATTATGAATAACGATTGAGATACCTTTATTAATTGAGCGATAAATGGAAACTTATCTTTATTTTTGAACATGTACGTTTGGGATTATGGGTAAAACAAGCTTATCTATTTTATAAATAGATGCCGTCATTTCCTAGTCTTGGACTAGCATGAGTATTGTCGGTATTTCTTGACTAAGTCAATGTCTTCTTCTTTTTGGCGTGAGTTATGGTCTGTATGTCTCGACTTTGTCGACGTCCTCTTCTTTTTGCATAAGTTGTACGTCGAGTCTATGTTTCTTACCACCACACAAAACGTTAAAACTAAACTTTTGAGATATTGATTATGAACTTTTGGGAACGATAATGTACTTTTGAAAGTAACGACATGAATGATCCACGAAAACTACAACACATTACTTTCTATTGATTTCTTTATCGTACGTATTCTAAGAATATCGTATCGCATAGGTTAGCGTCACAACTATTCTATTGTACTCGTCGTACATTCTTGTGGATGCCATGGAGATTAACTTTAGATGCGGTCGTGTCAATAGTGAATAGTGCATTCTTTGTGCCGTGATTACTTTATCTTACGCTAGTGTTTATTAGTGCTTTCTTTGTGGCTAAGGTGAGTTTCATAGCCCCACTTTTATCTACGTTTTGACTACGTTTTGAACTATTTTGGGGTGAGAATCATGCTACTATTTTTGGACCATGAAAACTATTTGGATTTGCTTATGTGCTTGATGTATAGATAGATGTCGCGGTAGTTGTTGCCTTAATCTCGGTTTAACCGTGCCTAGCTAAGAATAGACTTCTACATCGACCTAGTCTGGGGTTGGCAATTGTTCTAGATTTTGCCACAACAGTCTTTGGACTAGAGTCACATGGGCCGAGTAATCCCTGGATGTGGGACTTGATTGGAGATCTGGGTAGGCTCATGTGTGAAACGGTATTATTCAATCTTAGGTCTTGCATAGCAAATCAACTCTTACAGGTCCACTATGATTTTGTTGAACTTAAACCTATGAACTCACTAGCGTAAGCTGACCTTTTAGCATGATTTCTCAGGAATTTGAGAGATGTTTGGAATACGTGAACGGTGGAAGCTTGGCAAGAAGGCGAGTTCAAGGATCAATTCTGACTCTGATAAACTTTGGGGACCTATCTTATTAAATCATGTTTTGGGCCTAATATTTACACTTGGAACTAAATGTTTTGAATAACCAATTTTGGGATTGGCTTTGAATGATAAACGACTATCTCTTTGCTATACTTGTGTGCGATACCAATCCAATAGTAACCCCCAGAAAGCTTGATTAAGTCTTCCGCTGTACCGAGATTTGGGGGTGTTACATAAATCATGGTTTAAAGAACTTCGCGTAGTTACATTTATAGAATATGAAGGTGACAATATATTAGGAAATGATTTGTTGTATAATTTATTTTATTTGTAGATAACTTATTTGACAGTTGATTACACGAAATATTTGTTTTGTATACATATTGTTAAGTAAAATATAGTTACTTTAAAATGTATTTGTGGCGGATATACATGGAGGATATATGTAAAACAATGATACAATAACGATGAAATGCAAATAGTTGCGTAAGTATTGTGAAAGAAAAGTGAGGTGGTTGTGTAAATGTATAAGTACTAATTATTATTTAAGCTCGAAAGCGGCAATGTTGGATTATTTGTTGGTTGAATGTGTGTAAAAGAGAGAGAGGAACCTATCATTTAAAAGAATAAAGCATAATTTTTGTTTTAACATGGAATGAATGTACAAAAATAAATGATTCGTTTAGATAAAGATGAATATACCAACATGGGTTCCGGAACATTCTCTAAACAAACAAAAGAATAAGAGTGAAACGATCTTTAATTGTAACTGAAGGTCTTAGTTACTACAATTTTTGTATACATATTGTTAAGTAAACTATAGTTACTTTAAAATGTATTTGTGGCGGATATACATGGAGGATATATGTAAAACAATGATACAATAACTTAGTGTAGATGAAAGGCAAATAGTTGCGTAAGTATTATGAAAAAAAGTTGAGGTGCTTGTGTAAATGTATAAGTAGTACTTATTATTTAAGTTCGAATAATGCTATGTTGGATTACTTGTTGGTTGAATTGTGTGTAAAAGAGACAGACGAAGTTATAATTTAAAAGAATAAAGTATAATTTTTGTTTTAACATGGAATGAATGTACAAAAATAAATTATTCGTTTAGATAAAGATGAATATACCAACATGGGTTCCGGAACATTCTCTAAACAAACAAAAGAATAATTGTTGATTTTATTCAACATTTATTAAGAATATGTACGGTTTGTTGATTTTGTTGAAGAGTTTCATCATGGCCAGTTGGTGTTATTGCCGATAATGAGTATAGATTGTAAATAAAAATGCAGATAGGTAGATCATGTTTTGAAATGTGTGTTATGAAAATGTAGACAGGTACATCTATTGAATACAATTTTAGGGTTGTTATTGGGTAAAAAACATTTTGCATTGAGTTTAAAGTAAATTGACTAATGTGTGTGATTTGATTTGGTTGGATAATAATTTAGTAAATAATATGATTAACTATTTGTGCACTAAATTATTTTGTTAGCATATAGAAAGTTTACATGTGTATTTATGTATATATGTATAAAGTGTAGTTGCAAAGAAATTATATATACACAGCGTGTTAAACGCAAACATGTTTGGTCTCCAAATATGCCTATTAAAATAAACATCATAAGATGTAAAAAAAATGTAACAAAATAAAATAAATCAATATTCAAATATAGCTCATAAAAAGCATCAACATCATCTGACTCATACGTAGATTCTTCACTATTACATGCAAAATCTTCTAAAGTAATGGCATATTCGTGATCGATAATGTAACACCCCTAATTTCGTGATCTGGAATTCAAACTGGGTGTTACTTCATGGCACAACAGTCATAACAATAGAAAACGAACTCTAATGGAGTCATTTTAAAAGATTTATCATTCGATTTATATAAATATCAGAGTTTACAAAAATGAGGTCCCAAATGGTTCCAAGTTTACAAAATACATTAAATGGGTTTTCGAATGATAATAAAATTTATAGCCTTCTTGAGTATACGTGCTTCTCCGTGCCAGCCTCGTACAAAATATGGACCTGAAATACATGCTTAAAACTGTCAACACAAAGGTTGAGTGAAATTCATAGAGTTTGTTTGATGGTTGAACACATTATGTTTGTAGTGTGAGTTATAAATTCACACCAATGGTTTGAAAGCAAAACAGTTATTATTAGACTAAGCATCATGCAATCAAGGCGTTAACGTGTTCCAAAATTAATTGGAGAAAATGTCGGTGCGTCCCCTTTCAGGTAAAAATTGCCGTTTTTACCAATGTTACTCAAATATAGTGCGTTTGTTTGCCTACCAGGTCAACACAAACGGGATTAAATCAATCCCAATAGATTTATTCACAATATTCGCGCCCACTCTCACTAGTGATTAATGATTCATGATTAAGAGACTTAAGTTTGGCAAATGCGATAACTTAGTACTAATAAAACATTAGATAAGTATACAGTTTGAAAGCAATGTGTTCGGTTTAAAACAAAGCATGTATCTCCCCCAAGGGTTTGTAAAACAATTAAGTAATAGAAAGTAGGGCTATGAACTCACCTCAGAGTAAATGATATCAAATGTATAATGAGAATGATGGATATGCCGTGATAACTTCTACGAGCAACCTAGAATAGGATGTTGCGACTTAGGTTCGAAATAATGATGCGAAAGAAATAACAAGCCTATATACGTCTCTATGTTGATCATGATGTAGTACAAGAAATTTGTGTATGTCGTTTATAGAAATGGTCTAGTTGTGAAAACATGTTTAGTTTATATATATCGTACTACCGTTCGGGCCATCACAATTCAGAGGTCATGTAGTAAACGTTCGAGGAGCTAGAACACTTTAATTCGTAAATCCAGCAACTCATCGATCCGTTTACCCGAATGAAACCCCTCACATGAAGCTCCCTAGTATTGTAGCACTTAGTAGATAAAACATATGTTTTGTTTATATATCATAAGTGTCATATGGTTTGTAAACACAAGTTACAAGGTTGTTTGGTTGTGATTAAGAAATCATAATGGTTATCACAAGTATCATCATTTCATAAATATGATCATTTGATAATGTAAGTACATAAAATTATGTCGTTTGGTTTATGTTGGTGTCGATTTGCCAAGGTTAACACCTTAGTTAACGGTATTGGGTAAATAAGCCTTGAGGCTTTAGCCATGGCCTTGCCGTGGCTTTGGTCTTGACTACCATGGTCTTGAGACTCAGCCTTGAACTTAGCCGTGGCCGTGGTCTTGGCTTATGGCCATTAGGCCTCTTGGTTTGCTTTTAGTTGTGGCAATAGTATAGTCGTGAGACTATATATAGAGCAATTTCAGTTTTTGAAAGATAATGGCCTGTTTATGCGTTTTCAGAGTCTGAGCTTCTTTGAAACCGAAGGAAAACGTCATTCCGGACAACTTTCGTGTTTTAACTTTTTGATGATTCGGACCAGAAGTACCACTTTTAAAGCGCGTACTTAACGGCTTGTGTTAGCGCATTTGGCGTTTTAAACCGCTAACTTCTTTTGACAATAACTTTTGACTCGTTTGTCCGTTTTGGGTGATTCAAGTTGCTATGTTTACCTTTTTATATTGTCTACCATAGTATATAAGTTAGAAAGTCCATATGTGATTGGTTTTAATAGTCTCAAATGTGTAGAATATGACTAGTTTACTAGTTTGTTACTTTTACGACAATATGTGAATTAAAACATGTGATTGAGTATATGTACATCATGAATCAACATAGTAACTATATATATAGCATGAAATTGTTAAGATTAGGAATAATAAAGATGAGATGATGGTGGTGATTAGTTGCTTACAACTTTTGGCTTTCAATTAAGAAAGGAGTAACTAGTAAGGATCGGACTTTGATTGAACACTTAGGACCTAGAATTGAGCTAGATTTCTACACCTTGGCACCCTTGTGATATTGAAGAGTTGGTGATGAATTACTAAGTGACTTGAGTGGATCTAAACTCAAGAAGATCACTTAAACTTGCTAAAGATTTGATGTAGTAACTTACTACTTGAAACTTCTTTGCATAAACTTGGAGTTTATAGATCAAATTATGGAAGATATGATGGTTTTATGTTATGAACGACCCAAATCAGTTTTTTATGGTTTTTAGGATGCATTTAACTTGCTATTTATAGGAGGGTAAGTTTGGTTAACCATATATTGGGTTAAATGTTAACCATGGTCAAGTTAGGACACATGTAATGATCTAAATGAAGCATGGTTAGGATTATGCCACCAAAATGATGACTCCCCCCCCCTTAAGTCAGCCATAACAAGATAAGATGACTTAGGTGGATAGTTTTGGTATTATCTTGAGTTTAGAGCATGATTTGGTTCCGTTAAATGCCAACCGTAAGTTGTTAAGCCATAATACTTAAAACCGGATATCGTAAAAATACGAAACTTGTAGGAATGATGAAAATCATCATTATACTCCATATAAAAATATAAAATGAGTGATAAGTCTTATTGGGTGCAAAAACGTTGCTTAAAACTGGAAACACGGGTAAAAAACGCGTAATTCGCAATTTATCAGAAAAGAACGAGATTTCAGGGAAATGACCGTGAATTTATTTAAAGTAGACTAAAATTAGTCTATAAGTGATATGAGATGTCAAAATGTGGTTTTGGTCATACGTGGGATAACTTAACAGTTATACGTGAAGTTTAAAAGTTACGCGATTTAAGCAAAAATGTAGAACGTACAAGGTTAATTTCTTTATGGTCAAAGTAGGAGGGAAATATGTTTGACTTTTCCAAAAATGTAAAATTGTCTAAACATCTTAGAAAACACAGTGCAGTAATGGTTAAGTCTGTGTCAAAGTAGAATTGTTTAAAGCGTAAGTTTAGTCTCGTACGGCTCAGGGTTTATTTGGTAACATTTAAATGAAATCTTAAAAATTCTCAAATTAATTATGAGTGATCTAAAAATTAATCTGATGTGGGGAAAATTGTCAGAGTTCGTTTTCGTTATGCGCGGGATGTTGAAATGGTGTTCCGACCAAAATGAAACTTTAAGACGATGTTTTCTTAATAACTTTTGCGAAAATGATCTAACGATTGTCAAACTCTCAGGTCATTACTAAAATAATTTATCTTACGAGAATATGAAATAAAAATTTTACGGGATGAATAGTGAAAGTGAATTGTAAAAGTGAATATTAATTTTCAAAAATATGAAAAGTAACCTGAAAAATGCGCGTTGTTACAGTCTCACCACCTTAATGGGAATTCCGTCCCGGAATTCAGTGTGTGTTATCCGATGTTGAATTGTCTAGGAAAGTGTGGGTATATGCGCCGAATTCTAATATTTGCGTTCTTAAGTTTCTGGTCATAGAACGTGTTATGTACCATTCTAAGTTTTTGGTCGGGGCTTAAGTTGATAATCTAAAGGTATAAGATGTTGTTGATGTGAAATGGCTTATAATGATGTGATAACTGTCGTTGTAGGAAAGTCTTGATAGTGGCAAGTGGTTATCCAAACCATTTCCAAAGTTGATCATGTCTTAGGTAGTTTTGAGATGAAGGCTATATCGTATAGTGTTTATTTCTACTAGTGTTTGAAAGAAACGTGATACTGTGAAGTTTTACATACTGACTCATAATGGGGTTCAGATAATGATGTGATATGTTGATGATTAGAAGAGTGTAGTGTATGTTTACCATTATTCTTAGGTAGAGATGTCAAGTTTAGTTTAAAATCATGAGTGGATTGTATCGCAGAATGATATCCTTGAAACCTAAACAGGCTAGTACTTCTAAGAAATGAAGAGAAGATTTGATGACTATCCCAAGATAGTAGTTTGGATTATCTCATGTATGAAAATTTCAAGAATGAAATTAGGTAGTATAAATAAGATGTTAAGATTTTCTTTGAGTGGTAAGACACTTTCATGTCTCTAGATCTTTTTAATGAATTCTGGTGGTTTATCGAGTTTAAGTATGAAATTAACCTGAATATAACCCTTGTATAACTATTCTCAGTGTTTGAAAATTTTAAGTCAAACATAGTTAGTCAGACTATATTCCACTATCCCTAGGTTAAATATAGGTGACTAGACTATATTTAGCCGAGGTTCGATAAAAATTTCAAATACCTAAATTAGGTATACTCGTGATATGTCCATAGCTTTTGAGAAATTTTCCATTAAGCAAAGGCGATATCAAATCATCCAGTTGCAAGTCCTGGCCATAAAAGACTTGTAACCTATGTTTTCACATTCTATTGCATAGAAGATAGTATGGGTAGATACGTGTGGAAAGGAAATCTTGAGTAATTCTAAAATAGTCTATACTTGGCTAGAATCATGAACCTTTAACAATGAAGGTTTCAGAAGAGAATTTTGATGAATGTAGAGAAAGTTGCCGAACTTCAACTTTTGTAGATGATGAGTCAGTTTATCTTTTAGAAATCCCATTTCTTGTATTTCCATAAGGAAAATCGATAGATTGTGACGGGCTTCATGTAAAAGAATATCATATAAGGTTTTATAAGATAATTCCTAGATATTTTGTATAACTTACAATGTCTGTGAAGTAAATTAGACCATTGTGTAACTCACAATGTCTTGTAAAATGATGGAGAGATCATTGTGTAACTCACAATGTCTTGAGAAATGATAGAGAGATCATTGTGTACTCACAATGTCTTGAGAAATGATGGAGAGATCATTGTGTAACTCACAATGTCTTGAGAAATGATAGAGAGATCATTGTGTACTCACAATGTCTTGAGAAATGATGGAGAGATCATTGAGTAACTCACAATGTCTTGAGAAATGATAGAGAGATCATTGTGTACTCATAATGTCTAAGGAATAAATGAGTTAATTGTTTCATTTCGATTAATGCCGGGGATGTAATTGAGACCCTGTAGGATTCTGATTAATGCGAGAATGTAATAGAGACCACTGTAGGATTTCATATCTGAGAATGTAATAGAGACCATTGTATCTCATAGTGTCTTGAAAAATGAATGAGACCATTGTATCTCACAATGTCTGGGAAGTAGGAAAGACCATTGTAATCGGTTACAATGTCTTGGATAAAGTTTCGTAATCCTAAAATGCACGAGTAAATGCATGATTGGGAGATTGAGAAAATATGATTGTGCCGTAATGCCTTAGAATAGGCATACGCAGATATGTTTAGTACATCGTTTATGATTGAAATTATGTCTAGTGTATATATATCAATATACTAGTATGTTTGTGTAGCTTAAAATGCTTAAAAGTTACATAATCGTCTGGAGTATGGAAGGCACGGAGAACGGAAGGCTATAAAATGTTTTTGTTTGTAAAAGTAGTTATAGTTTAGGTCACAATTAGACCCGTTTCTCTATAATTAATGCTTTGATACCAATCTGTAACACCCCCAATTTCGTGATACGCAGCGGAATTCAAACTGGGTGTTACTTCATGGCACAACAGTCATAAAAATAGAAAACGAACTCTAATGGAGTCATTTTAAAAGATTTATCATTCGATTTATATAAATATCAGAGTTTACAAAAATGAGGTCTCAAATGGTTCCAAGTTTACAAAATACATTAAATGGGTTTTCGAATGATAATAAAATTTATAGCCTTCTTGAGTATACGTGCTTCTCCGTGCTAGCCTCGTACAATATGGACCTGAAATACATGCTTAAAACTGTCAACACAAAGGTTGAGTGAAATTCATAGAGTATGTTTAATGGTTGAACACATTATGTTTGTATTGTGAGTTATAAATTCACACCAATGGTTTGAAAGCAAAACAGTTATTATTAGACTAAGCATCATGCAATCAAGGCGTTAACGTGTTCCAAAATTAATTGGAGAAAATGTCGGTGCGTCCCCTTTCAGGTAAAAATTGCCGTTTTTACCAATGTTACTCAAATATAGTGCGTTTGTTTGCCTACCCGGTCAACACAAACGGGATTCGTCAATCCCAATAGATCTATTCACAATATTCGCGCCCACTCTCACTAGTGATTAATGATTCATGATTAAGGGACTTAAGTTTGGCAAATGCGGTCACTTAGTACTAATAAAACATTAGATAAGTATACAGTTTGAAAGCAATGTGTTCGGTTTAAAACAAAGCATGTATCTCCCCCAAGGGTTTGTAAAACAATTAAGTAATAGAAAGTGGGGCTATGAACTCACCTCGGAGTAAATGATATCAAATGTATAATGAGAATGATGGATATGCCGTGATAACTTCTACGAGCAACCTAGAATAGGATGTTGCGACTTAGGTTCGAAATAATGATCGAGAAAGAAATAACAAGACTATATACGTCTCTATGTTGATCATGATGTAGTACATGGTATTTGTGTATGTTGTTTATAGAAATCGTACTACCGTTCGGCCATCACAATTCAGAGGTCATGTAGTAAGCGTTAGAGAGCTAGGACACTTTAATTCGTAAATCCAGTAACTCATCGATCCGTTTACCCAAATGAAACCCCTCACATGAAGCTCCCTAGTATTGTAGCACTTAGTAGATAAAACATATGTTTTGTTTATATATCATAAGTGTCATATGGTTTGTAAACACAAGTTACAAGGTTGTTTGGTTGTGATTAAGAAATCATAATGGTTATCACAAGTATCGTCATTTCATAAATATGATCATTTGATAATGTAAGTATATAAAATTATGTCGTTTGGTTTATGTTGGTGTCGATTTGCCAAGGTTAACACCTTAGTTAACGGTATTGGGTAAATAAGCCTTGAGGCTTTAGCCATGGCCTTGCCGTGGCTTTGGTCTTGACTACCATGGTCTTGAGACTCAGCCTTGAACTTAGCCGTGGCCGTGGTCTTGGCTTATGGCCATTAGGCCTCTTGGTTTGCTTTTAGTTGTGGCAAAAGTATAGTCGTGAGACTATATATAGAGCAATTTCAGTTTTTGAAAGATAATGGCCTGTTTAAGCGTTTTCAGAGTCCGAGCTTCTTTGAAACCGAAGGAAACGTCATTCCGGAAAACTTTCGTGTTTTAACTTTTTGATGATTCGGACCAGAAGTACCACTTTTAAAACGCAGCTGCTTAACAGCTTGTGTTAGGCAGTTTTGGCGTTTTCGCTTCGCTAACTTCTTTTGACTATAACTTTTGACTCGTTTGTCCGTTTTGGGTGATTCAAGTTGCTATGATTACGTTTTTATCTTGTATACCATAGTATATAAGTTAGAAAGTCCATATGTGATTGGGTTTAATGGTCTCAAATGTGTAGAATTGAATATGACTAGTTTACTAGTTTGTTACTTTTACGACAATATGTGAATTAAAACATGTGATTGAGTATATGTACATCATGAATCAACATAGTAACTATATATATAGCATGAAATTGTTAAGATTAGGAATAATAAAGATGAGATGATGGTGGTGATTAGTTGCTTATAACTTTTGGCTTTCAATTAAGAAAGGAGTAACTAGTAAGGATCGGACTTTGATTGAACACTTAGGACCTAGAATTGAGCTAGCTTTCTACACCTTGGCACCCTTGTGATCTTGAAGAGTTGGTGATGAATTACTAAGTGACTTGAGTGGATCTAAACTCAAGAAGATCACTTAAACTTGCTAGAGATTTGATGTAAGAACTTACTACTTGAAACTTCTTTGCATAAACTTGGAGTTTATAGATCAAATTATGGAAGATATGATGGTTTTATGTTATGAACGACCCAAATCAGTTTTTTATGGTTTTTAGGATTCATTTAACTTGCTATTTATAGGAGGGTAAGTTTGGTTAACCATATATTGGGTTAAATGTTAACCATGGTCAAGTTAGGACACATGTAATGATCTAAATGAAGCATGGTTAGGATTATGCCACCAAAATGATGAATCCCCCCCCTTAAGTCGGCCATAACAATATAAGATGACTTAGGTGGATAGTTTTGGTATTATCTTGAGTTTAGAGCATGATTTGGTTCCGTTAAATGCCAACCGTAAGTTGTTAAGCCATAAACCGTAAAACCGGATATCGTAAAAATACAAAACTTGTAGGAATGATGAAACTCATCATTATACTCCATCTAAAAATATAAAATGAGTGATAAGTCTTATTGGGTGCAAAAACGCTGCTTATAACTGGAAACACGGGTCAAAAACGCGTAATTCGCAATTTATCAGAAAAGAACGAGATTTCAGGGAAATGACCGTGAATTTATTTAAAGTATACTAAAATTAGTCTATAAGTGATATGAGATGTCAAAATGTGGTTTTCGTCATACGTGGGATAACTTAACAGTTATACGTGACGTTTAAAAGTTACGCGATTTAAGCAAAAATGTAGAACGTACAAGGTTAATTTCTTTATGGTCAAAGTAGGAGGGAAATATGTTTGACTTTTTCAAAAATGTAAAAGTGTCTAAACATCTTAGAAAACACAGTGCAGGAATGGTTAAGTCTGTGTCAAAGTAGAATTGTTTAAAGCGTAAGTTTAGTCTCGTACGGCTCAGGGTTTATTTGGTAACATTTAAATGAAATCTTAAAAATTCTCAAATTAATTATGAGTGATCTAAAAATTAATCTGATGTGGGGAAAATTGTCAGAGTTGGTTTTTGTTATGCGCGGGATGTTGAAATGGTGTTCCGACCAAAATGAAACTTTAAGACGATGTTTTCTTAATAACTTTTGCGAAAATGATCTAACGATTGTCAAACTCTCAGGTCATTACTAAAATAATTTATCTTACGAGAATGTGAAATAAAAATTTTATGGTATGAATAGTGAAAGTGAATAGTAAAAGTGAATACTAACTTTTCAAAAATATGAAAAGTAACCTGAAAAATGCGTGTTGTTACAGGTAACTTGTTCAACGGTATTGCTAATATGAGTGCCATTATCTGCAATAAAATTTTGAAGGTCATCATGTGTGTGTTGGTGAGTACTACTAACCGGACATTGATTTTATTAGGATGTCATTAGAATTTTGTTCCCAAAAGCAAAAATAACGTACGCATCATCTGTCACAGATGAACATTATCGTGAATGTCATGATTGTTCACATTGCTTGGTAAATGGTATATAATCAATCGGGAGATAGATAGAATTAAATGGATTAGCAGTTCATCTTCATTGATTGGCAACATTGACAAAAAGTTACAAAAAAGTAAGGTAACGTATTTTTTTTAATTGTATATGACAAAAAGCAATGTATGTATGTCAAATGTATTAAATCCAAATTTGAATAGAAAACAAATGCTTGCATCACTTTGTGCAAATGTATGTATTAAGTACAAATTCTCAAGAAACGTTTAAGTAAAAAAATGTTAAAAAACAAACTCAGTGTGCTTTTGTGCAAATGTAATTTAATTAGTTATACAAAATAATAAAATAATTATAATAAAGTAAAATATTACGGTTGCAATATTGTATGAATCGGAAAAAATTCAACATACACCATCATTAGTCTGAGTAAAGCATATAGATATGTGTGATCTTACGGCTGGGCTATGATTAACGTGTAACTACCCCAATACTTTCACAACTCACTTTCAACTTGATCTTCTCCATCTCTCTCTGCAAGAATCTGAGGTTCTCTGTCCATATTTTATTATTTTTTCTTCTTGAATGTAACTCTGTTAATAATGCAACGATTAAGCACCGATCAAACTAATTTTAATGTTTGTGATTATTGTTAGATTACAAAAGAAAAGAAAAACACGGTTCGGTTAAAATGAAATACCGATTCACATTGCATGTGTAGTTAAATGATATGAAACATATCCAGAATAGAAGTTAGTACTTTTAAAGATATGTATGATATAGGTTAGCATCGATTTAGTAGGACTTTGTTACATAGTTAAGGAAGATCTTTTTATGCATCTTAATATAGCTATTAACATTGTATCAAATTATGGGGATAAGTTAGGCTGTGTATAGTATAGATTAGTTGTTGCATATGAAAAAGCGCATGAAATGCTATAAGATGGTGAACAGCTAAAAATACTTACACTGTAAAATGGCTATATGATTAGACAATATGAGGAGCAATTTCATAATGCATGTGTAGTTAAATTCTATGAAAATACGTGCGAAGTTGAAGTTAGTACTTTTAAAGACATGTATGAGTTAGTTATTATCGATTTACTAAGACTTTGTTGCATAGTTACTGAATATCTACTTATGCACTGAAGATCGGTATGAACATTGTTTGTAAGTATGGCGGGAAGGTAGGTTGGGTAGATTGTGGATTAGGTTTTGCATATGAAAAAGCGCGTGATATGGTATACGATGGTGAAGAGCCAAAAATAGGTATTCGTACAGTCAAAGGGTTATATGATTATAGATGTGTGCAACACTTTAGTATGTAGTAACATAATCTTCATTTTTTGGCTGACCTCAACTGGAATTATCAATTTTATCAGAGAATTTCAATGTTTATATGAATGTGCATATATTTGTTGATGTGAACACTTGTTGACTCTTTTAACGTCTATTGTTTTATTAAATAGAATGACGATGCAGTTTCTGGTTGAGGCAAACCAAATTAATATTCAAACATTACAGGTATGTTGTGGTATGATCGAGTTATTTAATTGAGTAGTTTATTCGAAACTCTTGATATTAATACATGCAGCATGTTTTCAATTCTGACTTCTTCTACTCTGTTTACGGGACCACTGAAACCCAAGAACAATTGGATTTACTTAATCCATAATGGCAGAACGAAACATAAAGTTTACATAAATATGGCTGGTGGGAAGCATTTTAAGTTGTACGAAAGTGAGTGGCGGGTATTTTTAGATGACAACAACTACAGGAATGTCGGGACATTCCATTTTATTAGGCAAGAAGAGGACTGTTATTACGTAACAGCGTGTAACAATGATGGATATGAATGCAATGGATACGACATTTGTAGGTTACGAGGGCAGTGATAGATGCTTGGTAACTTTGCAACAACGAACAATCGCCGATAATTGCTAAACTCTAATCATTAAATTGTATAACTTGATTGGAAATCTCATGAAAACCCAATTAGTAAATAACACTTTCTTTTGTATAACACTCTGTTACGTAGGACATTCCTTGCGGTTTCCTAACTTCAACTGATAATCCTCGCTTCCGCGTCTTGTGAGTGGAGTGCTTGTAGCAACTGTCACTCATCGTAAGATTGTGCTGCTGGATGAAGATAGACATGTGCATGTATTCGGCGGTCAGGGATGGGATATTTTAGTTCACGTAGAAAACCTGACTGTTGGCAGAAGATTGGTCTTGACAAACTTGCTAAATAATTCTGTTTCATTGATGCCATTTGACACAGCTGGTGTCGAGATGCATCATGATGTTGTTGAACATATGTTTCTGAACTGGAGAAACCCTTTCATGAGAATTCCGATTGACGAAGGTATGTTACTGAAACTGTTGGCATAATATATGTACTTATTTCTCAAGATAAAACCTTTGAATATGATAATTATTTATATAATTTTGTTTTTGTGTATTTGAAATGTAGATAAGAGGATGAAACATATGTGTGAATGGGTAGGACACACTGAACATGACAATGAGAGGGACTATTTTTACGCAGCGATTGTGGCGTACGTTACGGACAGAAAATGGTTGGTAAGTGATTGATTGATATTAATATATACTTTATTGTCTTATATTAAACCTTAGGTTAATCCTTACATTACGTCTCATATTAATGCAGAACATTCCTCATGACTTTGTGAAGGCGCATGAGATGTGGAAGTACCACAATGCATTCTTTGCAATACTGGAGAAGAGGAGTTCTATGTTGACGTTGATTTGGAACCCCACAATGACAGGACAAAAAGCAAAAATCATGTTACAATCAATTGCATCTGGAAGGAAATTGTTAGAGCTTGTGATTGGGAAGATAACAAAATGGTCCGATTCAAGCTTGTTCAAAAAGTTCCAGACGTCCACGTCTCTTTGCCTTCAGGTAAGAAAGTTGAAATTCTTGTATTCCACATGTGTTAAGACATCCGACGTCGTGCGTCAAGAAACTTTGTGTGTTTGTTTATTTATGGACATGTTATGGTTAGGGAAGCCTTAGAAATTAAATTTGGATTGCCTCTGTTTAATGTTTTGTGTTTTGGAGTGGTTAGGAAGGCTGGCCGTAGATGGCATAAACACTATTATATAATGATATGCTACGTATGTAATGGTAAGTAGATCAATGTTATGAAGTTATGTGTAAACGTTTTTGATATCTGTAGAATACATACTATTTTATTGTCAACGTTTATTTTGGACCTATATGAAAAAAAGTGTGCATAATATAATATGTTCGATTTGTTTCATCAAACTTAATAGCGTAGCAACGGTATTGTGACTAATATAAGAGAATCAGAGCTTTTATATGCGGCATGTTTTGATCCAGTTTGTAGTACTAATGCATTGATTAGTTATAAATGAGATGATATGGTGTTTAAATGGCGATTTTAAATTTGATTTCTGAATTGAAAACGCTATTAGGATATCACATTAATTGACATACCTATTGATTTTTTTTGCATAAAAGGAGCTGATTATATTAATTGACATATTCAATGACATTAATACATGATTAGAATAAGTTAATTTTGTTAATATTGATGATAAATATGTACCGAAATAATTATTTGAACTTCAAACACTTTTATAAAAACAAACATAATATTCAACCCAGAAATGGTTTAACATCAAAGTAATTTGTGAGGCCTTGAACTTCAAATACTTTTATTAATAAAAGTGACATAACATAAACATGAGAAATAAACTTTGATGGTGAAACTTCAATCCTCGTCGAAGAATTTTAAATCGACAACGTAGTCATCAGGAAAATCATGACCCATTGCCCGTATTTCATTAATCATAGCTTCTGTTTTTAGGACCTTGGACTTAACAGCATTTAGAATCTTGGCTTGTTCTTCAGGATCCCCACCATTTACCTTAAGCCAATCAAGAAAAACGGATGTGTCTAACTCATCTGGAATAAGAAAATTACATTAGCCACTATAAAGGAAATATGTATGATGATTTTACTTAGAAGATGGTATAAAAGTTATATGACATACCTTTATCATGTTGAGAAGACGATCCTTCTTCAAAAAGTGATGCAAGAAATCTCATTGCATCATCAACTTTGTTATTTGACTGTTTCCTCTGGCCATCACGTACTCCAGGTTCAACATTTGGTTGCGTTGCAGGATCGACATCACCAACGGTTGGAGGATTAACCTTTGCATTTGTTTTTGCCGTATTTGAGTTTCCATGCTCAAAGTTTTTAGGGTTTGATGATGCCATGGGTAAATTCGTATTGGAAGATGTATTTCAATTAGGAGTATTTATAGAGATTTTGTGACTATGATTATGTATTTTACACATGTGATCCTTCATGATTGAGTAATATGTTACATAAAATTTCAAAAGATGTAACATATATAAAAGTTGCTAAAAAACTATATATAGAAATTGTATCAGACAATATATATGATCTCATTAAAATGCAAATGAGTTACTCCAAATCTCAATTAAAACGTGTAAGAGATATATGACCACAAAAACGGGAAAACAAATATATAGTTTTAAAACTTAACATAGTGAATAAGAAAATCAAGAGTCCAACATGTCTTATTGAGAAAACAGCATTTTTTTGCAATTTCATTTCTTTGAGTATCAAAGATCGTCGTCATCTTGTCATCATCCGTAGGAAAAGGAGTTGCATCTTTGTCGTCAATAAAATCGGCCAAATCATCATCAATATCATCGATAGATTCATCAATATCAGTATCAAGATCTGCTAAACTAATTCCATCTTCCTCTTCATTATCAGTACCATTGTTAGGAATTGGAAATTCCATAAGTAAAGTGTCGGTCACCCCAAGTATTATCTAGCATAAGTTAGCTCGTAGACATATCATTAGTTACGTTATTTATCAGTTTATTAGTTAGTTATTAGTTTAGTTTAGCGTAGTGTAACACCGTGGAGGAAGGACGGGTCTTTACCCACTGTATGCCTGATCCACAGGCCGATAGGAGGTCGTGTATTCTGTAACTATAAATACCCCTTCCATCCATGGAAGGGGTGGTGCTTCTAATTCAATCTAACATTCCATTTGTAAACCAAGTCTCTAGCAAGAACACCCATCTCTCTACTTTCTCTCTCTAAAATGGCTATCATGTATTTTGATCATCCAAGACCACCCGAATCATCAATACAATAAATATATCGATCCTACAATTGGCATCAGAGCCTAGGTTGTATTTTTTTGTTGATTCGAATGGCTTCTTATGCGGTTTGTTAGACTTTGTGATACGGTTTGATACGTCTTGGTGATGGTCGATGCTATTTCTTGAATATGGTGTTAATGTTTTGAATTGATTTGTACTCTAACTTGTTTTCAAAACTTGCGTGATGGCTAGTATCCTTTTTAACTGGTTTCATCATTTTTTATTAAGCTTTTGTCATAATATGTTTTCAAAACTGATGTCATAATATGATTGAAGTTTAGTATCTGATTTAACTGCTTTCCTCACTTTTGGGTTAAGATGTTTTTGAGGTCAAAACTGGTTTAAAGATAGCAGTCCGTATGCAGTTTTTGAGACAGTAAGATTTTTTAAGGTCCAAACAATGGGTCAAAATGGGTAATATGTATCTCTTTTCAAGTCTTTTTCGGGGTTTACAATCTGGTCAAGTTCTGGTGGTCTAAAGGGTATAATGAAGTGTCTTTATGATGCTTTTCTGGGTTTGAAATTGGCCATATTCTTGCTAGCGAGTTGTCCCTATAAGATGTCCTGATTCGATGAATATATCTAACGACTTGTCCATGTTTTCTTACTAGCGAGTTGTTATACAAAAACCACTGGGTAGCGAGTTGAGTATGTAATATGTGTGGCGACTTGTATTTACAAGTCGTAGCTACTTGACATACCATGTTGTGACTTGTTGTTTAACAGATATGCTAGCGACTTGGTAAATTAAGCTAGCGACTTGTCTTTTTTAACAAGTTAGCGATTTATGACAGCGACCTGTAATGAAAAAAACCTAGCGTCTTGTTATTGAACAAGTAGCGACTTAGTGTCAAAAAGTATAGCGACTTGACTCAACTTAGGCTAGCGACTTGTTAAAAGAATAGATGAAGATGAAGAGATACTACTTATGCATAAACTGAAACATAAGACCAACAAATACCAAAATCAAGATACCACATCATTGAACCTTAGTTTTCACCTTCATCAGTCCCCAACCCAACATATCTTAATCACATCTCCAACTTACAATGACATATCTCAAAAGCAAAAAAAAAAATTAAAACAAAATAGATCTCAGAATCATTCAATTAACACATTCGAATATCATAGACCTATATAAGATCTTGTGTGTTTGAACTATACTCATCATCAATCCCTTTGAAGCATAAACTTCATTCAATATCCGAATTTAATTGATGAAAGATCAAAACCATAAGGGTTTCATCCCTCCTCTTGTTCGGTTAAAATGAAAAACAAAATGATATATCTTTACGAGATCTCATAATTATTTCGTGGCACTTAAATGATATACCAAGACTGCCAAGAGTCTTTAACACGAAAGCTCATCATCATCGATCCATAATTGTTAAAATATCCGAATTTGTTTGAAGAAAGTTCAAAAACATCTAGGGTTTCAAACCTTGTTCATTATTCGGTTATATGTTAATTTATGACATCCAAATGAATGAAAAACCTACCGTCGATAAGCCCTCATGTGGCAGTTGTACCATGTCGTGTTACGTACCATCCCTGTGGTACGCCTCTATGTTCGATGAATGTGTGATATGAAGGGTTTTGATGATATTTTTTTTGGGAGTAATAAGGGAGGCGGACTGAATTTTGATGGGAGTGAGATTAGGGTTTGATGATGAAAAAGAGGCGTTTAGTTTGTGTGAGATACTTTTAGGGTTGGTCAAGTGAGTATGATAGGCGTTTTATAATCCCCGATATATTAGGGTTATCTCAATATTGGATCATCATGTGTGCGAGTGATTGTTTGGATCAGTAATGGGGAATGGGCCAAGGCATTTAACTGGGCCGTGTATTTATGCTTATCTCAATTATAGACCTATTGTGTTTGGACTTGCGTATGGATTGGACCAAATATGCTATGCTGCTTCTATCATGTTATATTTTTGTTAACCACAAGTTTAATATCAAACGTATGTTTATGTTAAATTGTAGTTACTCAAGAATATGACAAAGGTAAATGGCTTCATATGGTATTTTTGTGCTAATATTGATTATGATATGATTGGTGTTTGAAGTAAATCTATCATCATATGAGGATAAACCATTGTTTTGTGATATGTGATAAATGGACCGGGTCATTCTGTGCTAAATTGTATCGGGTCATTTTTATGCGGTGATATGTTGTATCTATGATTAAATGGATTGAACGGGGCTTAATAGATGTTAGATCGAATGATTATTGATGATGATGAGATTTAATCATGAGAATTATCAATGTGATTTGATTGGTTATGAGAGTTGGTGATGAGTTTGGCTATGATACTGAGATTTATCGTGTAATGGGGTTTGTTACTTTGGTTTATACATCTCCACGAAGGATTTTTCGTCACGGCTTGAATTGGTTATTGAACTAGGTTGACTACAGGATTGTTTGTTCGGTATCTTTTATTTGGCTTTGAAGTGAGTTTTTCCAGGTGTGTTTATTTATTTCGTCTTCTTTCTTTCTAACCTTCCGCGAAGATGACTTGTTTGGGCACTTATAGAGTGTGATAAAGACTTGGCTATTTAGTTACGTTTGTGATTCTTTCTCGCTTAACCCACAACATAGCTATCACTTCGGTGTCTCACTCAGTTGAGAATGTCAAGAGGTTTTGTACATTGGGTACACCGTTTCTTTTTCACAATGATTAGTACAAGCTTAAGTAACAAATCTGGAGAATTTTTCATCATGTTCAAGTTTGATATATCGGGTTTACTTTAACAAGTGGTCACAGCAAATAGCCGCATGAGAATACGTGAATGATGTGTTTTCCAAAGTATTGATTGGATGGTTGATGATATTGTTTGTGGAAAACTAGAAGGGGGGGGGGTTGAATAGTTTTGCCGATTTTAAGTTGATTTCAAAAACTTTAGATTCGATATTATGTGAAATCGTATGGATGTTGAGAACGTATAGATCTAATGATAATGCAAGCAAATAAATAAAGTTAAGGGATAGAAAAGACACGACCGATTTATAGTGGTTCGGCTACAAGGTCACCTTCCTTGCCCTACTCCACTCCCCGAGTCACCTACTCGAGAGTTCAAGCACTATGTCAACAAACTCCTTCACTTGGCGGAGAAGCCTTCACAGCGTTGCTTACACTTTTTCCGGTACAAAGCTAGATACCGAGTCCGTAGCACGGTGGACCAAACCAACACAACTATTACACAACAAATATGTGAAATATCAAATACAAGATCTTCGCTCTGACGAAATCTTGCGGGTGACAAATCAATCAAGAACCCCTTGCTTGGATGACTTGTAGAATGCTCGTGATCTGGCCTTAGAGAAGGACCTATATGAGGATCACAAATAGAAAGAAAGAAGAACAACTCTCTAGATCAAGTGATCTATATGTTAGAAGAGAATGAGAGTGTATGAGAGATTTAGTAAGAAGAGGGGTGAGTTAGAATGAAGAAATGGCTCTCTATTTATAGGCAAATTTCTTCTCTGTTCCACGGATCCCACGGATCCCTCCCACTTGGGATCCGACTAGTGTAATCCTAGGGATCCGTGGTCCGCTCCTCTTTGCCCATGGGTTTTGGTTATGGGTTTATCCATGGGTTTTCTTTAGATTCAATGTATCTAAGTATACATTGTATCTAGCCAACTTGGTATTGGGTTATGATCCATGGGTTATGGTCCATGGGTTATGGTTTTACCCATCCTAATAAACTATTACAACAAATGCTTAATTATTACATTTTGTATTTAAATGGCTATATGTAAATGCTTTACAAAAATAACATGTATCCTTATAATTATACTTAAGATAACATTATATTTGTTATCAACAAAACACAAAGAGATGCAAAATATTAATAAGCGTTTTTACGGTTTTTTGTATTAACAATCTCCACCCTTTTTGTTGATGACAAAACATAATGTTATGATGAGTAAAACTTAAGAATAGATGTAAGTTTTGAAAGCCCTAAGTTTTACTTCTTCTCCCCTTTTTGTGAAACAAAAGTTAACCCTTGAAAGAAATAAACAAACTTCTAACTCCCCCTTGACGGTAGCTCCCCTTGTTTGGGGCGTCAAGTGAAGAAAAATAAAAATCCTACAAAAAGAAAGGTTAAGTTAGTAACATGCTTATATAATCTTGTGGTTGCCGAGAATCAAGATTGGGAGCCAAGGTATGTAAACAAGGCCTTGTAATAAAACAACAAATTGTAGTGGTATGTATGCCACTTACAAGCATGTAAAAATAAGAACAAGACTTGTTCTTGAAAATGACTTCAAAAGAAAAATAATACTTAAAGTAAAAAAATAGTAGTAAGGATTCCTTCCATGCTTGCATAAGGTTATGGATGGAGGTTTTGATGAGTAATGGTATTGATGCGATCAAGGATGAGGTTGAGTATGAAACGCATTTCTTTCCTAACTTCTATTGCAATTTCCCTAGTGGATTGGCAATGTTCACAATGTAAATGATGTGGGTAGTGAGTGCGGAAGTTTTCCGGGTTGCTTTGATTTGAGTTATGAGGAAGTTGTGGTGGAAAAATAGGAAAATATGGATCAATATCCGGAATGTTTGTAAATGGTGGTGGAAAAGAACCTAGATGTTCTTGTAATGTGATGGGAGCTAATGGTGGTGATGTTTCAAGATCTTGAAATATAGTATTTGGAGATGTGGGGGTGTTGAAAAGACTAATTCTTTTTCTTTAGGTTGGTTAGATCTTGTTGGAGTCTTAAGGAGTTCCAAAAGAGTTATTTTAGGTGGTGATGAAGTTGGTGTACTTGTTGGTGATGAGGGTGGTGCTATAATGGAAGCATCTTGTGGTGAGTTATTTGTTGAGGATGAACCATTTGAGGTTGGTTTTGCTAAACAACAAGATCGGATACTAATCCGCGCGGATATCCTAGCATTTGATTGTGGTATTTTGGATGGTGGAAGTACAAAGGTTTGGATATCATGATTGTTTGTACTAGATGATTCTCTAAAGGGTTTTGGATGACATGATGAAGTGTGTTTGTGAGAAGGAGATGGAGTATGCAAGCATTTTGGGAGTTATATATATAGAAAAACAAAGCATTGTAATGAATGCTTGACCCAAAATGTGGATTAAAATCTAATGATTAGATATGAATTCAAGGCATGTGATCATGAGAACACAAGCATTAAAGAGCATACTCCCAAAATGAAACAAATGTGGATTTTTCATCCAAAGTGAAAAAATAGAAGTTGAAAACGACTTACGTTACACGGATCCCACGGATCCTTCCTTGAGGATCCGTCCGCATAAAGGCTGGGATCCGTGGGTCAGTGTTTGAGCAGCACAAAATTTTTTTTTTGGAAACATTTTTGCCTAGTGTGTGCCTATATGCAAACTATTTGGAGTTTGGTTATCTCGACTCCTAAAAAAAATAAACTAGAAGTATAAAACCATCCTATTGAGATAACCCGAAAACACATATTTAGTACATGAGTATGTAATTTTGTGTTATCAATGCTCCTAATTCATTGTTGCTTAAATGAATGTACCGGAAAACACATATTAGTTATGTGTCCCCTTTAGCATTCAAAAGTCATGAGATGCAATGAAAGCGGGTTTTTACTTTGTATTAATAATGAAAAAGCGATTTGTCCTAGGCGTGAGAAATTGCTTTTGTGAAATTGATACGGGGAAGGTATCATCTTTTTAGAAATCATTGTGAAAGTGGGTTTCCTTTTAAAAAAAAATAAGAAGACTATAAGTTGAAAAACTCATCTTGGGTTTTGAAAATTCCCGTATTGTTTGTGAGTTGTGTGTGAAATAGAAATCCTAGACTCAGAAAGAAGAAGGCTAGTGTTTACATACCTTGTAGAGTCAAATAAGTTCCGACGTTTGTTCCATTAGACCAAGACCAAGGCGAAGTAGGTTGAATTGTTCCCGCTTCAACGGTTTGGTGAGGGCGTCGGCTATGTTGTCTTCGGATGCTACCTTCTCAATAGAGATGTTCCCCTTTTGAACATTGTCTCTTAGGAAGTGATGACGAATCTCTATATGCTTTGTCCGAGAATGCAATACCGGATTCTTGCTTAAGTCGATGGCACCTTTGTTGTCACATAGGATGGCTATGTCGCTTAGATGGATGTCGTAGTCTACTAGCGCTTGTTTCATCCATAGTGCTTGTTGGCATGCTTTGCCGGAGACATACTGCCGGTTGTTGATATTGCAAATGCCGTTTGTTTCTTAGAAAACCAAGATGTTAAACAACATCCCATAAAAGTACATACCCCACTTGTACTTTTTCTATCAACGTAATCACATGCATGGTCAGAATCTGCATATACAATTGTTTCTACTCCCGTGCCCTTAGGATACCATAATCCTAATTGTGTTGTACCCTTAATATATCTAAATATCCTTTTACGGCTTCTAGGTGTGATGTTTTAGGGTCTTCTTGAAACCTAGCACATAAGCAAACACTAAACATGATATCCGGCCTACTTGCCATGAGGTAGAAGGCTACCTATCATGCCACGATAATTAGTATTATCTACGGATTCTCCGTCTTCATCTTTTGTGAGTTTGGTGTCGGATGACATTGGAGTCCTAATTGGTTTTGACTCTTCTAGACCGAATTTCTTTAACATCTCCTTGATGTATTTAGATTGATTGAAGAAGATACCATCTTCTACTTGTTTTATTTGTAGACCAAGAAAGAAACTAAGTTCTCCCATCATACTCATCTCGAACGCGTCATGCATGATTTTAGAGAAATCATCACACATGTCTTGACAAGTGGATCGGAATATAATATCATCTACATATATTTGTACTATGATTATATGTGACTCTCTTTTCTTAGTAAAAGTGTGTTGTCAACTAACCCCATGGTGTAGTTGTGTTTAACTAGAAATGACTTGAGTCTATCATACCAAGCTTTTGGAGCTTGTTTAAGACCATAAAGGGCTTTCTTTAATTTATACACATGTTTGGGTTTTTCAAAATCAATGAAGCCCGGAGGTTGAGCTACATATACTTCTTCATTTATGAAACCATTTAGAAAAGCGCTTTTGACATCCATTTGATAAAGCTTTAGATCATTAGCACAAGCATCCGCAAGAAGTATTCTTATAGACTCTAATCTAGCCACGGGGCGTAGGTCTCATCAAAGTCTATTCCCTCTTGTTGGTTATACCCTTGAGCAACGAGTCTAGCCTTGTTCCTAGACACTACTCCGTTTGCATCTAATTTGTTTTTTTAAACCCATTTGGTTCCTATTATGGTTTGATTACTAGGTGGAGGGACAAGTGTCCAAACATCATTAGAAACAAATTGATTTAGTTCTTCTTGCATAGCCATTACCCAACTTTCATCTTTTATGGCTTCTTGTGTATTCTTAGGTTCTAAGGTTGAAACGAAACAAAACAAGCTACTTTGGTTTTGAACTTGAGACCTTAATGTTCGTTCGTTTAGTTTTCCTATGACTTTATCTACGGGGTGATCTTTGGACTCTTTAATGTTTATTATTTCATCACTTAGAGGTTCTTCTTCTTCACTTATCTTTTTCTTTATTACTATAGCTTCACTTTCTATAATCTCGTCATCGACAAGAGGTGGAGAGGTTTGGGTGGACTTTCATCAAATTTTATATTTAATGACTCTTCTACCTTCATTGTTTCTTTGTTTAATATGGCGTAAGCTTTGCTATTTGGCGAGTAACCTAAAAAGATACCTTCGGTTGATTTAGGATCAAATTTTGTAAGGTAATCTTTAGTGTTAAGAATAAAACATTTACTACCAAAGACTCTAAAGTGATTTAAGGTAGGCTTTTTGCCTCGAAGTAACTCATATGGAGTTTTTCCTAAGATTGGTCTAATTAAGACTCGATTGAGTATATACGTTGAAGTATCAACGGCATTACACCAAAACTTTTGAGGTATGGATTGTTCATTAAGCATGGTTCGACTCATTTCTTGTAGAGTTCTATTCTTTCTTTCTACTACCCCATTCGATTGTGGAGTGCGTGGAGCCAGAAGTTGTGAGTAATACCATTAGCGTCACAAAAGCTCCGAATTGCACTTCATTATCGAATTCCCTACCATGATCCGTCCTAATAGACACTATGGGACTTCCTAGTTGTCTTTGGATCTTTTTGCTTAATATTTCAAAATAGTTAAAGGTTTCCGTTTTGTTCTTTAAAAATTTCGTCCATGTATACCTAGAGTAGTCATCCACTATGACCAAAGTGTAGTAGTTGCCTCCATAACTTTGAATAGCGGATGGACCAAATAAATCCATATGTAGTAATTCTAGACACCTAGTCGTAGACACCATGTTTTTAGCTTTATGACTAGAATGAGCTTGTTTTCCTACATTACAAGCATCACAAAAATGATGTTCATATTTTAACTTAGGTAGATCTCTTACTAGATCTTTGGATGATAGCGATTGAAGAAGTCGCATGTTGGCGTGACCCAATCTTGGATGCCATAAGGTCGAAGTATCATCCATAGAGGTAAGACATAGTTTGTCTTTAGGTTCATTACCGATTTTAATGACATAGACTCCATGTTTCCTAATTCCTCTTCCTATGGTTATGCCATTTTTAAGTATCTTACTACTGGTTTTGGTAAAAAGTACATTGCACTTTTAATCACATATTTGTCCTATACTTAAGAGGTTAAAGTTTAGGTTTTCTACGTGACACACATCGTTAATGGTTAGAGATTTGTTAGAAATCGTACCTTTACCGATGATTCTACTTTTGCTATTTCCAAACACCACATTACCTCCATTAATGGATTCATATGTGGAGAATAGATCCCTATTGCGGTCATGTCCTCGTGCACCCGCTATCCTTGACCCATTCATCGGGTCTAGGTGGGCCTTTAAGCACACCTATAACAATAATAAACTCAAAAGTTTGGTCCCCATTTGTTCATGGGTCCATTAGTGTTAAACATTCCATTCATGTTAGACATGTATGGATAAGATGAGTATGCATTCCATGGAGCAAAGTTTTGAAAAGGAAAACCGTTTTGCATGTTTTGATTCCATCCCATTTGATGGTTACTTTTTGAAAAGCGTTATTAGGTCTCTTAAATGAGTTAGGTTTTGAAAAAGATGGAGCTTTGTTTCTTGCAAAAGTAGGATTATATTTTGGAGGTGGTTGTCTAGTGGTGACATGATTTGGTTTCTTCCTATTAACTATAACAAACTTAGTTCTAGATGAAGAAGCTATGTTATTGCTTTGTTTGCTACAGCAGAGATCCACGGATCCTTTACGTACACTAGCGGTTCCCTTTTGGGGATCCGTGGGATCCGCCACAACAGTGGTGGTTTTCTAGTTCCTTAATAAATTTTGTTTCTTTATTTTCACTAGTTGATGGATCAAGTTGTTGACTACCTAGACCCTTTTGATTGTTACCGGTTTTAACACTATCGAGTATTGTATCTAAAGTGTTTGTGCTCATTCTAGCAATTTTAGAATCTAAGTGATCCACTAGTGTTTGAAGTTGAGCATAAAGTTCACATTCACCACTTTCTATTTTACCCTTTTCTAAGCGTTTTAGTTTTGCTTTTAATTCTATGACTTCTTTATCTAAGCGTTGATTTTGACTCTTTAAAAGCTTGTTTTTGTTAATTAGTTTTAAGCTAATATTGCATAGTTTGTCATATTCATTATGCAATGAGTCGTCATCAAGTGATGAACTACTATAGTATTAGTGACATACCTCGTCATTTGCCATGAGACAAATTTCTTCGTCCTCGCCGCTCATCCCCACGTGCCGCTTACGAACGCCTTTTGATCATCCGTTTGGGACACTTACTAATAAAGTGGTTTGGGTCCCCACATTTAAAGCAAGTACGATCATCCTTTGGCTTCTCGTCCTCTTTGCTTTTCAGAAAGCCTTTCTTATCGTCATACGGTTGTTTGACGTATCTTCCCTTTCTTCTAAAGAACTTTTAAAGTCCCTTACCGCCATAGCGTACTCTTCGTCGTCACTACTCGAAGATGAGTTCTCCTCATCGCTTGAAGCCTTTTTGGCTTTAAGGGCAAGAGATTTGTGTTTCTCTTTCACCTTTGAGGCTTCGGAATCTTTAGCAAGGACAAGCTCGTAGACTTTTAGATTGCCTATGAGTTCATCAAGGGTGAGGATTGTCAAATCTTTTGACTCTTCGATTGCCGTCACCTTGGATCTCCACTTCGATGGAAGTGCCCTTAGATATCTCCTAACATGGTTACGGCTAGAAAAGATTCATCAAGTGCTTGTAAAGATGTAATAATAGTATTAAAGTTAGCAAATGAATGATCTATAGTTTCCTCATCCGATATTGAAAATTGTTCATATTGTTGAACAAATAAATCAATTTTATTATTTTTAACTTGTTGGTTGCCTTGATGAGTTACAACTAAAGAATTCCAAATTTCTTTAGAGGTTTTAAGCATAGAAATTCTTTCGAATTCCTTTTTCGGTAAAGCATTATATAAAACCATTTTTGCTTCACTATTTTTAGAAAGCTTTTTCTTCATTTCATCGTTTAGTTTATCATGAGGTATGTGAACTAAATTTCCTTTATCATCATTTGAGGTAGCCTCAAAATCACCTTCAACAATAATGTACCAAAGATCAATATCTTTAGACTTCACATATGTTTTGAATCTATTTTTCCAATATATAAAACCATTAGTTTCAAGTAGTGGTGGTCGTTGCATAGATTGCCCTTCCTTATAATTTTCGAAACCCATAGTGATCGAAAAGTTTTTAAAATACAATTTTATTTTAAAACTTTTATAAACTTAGCTCTTGATGCCAATTGTGGAAAACTAGAAGGGGGTTGAATAGTTTTGCCGATTTTAAGTTGATTTCAAAACTTTAGATTCGATATTATGTGAAATCGTATGGATGTTGAGAACGTATAGATCTAATGATAATGCAAGCAAATAAATAAAGTTAAGAGATAGAAAAGACACAACCGATTTATAGTGGTTCGGCTACAAGGTCACCTTCCTTGCCCTACTCCACTCCCCGAGTCACCTACTCGAGTTTCAAGCACTATGTCAACAAACTCCTTCACTTGGCGGAGAAGCCTTCACAACGTTGCTTACACTTTTTCGGTACAAAGCTAGATACCGAGTCCGTAGCACGGTGGACCAAACCAACACAACTATTACACAACAAATATGTGAAATATCAAGTACAAGATCTTCGCTACAGAAATCTTGCGGAGTGACAAATCAATCAAGGATCCCTTGCTTGGATGACTTGTAGAATGCTCGTGATCTCGCCTTAGAGAAGGACCTATAGTAAAGTGCATTTCCGGATCTATCCTATGGTTTATTCTTGGTTTTGTAAAATCCCGCGAAAGAAACTATTTCTCGGTTTAAACTATAGAATTGTAAAATCCCATGATGATGGAACCATCTTGGAGAAAGGAAAGCGTATTTCAGGGTCTTACGATCTTCGGTATTCTGGTTCTATTTGAAGAAGGGATAAAAGAGTATTCTTCATAAATTGGATGTGTGTTTGGATATTCGTCATGGCAGTTTGGTTATTACATGGTTTTACGGGGTTATGTGCTTTTAACCATGGTCGGGATGAAACCATTATCAAAGTTCACTTTTAAGATCAAAGGAGGCTAGATTTGAGCGTTTAACAAGATGTGACAACGGGGTTAATTCACTATTATTTATTTGAGATTGAAGTGAAATATCACGGGTGAGTGCACTTAGTATCTGAAGGTATCGGGGATGGATGGATGAAGATTCTTCAAGATCCTTGTTCGAGCTTATTATCAAAAACGAAGACTTGAAAATCTAGTTATTGTTGGGTGTCTTTTACCTTTTCTTTTACCACTTGGGGGAATTGGGCTCATACCACCACAAAATAACTATCACTTTAAGGAGTTACATTGTAGTGCTCAGTGTCACATTCAATTGTGGATTTTCAAGAGGTAATGTACGTCTTATACTTGATGGTTGGTTGGTTGAAAAGTATAGAGTACATAGAGAGTACTTAGAGATGCTAATGGAAATCGGCACGCTCTTTGTTTCATTTGTGCAAGTTTAAGTCACGAGTTCGGGGTAGTTTACTTCAGGGTCAAATTCATCATATTGGTTTTTCTCCATCAGCTGTCACGACAAAGAGCCTCTGAGAATGATAATGGGGGATGATTACATGTTTTGCCAAGAGAGCTGAATAGAGAGAGATTATGACATTTGAACACAACAGTTCAAGCCTCGTTCTCTAAAGAAAAGAAAAGTGTACGTGTCAATGCGCTTTATCTTCTGAAGAAGAGAAATCTTCTTATTATGACCATTCTCATCAACATACTTCATACTTTTTCCATGTGCTTCAGTCATCAAGAGAACCGGGCTACCATTGATTGTTTTCTTATTCAACTTGCTCTACTATAAGGACGATGGCGACATCATGTGCTAATTTTACGGGGGAGAAGTGTGAATAGAATACATTTGGATGATTTCACTTATTTAGTCAAGAATGGCAACTTCGTCTGCAATTCTTGAGGGAGAGAAGAAGTATGATAATTCTGCATGGTTGATTGTTATCTGAGAATAAATGGTCAAACGGCTCCAAACACATGTAAGAACCGAGCTTCTTCTTATCGAGTCATCTTTACATGGAGTTTCTTCTAAGAGTCGTTGGTTAACATCTTCACTCGGACTAATGAGTTTATCGACAAAGTGCTTCCGGTTAATGCTTCACGTATACATCAACATGATGATTCCGAACAATCTCTCTGTTCTTGTTTGATGTGATTGGTAGTTTGGTGTTACCATCTTGTGTGTTGTTGTTCGCGGCCTGACTTCTGATTTCCTTGATGAACATCTTTCTGTTCTTGTTTGATTGGGAGAGATTTTAGTTAAGGGGATTTGCAAGATGTAAGTTAATTGGGATGCTTTTTGGTGGGATGCTTTGTGGTGTGAGTTGAAGATGTTAACACTCTATTCCCCATTCGGACAATCTTGAAGAAGGTCGAGTCTGATGCGTTTCTACATTTCTGCTATATGTTAGAAGACTAAAGACGAGTTGCATTTAATGATCTAAAGACTTCTTCTTAATCTGGGCATTTATCAAAAAGATTGTCGGTTTAGGGGAGAGCACTAATTGGGGGAGGGTGAAATGTCTGATTTAATCCCCAATTAGACTTGCTCACATTCTGCTTCAGCAAGTTGATTCTCACAAAGACTTCAAGCGTTCTTCTCAACAGATTTCTAGTATTTGGGCTTATAATATGTTGTTGATTATGAAGTGTCAAAACCAGCAAGGGGGAAGGAGACAAGCATCTAAAAGCGAGTAAACTTGATGAACTTAATTCTTCTAAGTGATTGAAGATATCCCGGGAAGACAAATGTTATTACCGCAGAGAAACTCAAGGTTTGACTCATGGCGAGTAAACTTGATGAACTTAATTCTTCTAAGTGATTGAAGATATCTCGGGAAAACAAATGTCAAGACCGCAGAGAAACTCAAGGTTTTACTCATCAAGGCGTTTAGTGTTCTTATTCCAACTATGTGGGGGAAGAGATGGAAGAGTTAGTTTGTGAAGATGAAAGAGGTACACAAGTGTGTGATGATTTTGATGTTATCACAATCATCAAGGGAGAGATATTGTGTACATTGGGGATGCTCGGCTATTTTACTTGAGGGCTTAATCGGTGATTGAGAGATATAATCACTTATTCGGTGTTGACATCTGCAGAGATTGTCACTCCTTGAGATATCATGATTCGGCCTGCTTCTTCAATGTTATCGGTTATTCTCTCTTTGGGCATTGGGTGCCGGGTTCTTGAGCTTCATACACTTTCTTAGGGGAGAGAAAAGTATACATCGGGGTTATTCTTTGGCTATTGGACTTAATCTGCTACTCTGATGGTATAAGTTTCTTTGTCTTCGGGTATGTGTATTCGGGTTCGTGAGCTCTAGTCTAAGAGACTGCCTGCATCAATTCATCTACTTGGGGGAAGTGTTCTCTTGACACCTTTTGGAATGGATCGTTTCAGGACTTCATGGAAAGGAAATTTGAGAAGATTATTTATGAGTGGGATGATACGTTCTTTGTTCTTCTTCTTGATGATATAACCTCGAGCAGAAGTATCTCGACTTCGTTCTTAAAGGAGCGGGATTTATGATAATGGTGTGCTTCTCTGTGCAACTGGCTAAGGCAAGCTTGAAATAGAGCTTCGAATCTGCTCATCTAATGGATTTCGGTTTGGGGAAAGCTGCCAAAGTCTCTCTTTCTCAAAGGCTCATGTTCTATCTTCTATTATGGAGCCTCTGAAGCTTTGGTGGTGGAAGTTTAAGAGATGACGAATTCTATCTTCTACGACGTGCTGCTCGATATCCTTATCTCGGTACTCGTATCATCATCCTTTTAAATATATATCATCTATTCTATCTTTGTATATATTTATCAGAAAAACAAAATACAAAAATATAAAACCAACAAAAAGAAAATAGAAAATTATAAAACCTTAAAAAATCCATAAAAATCAGAAAATTTGAAAAATACCAAAAGTATGTTTTCCAAGACATGTCTTCTGGTATCGATAACATCTGCGGTCTTAGATATGTCATTCAATAATGGCACGGGACCATAGATGAAGTTCGAGCAGGAGGTGTAAATATTCTTTTTCAAAACATCACAAACTATGGCTTACAGTTACTTCAGACTATAACCCGCGCTTAAACCATGGTTTGCTATTATTTCTGATAGTAACCCGCTCTTTTAAAGAAAGGAAAGTGTCGCGCTAAACCAATTTTTCAAATATTTCGTGCACTTATCCTAAAACAAAACAAGGAAAGCATGTCGTCAAAAAGACTGCTGTTCCTACACAAATATTTTTCCGTCTAAAATTCTTCAGAAAAATATTTGTTTTAACTGAATTGGTGGAAAATGAGTTGCTTGTAAAACAATCAGGAGTTTTGATAAAATTTGCAAACTCAATCAATGACTTCAGCGCTTTTAAACTTTTCAAAAAAAAAATGAGTCATTGATTGAGGGGGAGAATGTTTTCAAATCTATATCATCTAACGAGCTTTCTTAATTATCCTACGTGCTTAATTAAAAATTGATATTTGCCTGTGTCGAAGGACTAGGAATTTAGGATATGATTGTTAGGTTTAGATGATTAGAGTTTGATGAACACATAAATCCCATATCTTATATGAACTGTTTGATATGTTGAATTGACTTGAATTAGTCGATTGTTGTTTGGGTGATGTCGACCACTATATATCTGTATGTGTGTTCACTAACATATACAGATATCATGGATTATAAGAATGTTCCCGATCCGGATCCCACAACTGTTGATGATTGGATGCCGAAAGGAAAGGGTAACTATATCTTGGGTTGACAAATGAAGAAACGGAGCTTAATTGGACTTCTATGGAGTGTTGGCATGGAAAAATGCAACGTAAGAGGTCTCACGCATCACAGATGGTTTTCTTCTAATTGATTGAAGAAACGGAGCTTAATTTGACCTCGGTTGGCATTCAAAATGCAACGTAAGAAGAAGTCTCACCTGCATCTCTGCAGCGGTTTTCTTCAAGCCCTACAAAGAACAACGAAAGCTTCTCAACCACCTAAGCATTATCTTTGTTCCAGGATACCATTTTTTTAAACAATTTTGAATAATTTGATTAAATTGTTTTGAAAATGGAAAATATTGTTTTGAAAATTAATTGGACTTAATTTTGAAAATCACGGGACTTCATTTTATCAAAACTTGAGTCACTCAATCATCGACTACGGTCATCGATTGAGGGGGAGAGTGATTTAAAATAAAATATTTTCAAATGATATTTCTTCACAAAAGTTCTGGTTTGTACGTTATAATGTGGTGATCTAAATATTTAATGTTATGTCATGGTATGATTTTTCTTTTGAATCAAGGTCTTTCAAAATTAATTTTTTTCTGTTCTTGTTTGATTGTGAAATTGTTTTATTTTACTTAAAGATCTCTTAAAACTATCATACCTGACACTAACAATCTTTAATGTCTAAATCTGTTCCTTATTAATCATTTTTCAAAATTAAATTTTGCCACGTCTTTCCCTAAAACTTTTCTAAATGATTTAAATCAAATGGGATCACAAATCTCAAATGGTTTGATATTTTTGATCGGGGGAGAGATCGTGATTTAAATCTTAAATCTGTTTTATTGGAATCGGTTTTAGTCCTTTATAGGCACTCCTGCCTCCATGTGCCAAACGATTTGAAATATACAATGCACATGTTGAGGAGGAGGATTTATCCAAAAACAAGATGAGTATTTAAACCAGGCCACATTTTCTCCCATGTTTTCTAAATCTGATTAAATCACTTGAGATCCAAAATCTCAAAGGGTTTGATATTTTTGATAGGGGGAGAATTTGTGATTTAATAATAAAATTTGATAAAGGATGATCTATTTGATTCAAAAGTGCTAGTTCTCTCTAATATGTGCTAAACTCTTTCGGTTATCGATGCACATATTGAGGGGGAGCAAATGGTTTCTTAATGGCTTTTGTAATCGTGGATGTGCTTCAAATGAACTCTTGCCTCTATGTGATAAAATTATTTTAAATATCTTACGCACATATTGAGGGGGAGAATTTTACCAAGAAAATCAAATGGTTTTTTCTATGAAAATCGTGATCAAAGAAAATATTTCAAAGTCCTCTTGCCTCCATGTGCTAAACATTTTCTAAATCATATGCACATGTTGAGGGGGTGGTTTTCTAAATGATCAAAACTATTAAGGTACAAAATGCTTTGATCTCGTATCACAAGTACGTTGATTGTTTTTCCAAATGATTTTTCAATTGGTTTTAAGGAAGAATGAACTGTACCAAAAGACCGACCAATTTACTTTATGCATGGTGTTATAAGGATGCTTAGGTTAGGTATTAGTTCCCACGATCCGCCAGAACCGGAGGGATCTACCCAGGGACAATCCACTAGATAGAGTAGAAGTCCTTAGGTATATTGAAAAAAGGAGAAAAATGAGAAATGGGAAGAGTGCGAAACCGAAGTCGAGCTAGTCTGGAATAAACCCAACAAGGTTCTAGTTATGAAGTCTCGTAAGCAAGCTTGAAGGGGTTGAAGAAAGAAAAAGAAATGAATGTGAAAAAGGGTGAAAAGAAATAGCCCTCCAATAATTCAACCTTAGGGCAAGAACCGGGTTCAATACATATGTTATTGGTGGTTACCAAGGTTGCCGGATATTAAGACAAGACGTCATGGAAACAGTGACGCACTGCACTAAACTTCCCAAGCTACTCAAGTTCCTCTTAAAAGGGGCTTGTTTCATTCTCACGGGGAACCAACATAATCTATCGACTTTCTCTTAGAGATTGTTGATATTGAAGAAGGAGACCCTCTCCCTAGTCTCCGGCATAGGAACCAAATGTGCACTATTGAGTCTAGAGCCAAGAGATCATCCACAATATCGCATTAGGACACAAAATTAATGAAGACTTGCTGTTTCACACAATGTGGAAAGTAAGTACATATTGAGAGTCCTACGCATTATCCTTGTGGTATTGCCAGAACATCTGAGTGATATGCAAACATTTTCACAATGAAGATGGAAATCCTTCTAGATCCAACATCAAACAAGCTCTTGGTGGGTGACATGTGAGATCTTTCCAAAAGATCAAACTTGTGACAACTGGACAGAAATGATGGGGCGATTCATTCTTGAATCAACCTTGGTCCAGGAAATGGATTGACGGATACCTTTGAAAAAACCGGTCGTTGTGCTCAACAACTCTTTTCTCTAGCACATCGACTGTGTATTAATCTTTCAAAATTAGAAGGGTATTTATGATTGAAAAAATACTTTTAGAAAAACCGTTCGATGTGCAAATCTACTTTTCTCTAGCATATCGAATGTGTATTTATTTTTCAAACACAAAAAGTATCTCTGATTGAAAAATACTTTTGGAAAAACCGTTCGATGTGTAAAATTCTTCTTTTCACTAGCACATCGAATGTGTACTTATTCTTTTAAATACAAAAAGTATTTTTGATTGAAAATTGATCTTTCTCATAAAACCTTCGTTGTATTGCAAAACTCTTTCTTCAAGCAATACGCGATTGTTTTCAAATCAATTTTTCATCAATCAGTGAATCTCGATTCGCTGGTTCACTCACTCCGTGTTGTCTTCTTTGAGACATTCCAGTTTGAGAACAGCTAGAACAGCTGCGAAACCCTGTCAAGGAGATTCTTCGGAATCATACCGATCACAAAAGTACTTGTAGTGATCAACGGGAAGGGTGGGCCGTGTACCTCAATTCAACGAAAGTGATCAAAGATACTTTCGTGCATTTTATGCTACTGTCGTGATGCAGGTACACCCCGACGATTGCAAATGATCGAATTGAGGAGTCAATCCAAAGCGCATGCTCACAACATCACACTCATTTGAAGAAATCATGACTGGTGCATATCTACATAACCTGCTCGATATTTTATACTATGCTACGCTCTGCTATCGCTGCTGCAAATATCTTGAACCAGTAAAAGCTTCCGCTACTCTGATGGAAAGATGTCATGATCCAGAAAGTGTGAGCATGTCGGTCCGAAAGTCACAACTTCACATGATGGCAACACAATAAAGGGTGATCCAGAGATTTACTGTGGCTGATGATCTCAAAGAAAGCTTGAAGACATCAAAGATGTGGATCAGTTAAAGGCCTCCACTAAAAGTACAAATCAATGCGGACTTTGAAGAATCGCTACAAAAGCACAAAGATTGCGGAAGTGAAGAATTCTAGTTTACGAGCTCAAGAACGAAGTCAAAGATAGAATGCTAGGAAGCAAAATGTATTTCATGGGGTGACCTCCCTTAGGGGGAGATTGTTAGGAATTGGAAATTCCATAAGTAAAGTGTCGGTCACCCCAAGTATTATCTAGCATAAGTTAGCTCGTACACATATCATTAGTTACTTTATTTATCAATTTATTAGTTAGTTATTAGTTTAGTTTAGCGTAGTATAACACCGTGGAGGAAGGACGGGTCTTTACCCACTGTATGCCTGATCCACAGGCCGATAGGAGGTCGTGTATTCTGTAACTATAAATACCCCTTCCATCCATGGAATGGATGGTGCTTCTAATTCAATCTAACATTCCATTTGTAAACCAAGTCTCTAGCAAGAACACCCATCTCTCTACTTTCTCTCTCTAAAATGGCTATCATGTATTTTGATCATCCAAGACCACCCGAATCATCAACACAATAAATATATCGATCCTACAACCATTACCAATCATATCGCTAATGGGAATAGAATTATCTTCAAAGGTAATGTTATCAAAATCATCATTCGTTTCTACGTCCATAAGCCTAAATGGATGTGCATTTGATGAGAAAGTCCTTTGTCTTTTTTGTGATCGACTAAACGTTATAGGTCCATCTTCATCATCTTCCTATGTAAAAAGTAGTGCAACATGATATTAGTGATATATTGTCCCATCCTTGGCATTTGCTTCATATAGGTACCCACCTCCGCAAAACCTATGGGCACACTGGAGAGACTTTGTGGAATAAGAGCTCAGGGGTCCGAGTCTTGGCTCGTGCTCACTCCAGTTGGTGCCCCACTAGGCCAGGAGAGTTGCCGGAGCTATTCCTTGTGGGGTAGACAATGGCTAGTGCCAAAAGGCACCCGGGGTCAGGGTGTTCCCGCCAATTTACACCTTTTTGTGGGATATTAGTGATATCTTGTATATGCATAAACTGAACAATTGTAATAGCATAACAAATATAGTATTATGATCAATTCATACCACATTATAATTGTTTACAGTGTCATCAACGGTTTCTTTCTTTTGTGTTAATGGCGGAACATTTTCATCATCAGAAGAACCAATCTGAACAACATTGTTATTCACAGAAACAGGTTTTTTCAACAATCTTGCACGTTTGCGAGATACGGGGCACTCCTTGATAATGTAATCATCGATTAAAAATTGTACAAATTGTTTGTCTGAATTTTATTGTAAAAATATAATATTCATTTTTTAAAAGATAACATATGCATGTTGAAATTCTTACCTCATTGTCATCTGATATGTCAATAAAAGATATATGTTTCTCGGGTGGATCCAAATTATTTAATGCTTTACTGCCTTCCTTTTTTTTGGGAGCCTACATACGAACAAACAGATAAATTAAAAGTAAATTGAACAAATTTGCCTCCAAATGAATTGAAAAGTTTATTTAATGCTTTACTGCCCTGCTCTTTCATAAAATACATACGAACCTTGGGTGAGTCGTTGTTCACCATAATGTGATTGTAGGAGATTAATTGTGTGTTTACGTCCTACATTGGTGGCACTTTTTATACAAAATGTAGACAAAGTTAAGTTAAGAATTGATCTCTAACATATTCTAATTTTCTTTTTAAATTACATAGAATTTGTGACTTGATTACATGAAATCATTTAATTGTATAAGCAAATGTAAAAAAGGTAATATATGTTTGTAAGTATAATAGTTAAAAATATAATTAGTAAGTAAATATTGCATTGAAATACTCTTGTGGTAATAAAATTATTGTACATGGTTAGGCAAGTATGTTTGTGTAACACGAAACAATGTTTGCAAATTCTTCTACGTTGAATGAGTTGACTAACATTGGGTAATTGGTTATTCAGTTTTTAACAAATATTACAAAGATACTTTCAAAAATAGCATTTATATAAACGCGGTATTTTCAAAGGTAATGATTGTTCCAGCCATAAAATATCAAGTTTCCCTTGATAAATGAAATGGTGGTAGATGAATTATCACACACACCTCATTGATTAAGAAACAATACTGTAGCGCTTTAGAACCAAGAACAGGTAATGATCTCAAACAAAATAAAAATCTAATAACTTTATTCTTAGTTTTCTTTTGATCTGCATGTAAGCAGAAAGTGTAGTGTTACTGTATAAGTTTTATAAAGGTGTTGTGTTTATAGTGTATTCGAAATTAGTAGTAGGTATAAAGTAATCACGTAAGACCTATAGTGAATCGATTCAAACGATTTGCGTTTTTGCAATATATACGATATGCGAATTTATACTTATGATATACGATAGGCGAATTTATATTTCTGAAGTGATTGCTATGTTTTAAATCTGTTGTTGTTTAGATATTTGTGTTATGCATAAAGTGTGATTGCTTATATATGTTTAGATTATTGTTACTAACTCAGTCATTTAGCTAATATATGTTCATTAATGGTCTATGGTGTATGACCTTTATAAAAGTTAGTTGAAACAATAAGACAATATGTCCATCATTATTTTGTTAGATGGTATGTATGATATGATTATTGGGTGAAATCATATAGCCTAAAGTTTACGGACAAACAGAAGTTTAGTGTTAGTGTATAACTTTTATAAAGGTGTTGTGTTTATAATCAAAACAGAAATTAGTATTAGTTATAACGTAATCACCTATGACTGTCGTGAATCAACGGAAACCAGTTGTGTATTTATGATATACGATATGCGAATTTATATTTGTAAAGTGATTCATATGTTTTAAAATGGATACTTGTTTTGATATTTGTGTTATGCATAGAGTCTGATTGCTTAAATTTGTTTCCATTGTTGTTACTAAATGAGTCATTTAGCTAACCTATATGTTAATGATAATTTGACAGGATGAGTCTTCAATTTGTGTTTGCTGTAAACAAAGAAAAGTTTGCGAAAAGTCAGGTATGCGCGTAAGGTGATAATTTAAACGTTCTATATTTTTACCCTGTTTATAAAGAAATAATTGTTTTATATTGTTTGTGTTGTCAGCGTTTACCATCTCTGTTCACTAAAAGCTTCTACAATGGAACACCGTGGTTGTATTTAATACACAATCGTGGAACAAAACACAAAGTCTGGATAAAACAAAAGTTAGAAAACCATTACAAATTGTACGGTGATGAGTGGGCCAACTTTGTGGAACACAGTCGGTATACAGAGGTGGAAATGTTGCACTTTGTAAGGGAAGATGAAGACACTTATTACGTAACTGCCTACAATCATGCTGGGGTTGAATGCGGTGGATATGACAGCAGGGAGATAGGCAGCAGGCAAATGAGATGCTTAGTATTTCAGGGCCAGAATCTTGGACGTTCTCCGGTAAGCATACACGAACTAACATTTATTTTTTTAACGTGTTTTTTTAAGTTGACATAGCTATTGTTTAGTGTGTGAATATGTTGATTATTTATAATTGTATGTAGTTGCTTCCCGAAGATTTCCTGCAAGATATAGTGACTAACAAATTTGATATTCGGATGGGAGGAATGAATTTAGCAACTGTAAACCATCGTCGTGTTCATATTCGAGAAACATCACATCCGAAAAAATATGCAAACTTGTTTATGGATATGGCTGGAATACTGTTGTTGAGAGTCAACACCTGGTACCCAGGAAACCAATGGTTTTCACAAATCTTGGTGGTGCAGTGCTTAATATGATTACTTTTGGAATGGATTACCTTGGTTTAGGCTTTGAGGACATCCCCAGAACAGAATTGGATTTAGCTTTTCCTATCTGTCGAGGTCCCCTGGACAAAGGTATCTTTCGATATTTATGGTACACACACACACACACACACACACACACACACACACACACACACATATATATATATATATATATGATTACATAATTCTAATATTTTTTGTTCCCAAATTGCAATATAGATCCAAGGATGTTTCACATATGCGACTTGGAAGGCCATGATCAGCACAGGAATGAAGATGCATGTTTTTACACACCAATGCTGGCCTATGTCCTAGATAGAAACCGTTTGGTAAGTAGATATAAGTTTTGGTTATGTCTACTTAAAAATAAGAGCTTATTGTGGTTTTATATTTGATATATAGACTGTACCTGCCAAGTATGTTGATAAGAGTGAACTGTACACGTTTGACAACGCAATTGTTAGACACGGTGGGATGGAGTTTCCGGTTGACTTGGTGACTATAAGGCACAAAAAGACCCGGAAGCGGAAGGTGAGAAAGAACCATCTGACCATGATTGAAAAGGATAAATGGAAACATATCAAAAGGCAATGCCGTTTCAGGAAAGATAAAATGATACGATTCCAGCTGGTTGACGTGATGACAGATTTGGTGGAGACAGTTGATCCAGAGTTTCATGTGCTTGTTCCCATCTTTGATATGTGTTGAATGAAGGGTATTGAAGCGAAGACATCTTTTGTTTTAAGGCTTACGTGGCTTACGTGGGTCTGTATCTTTTCAATCTATGTTTAATATCAAGACTTTAGTAGTTTGGTTATATGTTAAGTTGAATAATGTCTGGATACATGACAATGACTGACGTCTATTATCCTACTACGTTTAAGGTGTGTTCGGTATGCAAATAACTCTTTCGTATGTTGACAATCAGTTGTTATTGCTAATGTTGGTGAATCAACTACTTTATACTAATGCAAATTCACTACTGATGTATTATATGTAGTCATCTATTAATTAGCTTGCTTCCCTTTAGGAGTGTATGTTATTGTTTAAAGTTGCTTGCTTGTGTATGTAGTAAGCATTTTAGTTGGGTTACATCCCATTTAAAACTGGATGATAGTATGTGGCTTAGTACCTTTTTAGAATGTTTGTTATACTTCAATGTTTATATAGCAGATTGATTAAATAAGCATGCAAGTTCAGCTCAATTCACATTAAGATAACTTTACTTTTTAGAATGACAATGTGCACCAATGTATATCTTGACATTTTCTTTATGACACATCAAGATGATTTCATCTTCATCTGAATAGAAAAGAAACAAATATTAGATTTGATTGTTATTTTAAAACAACTTTTTTAGAGTACTTCCATGATCCTCTTGATTCTCCTAATTCACACATGTTTTATTGTGATACCAAAATGTTTTTGGGCAAAAAATAACGATTTAACTTATACCTTCTTTATGCTTCATATCATAACTTACACATTAGGCTTATTATAACTATAGTATAACTGAGCCCATTAAAAACAAACGGCCCAATCGACCCATTTGACATATCCCAGTCAACTACAAAAGTCCAAAACGTCAATATTTTTTTTGCGTGTATACATATATTACGTTTTCCAAGCACAAAACATCATTACATGGTATGGTTTTAGGTGCACCCTAACACCCCTGTCAAATCATCCCCATTGATCCCAAAGCTGAGAAATCTACTCCAAGGTTAGTAAGATAACTAATTGTGATCTAAAATAGTATGAAAAACATAATCAAAAGAGGTAGTTGTTAGTAGATTGGTAGATATGAAGTCGTTAGGTATTCCACTTTTCAAAACCTTGCATGATGATAGTTTTTAGATTATCCAACTTCCTGTAAGATAGTTTACACAAATATGTTAGTGATGATAATTGATCATTGAAAAAATGCATGATATTTGTGAACTTGATGATCTATATTACTGTTATACATCTATAATACCCTAATCGTTTGAATCTTAGTTCAATATTTAATGCATGTGGTTGTTGTTGTTGGAAGTTAGTATTTCTTTAATTTATCGTTTCATTTGACAGTTAGGTTAGAAATTAGTACAACACTAAGTTATATGTGATTACGAAAATGGTCTGTCAGTGATCATAATGTAAGAATCATGTGGTAGGATTTTCTGAGTTTGATGGTTTCATTGTTTACGATATATGACTACTGAAGTTTTGGTGGATATAGGAAATAGATTTTGGTTTGTATGCAGAACGATTTTGTGTAAGTTATGATAATGGTTACTAAATCGTGTTTGTGATATTATGGTTTTATACTTTTAAGTGGATACATTCGAATACAGTTAATAGATTTTGATTAAAAAAAAGAAAACCATAGCATTATGCTGGTTATGAGCTTATTATAGAATGTAAACATGGTATGCAATTCCCATTCCGTTTTTGGAAGGAAAATGCCGTTTGAGTTTGTAGTCTTGGTGAACCGCACAACATATCCTTATAAACAGGTAAAGAAAACAACACCATAATATCATTTATAAGTGTTATTGTACAGTTAAAAGTAAATACATGTTTTGAATAATTATTCAGGAACTGCCTCAAGTATTTGAATTTGAAGGATACAATGGGAACAATCATCTATATCTGACCAGCTCAGCAAGGATTCATAAGAAAGTCTGGTTTATAACACCAACTGTAGGACCTATAACACTGAGGGGTAGGGATTGGGTTAAGTTTGCTAAGGAGAACATCGGTCCGTATGTAGATTGGTTGCATTTCATCCAGGAAGGGGATGACTGTTTCAACATGACAGGATACGATATTAGGGATGGTAAAGAATTCAGGGATACGGCGCAAGACAACCACTCGTATTCACGTTTTAAGAGCGATGTTTGGGGTTTCCAAACAGGCCTCAGGTATCAATTAATATAACGTAATCTTGTATTACCTTTATTAGTACGTTAATGTATTCCCTTAAAATGTGTTTTTAAGACGCATGTTAACTTCATCTACAGAGAATTGCAGCTGATTTCTTAAGTGGGATAGGCCAGGTAGATCGTGTTAGAATTAATTGTGGAGAAGACTACTTTATGGTTCCTGTGCTCCGTGTTAATGATCCTAATCAGCCAGATGAATATGAATTGAATCCACAAGTTTGGAATATTGTGAAATGCACTTTGGGTTTGCAAGCTGGACAGATCTTGGTGTTTACAAAAGAGTATAATACTGTGTTTAGGTTAATGGCTTTTAACTTGGATGGAAGTCCGCATACACCGATGCATTTCTATGGAGCAACACAACTACATGTGGTGCAATCTGCTATAGAGTTTGACAACAAAGGTGCTATAAATATTCATATCCTAATTTAGTTGAAAATTATATATGTCTTTATAGAAATCCTTAGTTTCAGGGAAGAAAAGTGTACTCAGATATTAGTGATATTCGATAGTATTAGGATAGCATATCTAACAGGTTAAATGTATTGTTAGATGATGACAGGATGCACCACATTTGTCGATGGCCAGGACATCGAGAGCACTTTGGTGAAGTGGGTGACACTTTCTATAAGAGTTATTCTATGATTACAGTGTTGAAAAGACTCGTAAGTATTATTATTTTATGAAACATATTTATTGTAACACGTTATTCATGTTTATGAAGAAGTAGTTATTCACATGGTGGCGAATGGTTTATTGCAGACAATACCTGCAGACTTCATGGAATACCACCCGATGCACACATACAGGAAGGTTTTGATGATACACAAAGATGTGGACTGCACTTTTAATGTGAAGATGGAGTTTCATAAAGAGGATCCTGGAAGGACCAACCATGTGAACGTATTTGGTGAATGGAGAGAGTTTGCACGTGAGTGTAATTTTGGGTATGATAACGCTACACGCGTCGTTCGGGGTCAAAGGAACTTCCTTTTCTTCGAGCAAGTTTTATAACACCCTAGGCAGTGAACCTAATCGTTGTAGTGTAGTATTAGGGTAAGCCACGGGTATTGATATCGTTCTCTAGGGGAATAGGAATGCTAGTGAGAAGTTACTACGCTAAGGTTGGGGTTGAGGAAGATTATTTTTTTATCTTTTTATGTTTTTTTAGGAAATTGAAAGGTACGAATCTCGGGGTTTGGATTTAGGGGTTGGTATTTCTACCGATTACTCTACTTATCTAATTATCTAATCTAAGGTGTTGGTAGTCTATGTCTAATTATTGTGTGCTCGTATGATAGTTTAAAGATGTTTTTACTTAGGTTTTACTACTCCTTAATTATCTCCTATTGGTGGTTGAATTGTCACGTCCTTATTCTTAATGGCGTTGTGTGTCTAAAGTTGTAGGGTATGCGTTTCTCCCTAACTCTTTGAACTTACCAAAGGGTCTCGTCTACAAAACCCACTAGGGATAATAAACTCTTACTCTAAGGCACTCTTTGGATGGTTTAGCTTACAACTACTCAAGGAGTTATATTCTAAGGTTCACAAAGATTTAATCAAGCATTAAGTACACAACGAATGACCTATCGCATTACTAGATCATTAACAAACTAAGATAAGAGACAACCAATCAATATTCAATAATTAAGTTTCATATTCCCTAAGCAAACACAAAAGTAAATTAGCCGGACATGGAGAAGATGCAAGCATACACACAAATAATCAAAGACATAATTGTATTAATGAAGTAAAGCACTTATCTTGATGTAAGATAGGGTTTGGAACCCTAAAATACTGTACAAGACAGCCTTGGTTCGGTTTAGGTTTTTACTCCAAAGACTACACACAAATACTGAAAAATTCGGATTATATATATAAGATTACACATGCGACGGCGTCACCTTATGTTTTGTGACGCCGTCGGATAGCCGTCATTAGGGTTTCGTCTTGGCCACGTTAGACTTGCGACGGCGTCACCTTGTGCTTGTGACGCGTCCTCTTCGCTTCTGACGCCGTCTGATTGAATCTAGGCCGCGAGTTGCGCGACGACCTACTCTTCTATAACTTGACGTCGTCACTTGAAAATAGGAGTTTTGGCTTCTGTCCCGTCACAAAATCCTCCGACGCGTCGCAGATAAGCAATGACGCCGTCACCTTATGTTTTCAGCAGCCTGAGTGTCTCGATTCTTGACTTTGGCCATTTTCTTCGTATATCCGCGCCTTTTCGTCCAAATAAGTGCCATTACAGCAATTTGCCTTCAAGAGACCTAAAAACTGAAAAGGAACGATATTAAGTAATAACGGATACAAAAGTGATCAAATAAGGGCTTAAATGACCCCTCAAAAAGGTACATTTTAAAACCTTATCAGGGTACAACAAAATGATAAGGTTCAAGTTCATGCATTTGCTTACGGATATGCGTGGAGATGAAGTGGAGGTGTACCCTGTGTTTCACGTCTGTTAAAAAATGATCCTATAACAACTTATGTTTATTTTGTATGGTTAGTATGGTCTGAACTAATGTCTGGATATATGCTTTGTTATGTTATGTTAGGATAGTCAGGATAACCTTATCATTTTTTGGATTATCAAATGGCCTTTTATGATTAGGTAAATCAGTGGTTTCTAAAAATATGGAATGCAATCTATGTTGTTGCTTAAGATGTGTCTTTGTTTTCAAGTATTATATTTGTAGATGTTTCATAAAATGGTTTGTTGATGCTTATATGAATTGCAGATCGATGTTTATTTTTTAATGTTGGTCGTATGATTTGTTGGTGATGATATGAATGTCAGTGTTCTATCAGATATATCATATCAGTGTTGTCCAATATGTGATAGGATGGAAGTATGGATGTTGTCTTCAGATATAACACTTATGTGACAATGAGTAAGGAATAGCAAAGTTAAATTGGTTGTCCCAAAAAGGGTAATTACACATCATGGTCAATAATAAATTTTGGATATTATGCTTCAGAGACACATTATCTGCGTTTGGCTAATGGTATACAAAGTTTTAGCATGTACATAAAGGTAATATTTTCTCATGAACATAGTAAACAAATATTCAAAACAACTGTGTTCATAATTAGAAAAAAATACAAATGTCATAAATAAAGATGGAATGAAATCATAAAGTATTCATTAGAACATATAAATATTACATAATTATGCAAGTATACATTGGTTATTTATGCAAACAATTACTTTCAAGTCTCAAAAAAGGTATATTGCCAAAGTGCCAGGTTTTTAGGACTGTAGGTAGTTAAACTTGATCAAGCCATATGGGTTCCAGAGAATGTAGCACAAATTTACCTGCAAAATGAACATAATAGACTCAACTAGGTATAGAATGTTAGTTTGAAACCTGCAAACAACTTTAAGCACAAAACTTATTGTTGTTCAAGCCCAAAGTAATGATGCATTATTCTTAATAAGACATTGTCCACAAGGAAAATCAGTTCAAACAGCATCGCAAACGCGAGGAAAATAAAATCAAAGTCCAACATAACACCAACAAAAATGTATTGTTTATGTGGATATCCATATCCAGTGCTACCATTTATTTCAAAAGTAGGAACTAAAAGACACAGTTCATTCACGGTTTCTCAACTTTAATCTCCTTGTCGAGAACCAACTTTGTCCTTTTGGTAGCACTATTTTCTTCGCCTTGGAGCAAGTCAGTCTTATCCAATGGATCAACCTTCCTTTTTTCTTGAGACGTAGTATCAGAAGACGTTTGCTCAGCATTCGCAACATCATTTTTTAGGCAAGCAACCGGCGTTGTGTTCTCATCGGTCTGTGACTCCAAATCCTGCGAAAAATCACAAAAAAGGTAGGTTAAGTCGCGTAAAATGGTTAGCAACAAACGTGGCAAATCACGGTAGAAAATGTATACTAAAAAAATGTCTACAGTATATTATTAATGAAGAATAGTTACAAATGGGGTCACATCAGCAACCTTTAAACTGGTGGCTTCGTTTTCAGCATGAGAGCAAAAAAAAACAGAAAATAAATGGCTAAACTTTATATGGTAATGACTTAGAACAACAATAAGTTTGTTTAAAACTGTTTAACAAATAAAATTCATTTATCACCTTCCCCGGTGTAGCAGTAGCACAAACAGATTTAATGATATCAGGATCATTAGACAAACGCAAGACATTGAACACAGGCATCACTTTTCTTTGTTTTGGCATCAACAGACACTTAAAACAAATTTCTTATCAACAATTTCCATAATCTCCTTTGGGAAGACAGCATCAGACTACATAACAACAATTAAATGGGTGGACAATTTAGGCTGTACAAAGTATTTAAATCAATTAGCACTGTCGATAAGCAGGAATACCTTGCCATACTTATCCGACAACTGATAGCAGTTAAATTATTCAAAGAAATAGCCTGGACCTCATCATTGAATAGACAAACGTACAGTGCCAGTTTCATCTTGAACCCTCACCTGTAAGCGGAACCTAAAGCGGAACCTAAATGCAAAAAAGTACATATGCACTGAGGCACTAACTACTAAAAACCAATACTATAACAAAGCCAGTTTAAGGGAAAGTATATACTCACTGGGTTTTGATTGATGTAGAATCTCATTGCATTTTGAGCACCACCATTCATTAGGACCACCGGTGGTTTTGGTGTGATATCAGATTCAGTCAACAATATCTCAGACTTAACCACCTTCTTTCTACACGCCCTGCATCCGAGGTACCATCAACCTTCCTCCTCTGGATAGCGCATATTTTCGCGACAATAACGGATGGAACACCACGCATATACGTACATCAAAGTTGATGTTATTTTTGTACAAACGTTTGGACCGAAAACACATGAGAATGGTATGTTTGCTTCAAATTTGGTATAAATCATTTTAAACATGCTATTCCAAATTGGTATGCTACGATTTCATTACATAACCCAACAAAAATGTATTGTTTGGTCTTGAAAATGGAAATGCTACGGTTTCATTATATATTTTTGCAGTGCTGAAGAAGCGTAGATGTAAATGCTGAAGGTGTCAATGAATTTACCTGTTCAACATCAAAAATTTCCGCAATGTTTCTAAACTGGTATTTGGTTACGAAATCATCTTTAGTAGAATTCTTTGAAGCATTTTGATAGGTGATGCAGTTTGTTGAGAATCCTCCGTTCATTGAGCGACCACCAAACTACATATGGTTAAACACACCAAAGTTATTAAGACGGCATTCCAAAGCTAATATATTAACAAATTAAAAAAACATATACAAATATTGTTTTAAGATACCTTTTCCTAAAAGAATCTACATCTTTAAATTCATTGCGGGTATACGTCTTTGCCGTTGAAGAGGAACAACCTTGTTCCATTGAAACCATTTTGGATGGCCATTCTTCCTGTGTATTCAAAAACAAATACAAAACATTTTATTAATTTCAACGGTATACCTATTGACTCTAGTGCAAAAAAAATAAGTGAATGTAAATAGAAAATAAAGCGGTACATACCATCCCAGATTTTCATCATTGCCAGCTGCAAGACAGCAATGATCTTACCATGTTCCTCGAGTTTATTCAAAAAGTCAGCGAATTGTTGAGCAAAACTACCCCACAAGGTACACGGCAGCTCATTGCCCCTGCACATATGATCGTTATAAATTCAGTAAATACATTCTAAATGTAAATGCAACTTTATAAACTTGGTTAGAATGACTTACTCGGCATCAATGATTGTGATGGGTTTCTGTTGGATCGATATACTTTAATCAAACTAACTTAACTAGCTTGTTAAGGTTTAATAACCTCGGATAAATCCTAAGTTATTAACAAAGAAACACTAAGCAATCTTTATCAAGTACGCGGAATTTACTTAACAAAGCTAAGAAGAATTACTTTTATTATAAACTCTAAATCTGCTTATTATGCAGATACTCTAAACAACTCTAAGATTATCAAACTTCTCTATAAAACACTAAATAACTTGTGAATTTGTAAACTCTAAAACTCATAAACTCGTATGTCTAATGCCAATCTAGGAGTCCTTTTATAGTCTCAAGGATATCCTAGTCGGTTTACAAATTGTATCCTTGTACGACAAGTAATCTAATACAGAATATTCTAGAGTTACAATACTTTCCATAAACAATATACAGTTCTTTGTTCTTGCAGTACTTTGACTTCGTTTGCAGTACTACTTTGACTTTATCTTTAGCGGTACTTTGACTCTTTGACTTTTTCCAGTACTTTGCAGCTTACAGTACTTTCATATCTTCAGTACTTTCATATCTTCAGCACTTTCATATCCCCACAATCCTCCCCTAACTTGAATTCTACTTCGAGTGACATGTTCAAGTCAAGGGGAAGCATGGAAGATAAGAGTGTTTCATTCATGGTGAGATTTAATGATCTCAACTTCGCTACTCTACTCTCGGAAGGGAAGTTCGTACAAAGAATCGTGTTTGTTTTGTCATCATCAAATAGGGGAAGATTGTTGGGTCTATTATAGATTTGATGATATAAAACAAGAAGAATGAAACATGAAGGACTTAAAGTGACAAGAAGGGAAACGACAAAAAGATGGAGGATTTGGAAGATTCTAGAAGATATGCTTAAAAGAATATTAGTTTCCTAATTGTATTATGATTCCTCTTGTAAACCCTAGATGTCTCTAGTATATAAAGAGACATAGGGTCATTAGTTTAAAGTACTTACAAGATGTAGACGTCTAAAGGTGTGTGTGTGTGGAAACCTAGGCGTAGAGTATAAACGCATAGGGTTTAGTTAGTTAGTGTTAGATCAAGTCTTTGATCTTTATTATAGTTAGTTAGTTTATGATAATGAAAAACCTTGTTCATAATAATATTGATTCTATGTTTGAATATCCCGCCTTTATTATTATGTGTTCCTAGATATAATATTAGACCTCGTCTAAGAGCTTACAACGATCTTCACAGTTTCTTCTTGCCAGACCTGCCCTTTTTGTCATAATTATCCATGTCTTCACAAGCAACCACCTGGCCTATCACATCTGCATAATGTTCAAACAAAACAAATTTCAATTGGTTGGCATATCATCTGGAAACAAAAGACAATTTTTACAAATAATTAGAAGGTTTGTACATACCAAACTGGCCAACTTCCTCATTCTTAAGAGAAGTAATGGTTCCATATGGACGAAAGTCAAATCCATACAGAGAACCGGTGAAATATGTGCGCTTTTCTATGACAGTATTCGAAAAGAAGCTTAGGCGCAAAAGGTTTTTAACGATGCGGAACCCGGTTGGATCTCCCCAAGACTATACCGTTGAAGGATGACAACATTGCCCTCTTCTAATTGATGTTTGAAACCACTGACCAACACCTCGACCGCTGCTTGCATCCTTGTGTTCGGAACAACGCTTGGATATTTTTAGTACATAAACGAAAATGAACATACCAAATAACAATTCATATAAAAATGCCAAGCATCAATAAACAATTAATCTAAAAAGGCACAAATAAAAAGTATAATATGGAGCATAACATAAGTAGATGCTTGCCTGCTCATAAAAAACGATCATCTCCATATTAACAATATTTGGCTTGCTAAACAAAGGTTGCATCCAAGTCCGAAGAATACGCACTCGTAACTTGATGTTGTCCTTAATAGGTGATAAATCGTTGATATACCCAGAAACAAAGGTAGCCATTGGTTGATTTGATATTCAACGCTTAGGTAAGTAATTGAGATGTGCATCTTTATCAACACGACCATCCTCAATTTATACAATGTTGTATCGCCCTGAAAATTAGGGATCACATGAATCATAATACTTTTAATTGCATACTCGTCTTCCCAAAATTAAAATCATTACAAAAAAAAAAAAAAAAAAGCCCTAAATTTTTTTAGGGTTATCGCCATTATATAATATAAATTAAAAACACTAAAAATCAAGATCATTACCAAATAGTTAAGGATGCCACAACACCAACTGAATCCGCTATTTTGGGAGTTGATATGTAGGATGGTTTTCAATTTATTGCAACGTATTGCCAGAAAATGCAGAGATTCATATGCTTTCTCAAATTTGTGAGGCAAGAAAAAACGCATAATTGAAGGTTTTTATGAGTTTCCAAATTTGTGACGAATATTTCTCGTTTGGTATCAATTTGGTTTGACTGGGATTGAATAACGTAGGAGGAAGGGTATCATCTGAACCTCACGTGTTCCTACACGTGATATATGTGGAGGGATGCATTGGGTGTTGTACATTAGTGCTAAATATGGAAGTGTTTTTAATAATAAAATTTAATGCAACGCTTTATTTGGTGGTACAGTATTATCATATATTATATAGTATAGATTCATTTGTACGATTATTGTTAGAAAGAAACGTGTAATCGAACAACATTTGTTCACCACAAAATAGTCACAGGGTACCCGCCGCCGCACCGCGCGGGTGCCCTGCTAGTCTATATATCTATATACTACATATAATGAGTGTATGGTCAAACCTTGAAAAGTGAAATCTTAAAAGTCAAAGGTGAGAGAAAATACATAGTGTAATTAATACTCTTATTCAAACACCCCATTACTTTAAAGTACAATAATATATTCACATTGTACAATCAAATAAAAGGATATCTACCAAATTAAAAACAACCAATTAAAACACCTTTTATTAAAAAGGGCAAATTGCATAAAAAGATACTCATCTTATGTACAATTTCAATTAAAGGTACTATTTTTTTTTCTCATTTTAAGGTACTCGACTTTTTTTTTGGGCCAATGTAGGTTTTTTTCTAACTTCCGTTAACCATTTCGTTAGTAAATTGCATGTTTGGTCCTTGAGTTTGTATAGGCATTTCATGTTTGGTCTATCTTCGTCCGTTTTCATACGCTTGTATACGCTTTGATCATTTTTAATATGTTTTCGTCCGTTTTACACGTTTTTGTCCGTTTTTACACGTTTTCGTCTATTTATGCACGTTTTAGTCCGTTTTTATACGTTTTCGTCCGTTTTGCACGTTCCCATATGGTTTTGCACGTTTCTGTCTGTTTTTACATGTTTTCGTCCGTTTTTATAAGTTTCCGTCTGTTTTACACGTTTTCGTCCATTTTTGCACGTTTTATTCCGTTTTTACACGTTTTCATCCGTTTTTGCACGTTTATTTTCGTCCGTTTTTACACGTTTTCGTCCATTTTTACACGTTTTTGCCCGTTCTCGTATGTTTTACACGTTTTTGTCTGTTTTTACACGTTTTCGTCTGTTTTTACACGTTTTATCCGTTTTGCACGTTTCGCGTTTTTACACGTTCTTGTTTTACATGTTTCGTATTTAACCGTTTCTGCTTTTACAAGTTCTTGTCCGGTTTTGCACGTTTTCATCCGTTTTTGCACGCTTGCATCTGGTTTTGCGCGTTTCGGTCCATTTTTGCACGTTTTTGTCCGTTTTTACATGTTTTTGCACGTTTTCGTCTGTTTTACACATTTTTAGTACGTTTTACACGTTTCGGTCTATTTTTACATGTTTCGGTCTGTTTTTACACGTTTTCGTCCATTTTTGTATGTCAAGACATGCAAAAACGGACGAAAAGGTGTAAAAAATGATGGAAACGAGCAAAAATGGACGAATTGTCGAAAACAGACGAAAACGTGTAAAACATGTAAAAATGGACAGAAACGTGTAAAAACGGGCGAAAACGGACCGAAACGTGAAAAAACGGATGCAAACGTGCAAAAACGGATGGAAACGTGCAAAAACCAAGGTTATAAATAGCACGAGGCGTGGCGTGGCGGCATGACCAAGCCTCACACTTTTGCGGCCAAGGCGAAGCTTTTGCGTTTATAAGGCGTGGCATAAAGCGACACAAAGTATGAAAATATTTAAATATTCATACCATAATTCATATATATCGAGTTTACAAAAACATGTGCCATAAGGCGTCGTGGCGGCATGACCAAGCCTCACGAATTTGCGAGGCCTTTGCGAGCCTTTTAGAACAGTGGCAAAAACGGATTAAAACGTGTAAAAAGTAAAACAAACAAAAACGTGTAAAACGGACAAAACGTGTAAAAACTAACAGAAACGTGCAAAAACAGACGAAAACGTGTAAAAACGGACGAAAACGTGAAAAAACGAACGAAAACATGTAAAAACGGACTGAAACGTGCAAAAACGAACCGAAACGTGCGAAAACGGACGAAAACGTGTAAAAAAGGAAGAAAACGTGCAAAAATGGACGAAAATGTGTAAAACAGGCGGAACGTGTAACACAAAAACTGTAAAAACAACAAAACGTGCAAAAACGCGAATAAGTGCAAACAGCACAAAACGTGCAAAAACAGACGAAAACGTGTAATAAGGGACAAAAATGTGTAAAAATGGACGAAAACGTATAAAAATGGACGAAAACGTATGCAAGCGTATGAAAACGGACGAAAATAGACCAACAATGAAATGCCTATACAAACTGAAGGACCAAACATGTAATTTGCTAATGAAATGGTTAACGGAAGTTAGAAAAAAAACCTAAATCGGCCCAAAAAAAAAGTTAGGTACCTTAAATTGAGAAAAAAAAGTAGTACCTTGAATTGAAATTGGACATAAGATGAGTACCTTTTTATGCAATTTGCCTTATTAAAAAATATAATAAATTTTTCACAATATACAATTTAAACAAGCTACAACATAATTCAAAATATAAAATTATTAAACACACTAATTAATATTATTTTTAAAATAATTATACACATTATACAAATTAATAAAACACACAAAGCTTTATACAAGTTAACAAGTTGATGGTATATATAATTTTGAAAACCGGACCGGACCAAATGGTTCAACCAAGAATCAATGTCGCCACCGGTTCGGCTAATCAATAAAAGCCATCCGAAAACGAACCAGAGAGGACCCGTTGAAACCGATACAAACTGGTGGAATTATGTCTCATCGAGATCTATTTATCCGGTTAATCGTCACAGGGTACCCGCCGTCGAAACGTGCTGGTAGCCTGCTATACTATATATAAAGGAAAAACCAAAAAGTAAAAAGTGAAAAGTTGAAACTAAAAAAAGAAATGTTATATTTCAAAACGAAACTATTAATACACATCGAAAATCGTGTTGACCCGGGACGCTTCAAACCTGGCGGGTTGACCCTGTTTGATTTGACCCGTTTTTTACCTAACCCATCGGGTTGACTCGGTTTAAATTGACCCTTTTTTCGACCGAAACGGTTCAACCAGTTGAACCACCCGAGTCGAACCGGGTTTCAAAACATTATGTTTAATCCACATATCTTCAAACTTTTATTATTTTTCGTTTATAACCCATAAACTTTTTTTTATCACTAAACGATCATTCGCTATAAAATCTCGTTGCTATGCACGGGTACTCGTCTAGTAAAATATAAAAATACTATAATATTTTAATAGGGAGATGATTGACACATATTAGGAATTGATTGACACACTTCAATGTACAACTTGTTAAAGCAGAATTTATAAACAATTCAACTGTTTAATGCACAGTTTAAAATGTGACAATCAAAAAGTGAAAAGTGCAAATCATTTCCTATTTTAATAAGTTATTTTTTAAAACATTAATATTTATAAATTGTTATTATATTATTATTTCATTATCAACATTAGTTTATTAAAAAATCAAGAGATTTATAAGAAATTAATAATATTACAATTTATTCGCATTACAACTAATTAAGATTATAATTATAATTCTTTTAATAGATTATAATTAATTGGCATTACAATCAAATTACATTACAAAATTTTTAAAGTATTATAATTCTCTCAAAAACATTTCTAACTAACGCCCCCATAGTGTTAATTTTTATAAAATTTATTGGCAGAAAGAGCCTTTTCTGATAGCGGCACTATACCTTATACACGCAGGCCCGGCCCAATGGGTGTGCAGCAGGGTCATTGGCACAGGGCCCAACCAATCATAGGGCATCCATTTTATATTTACATTCTTATATATATGTAGTTTAACGCAATAAAAAAGGCCTTTCTTCGACAACAAAACAAGGCACGGATGAGGTTTTTAGGTAAAAGTACTATCAATATTTGAGATTCCCATTATATCTGCAAAGATCTGATAAGCAAACTATTAAAGAAAGAACATTAGGTTTGTTCAATAAAAGCATTTTATCACAATTTCTTTCTACGTGTTCAAATAATTATAACCATCTTTGCTTTTCGGTTAAGTATTTACATATTATTGTTCTTTTAGTTTTTATTTTGGGGCCTCTTTTTATTTATGGCACGGGGCCACCGAATTTCACGAGACGGCCCTGCGTACATGCATAACCTTATGTATTAGCATAGTACTCGCGCAAATCGTTGATCACAATTAATTTTTGTTATTCTTGCGGTGGCCTTGATTTATTGTTCGTATATTTTTGTTACAACGTGGGGATCTTACATTTTTAAAAGTTGAAATGTTGATTGGATTTGGTTTGTATTAGTGTAGAGGGCAAAAGTTCAATATAGATATCAAATTTACTATAAATCCAATGAACCAATCATATCCATTCATTTTTTTTAATAAAAATAAAATAAAATAAATTTCACATTTTTTTTAAAATTAAATATTTCGCAAACCGTTAATCGTTACGCAAAAAAAATCATACCATCGCGACGAGAATTTTTTTTAACGAATATGCACTTCTATATGTTTTTAACGAATTTTTTTTTTCAAAATTTTGGCCCAGAAAAATCATATATGATTTGTGAAAATCATATATGATTCGATTTTTACAAATCATATATGATTTTTGTAAATCATATGTGATTTGTAAAAATCATACATGATTTGTGAAAATCATATGTGATTCGATTTTTACAAATCATATATGATTTTACAAATCATATGTGATTTGATTTTTACAAATCATATATGATTTTACAAAATCATATATGATTTTTTGGGGCGGAATTTTTGAAAAAAAAGTTTGTCGAAAATATAGAGAAGTGCATCTCTATAGAAAGATAAGTTAATTTTCGTTGTGATGGTGTATTTTTTGTGGTTTGAAGATTTACCATTTGCAATATATGTTGTTTTTTAAAAAAGGGTGAAAATGATATTTTTATTAATTTTAATAAAAAATAAATGGCTAAGATTGATTTATTGGATTTATGGCAAATATGAGATCTATATTGATCTCAACTCTAGTGTAGAGTGTAGACTGAATTTTAAATAAGAGTTGGAGTGGGGTTTAGGATTTAGGATTTGGTTGGCATATGCATGTTTTTTAGTATAAATTAAACTTAGTAAGAACAACACTAAATCTTCTATAAATTAGGGCCCGTTTGGTTTATAGATGGGTTTAGGATTAAAATTTGGATTTGGATTCAAATTTGGATTTGAATTTGATGTGGAGAGAGAAAAAAATATAATAAATGAATTTAAATAATTAAATTTACATTTTGATTTGTTTTATAATATAACATGTGAATAAAAAAAATCAAAACAATTATTAAAATGAAAAGAAAAGAGAGACGAATTGTACTTTTTATTTTGGGCACACACAATTTCATAAAACCCACCCACCACCCAAGGATTTGTGAACTACCTTATATTTGGTAACCATGCCTGATTTTTAAAGTCAAATTACCAACCAAACAAATCTTTTTTTATCCTAATCCTTAATCCTAATCTAAACGCCTCAAACCAAACGGACCCTTAATGATGTTAGGACCGAAATATTTAATTAATTTAGCGAGATATCATTATTATCGATAAATTAATAACTTATTAATTTAAAAAAGTTTTATGTACGGTTTTTAAATTTTCAAATCCAATATACTAGTTACAATGTATGATAGTTAGAGCATGGGGTGTCGAAAAATCGTTTCTCGCCGTTTCCCACGTGGCGGCCTCGCCAGTTCATGTCGGCCCTCGCCACGACACCATGTCTTCTCGCCGATTGGGTGCTCGTCGTTCAAACGACATGGTAAAAGACAAAACACTTTAAAATCAAAACGTTGCAATAATACCGTTTGATATCAAACGGTCTTTTTTTTTTTTTTCATTTTCAAACCCAAATAATACCCCATTTTCTCTATAAATAATACCCATTTTTTACAAAAACATTCACACTTCTCATTCACAACCAAAAATATATTATCTTCATCATCTTAATCCACAACCAAAAATGTCTCAAGATCCCAACGAGATGTCGTTTATGAATCTCCTCAACTCGTCTTCGTCAAACCCGTCCACCCCATCATCCCAAAGCTCAAACACTTCCTCGCAAGTCGGATTTCAACCTTTTCAATATCCAAGACAATCACCACCGCAATTCTATCCGTCACAACCATCACAACCGCAATTTTATCCGTCACAACCATCACAACCGCAATTTTATCTGTCACAACTACCACCAACGCAATTCTACGCTTCACAACAACATTACTTTGAATCAAATTCAAAGTACCTCAACCACCACCAACCGAAACACATGAAGAACGTCGTCAAGGAAAAAAACCGGCCAAAGCGACAAAGAAAAAAAAGAAGGTCGTTGTGAACTTGGACGCGGACGAGGAGGAGGAGGAGGAGGAGGAAGAGGAGGAAGATGAGGGTCGAACCACAATTCGTTGGACAAGCCAGGAAGAAAAAATTTTAGCCGAGTGTTGGGTCGAGGTATCCCAAAACGCCGCTATCGGCAATGACCGAAAAAACGATGCGTTTTGGACTCAGATTTGGGAGGACTTCAAGGCTCGTAGTCCAGAGCCTTATCATACAAAAAATATGTGCACGGGAAAATGGACTCGGATAAACGGTGATTGCCAAAAGTTTAATGGTTTTTACAAGCATTTGCAGCATAGATCCGGGGAAAATGATGTTGATCACATTGAGAATGCAAGACTTGCTTTCAAAAATGTTACCGGAAAAAGCTTTAGTATGGTTCCGGCATGGAAGGTTTTGAGAGAATATCCCATATGGGACGCGCCGGAGGGGATCAATGAAGATAATATCGCCGAATTATTCGGCCCTGATGCTAGAGCTCGTCCCGCAGGCAAGCCTCGTCCGGCAAAAAAATCTAAATCAGTGGAGTCGTCAACGAGCACCGGGGGGAGTCATTCGGATGCTATTGCGGAAGCTTTAGCTCAAGAGTATAAACGTAAAGTTGACGGAGCACGAGAAGTGTACGACGCGAGGATAGCGAAAGAAAAGTCATTCCAAGAGTGCCGAGAATTGGAGTTTCTCATGCTTGATGTTGAGGGGTTACCGGAGCAAAAAAAATCACTCATAAAAAAGAAACAAGACCAAATAATAGCAAAATACAACATATAAAAGGCGAAAAATGTTGTATTTTTTAAGTTTCTTATGGTTTTTATTTTCCGAATGTTTTTTTATTTTTCGTATGTTTTTTTTATTTATCGTATGTTTTTTTTATTTTCCGTATTGTATGTTGTATTTTTATTTTAAATGAATGAAATGAATTTAATTGTGTTTGAAAAATATAGAAAATAAATAAAATGAGGGTGGGTGGGGCCCAAATGAAAAGAAGTGAGTAAGTTGTGATTGAGGGGGTATTTTTAAGTGAGTGTGTTGGAGTGATGTGTAGGTGATGTGGCACACGTGGGGCCCAAATGAAGAGAAGTGGGCAACCCACTACACCCCATGCTCTTAGAGATGAAAAAAAAAAGTAGAAAAACAAGTTTCAAGTAACATTTTATGTACCCTTAGGATGCATGGGACTAGGGTGATGCTACCGTTCTTCACCTTTGGATAACATTTTATGAATTCATATTCACAAACTAATTGAATTGTCAAGTTCATTGTTTTTGAATAAGTAAAAAGTTAGTTTCTTTGGGGCAAGTTCTAATTACGTACAACCTTAATTGAATTAATTGAATTTGTATAAGTTTCAATTACATAAGGCCCTTATATATATGGAAACTCTTATTATTAATTTATAGTTTCGTCGGGACTAATATATATACATTGGGTTTCATAAAAAATATTATCTTATTATTTTATCGATTGAGATCCAAATTTGTACTGGTCCCAAGTTAAGACTGGATAAATTGTTAATTTTATCGAGGTTGTCGACTGTGGCATCCGGGTTGTCCCAGGTCGCTGGAGAGAGAAAGCTGACGTTGCGCTGAATGACCCAGGTTGTCCCAGGTCACGACTAGGACTAGCCTTATATCTTTTTTTTTTCTGTTTCTTATAACTTTATTGATAGGATAAGACATTTTTTTTTTAATTTCTTTTGTTCCGTGTCTTTTGTCTTTTATTAATTTTGACTTGTCAAACTTTGTATTTTATGTTTCGTATTTTTTTTGACAGTTTTACACTTTTTATTAATAGAATAAGACATTTTTTTATTGTATTTTTGCTCATTTTTTGTGTTATACTACTTTTAACTTGTCAAACTTTATATTTTATGTTGGGTCATTTGCATATATATCCCTCCAAATATGCAAAATTGCATATATATCCTTTGCATGCATAAAAATCATTGTATTATGTGCATCAAAAACTTGTAAGAAGGATATATATGGAATTATTCACCTTTGGAGGGATATATATGCAATTCCCCCTTTTATTGTTCTACGCTTTTAGTTTCACACTTTTATAATAAAAAGTTTATAAAAATTTAAAATAAAATTAGGGAGTATTACAATCATTTTAGGGGTAACTATAACATGTCACACTTGTATTTCATAAACCCAAATTTCCTAGTTTAGTTTAACATTTGAGGGCGTACATAAAGTTATTATGATATAATAATCTTATATAAGTTTTCAAGTCTTAAAATAATGTGAGTGATAATAATTCGAAACTGTAATTCATATTCATTTTCAGGATGTTGTTAAATAATTGTTTATTTTTTATTTTAACCGATAGAAAAAACTTTAGTGAAAAAATATTTTACTTGATTAGTTGAAAATGTAGTTTTCTAACTTTTATGAGTTTGTTGTATTGATCAATGTTGCAAAAATCGGTCAACTCGGCCGATTAATCGTCGATTAATCGTTAATCGGCCGAGTACCTTGTCGATTTTTGAAAATCGGTCGAAAAATCGGCCTAGGATAAAAATCGATACTAAGCAGTCAAAAAATCGGCCGATTAATCGGCCGAATCGGGCATTTTAAAAATAATAATAATTTAGGCATTATACTTAATTTGGGGATTATATATTTCACTTATAACGCACAATAGGCATTATAATCAGAATTGGAGCCTTTTATTGAGGTTTAGAAATATAGCAGGCTTGGAATCGGTTAAGATTTTCAGTTTGGTCTCTAGAAATAGCAAAAAAATTGCATAAAATGCTAATCCGATTAATCACGATTAATCCTGATTTGACCGATTACTCGCTGCAGGGTTCACTATTTTTGCAACGAGAGAGTCACTACCATTTGCTTTTTTTCTAAACCTTTTTCTTTGTTTCAAGCTAAAACCCTTTTTCAACCTTTCACATTTGGTTACACTACATTCATTCTCATACTTCTTCTTCGAGTGGTTGAGAATGAGCGCCTTCTTCTTCTTCTTCAGACGAAGACGTTTATTGGCAATAGCGGTACCTACCACTTTCCTTCCATACAACAATTCAAAATTCTTTTATTGTTACAAGTTACTAGTATTATTTATGCATTTTGTTTACTACTAATTGCTTGTTTATATATATACAAAAAAATGAATTATGCACATGTGTATATGATTGTTGTTTTATGCTATTTGACTTGATGTATGTTATAAGACCCCCACACTTAGGTTTTTAATAATAATCCATGTAGTTTTAACTTTTAAGTAAAAACACAAAATTATGCCATAGTGGGACGAGCCAAATCACGAGTAAAATGTCCTAGCCGAAACCAGAACCCCGGTAAAGAAAGCAAAATTTTTCAGTACTTCTAGTAGGTAGAGCACACCCTTTGTCTAGAATCCTGGATCCGCCATTAGAGGAGGTTAACTTTCACATTTTTTTCTTTAAGCTTAGTTTTTGGCTTATGAGCTTACTTTTCGGTTTATTTTCAACTTATGGGCTTATTTCCAGTTTTTAAGTCATAATAAGCTCATAAGTCACCGAATAAGCCTTTTTTTTTTGTAACCGTGATTTCCGACCTTTTGGCCGACTAATCCACGGGGTTTGAACCCACTGCCACACAGATTCAAACCAGGTAAAGCCCTCCCTTTTCAGGAGGTTGGCGTGGCCACTTAAAGTTGTTTGCACCTAGCAGGAATTGAACTTGAGACCTCTCATAACTCATAAGCATCTCTGTTGTATATTGTTGGTTAACGAGTATGCGCTTCATTGTGAGTTACATGTAAGATATAGTTTGGATATTTGCATTTCCTAGGTTTGATGAGTTCTGGTTTAATTTGGGTTCTTACAACTTTGTTTATAGTTTCATACTTGACGGCTTGACGCATATACGTTTATGAATAATTGTAACTTATACAACTAAAATACTGTTAACTGAACTAAAATAAGAATACAGCGTGTTTGTTAATTTTTCTCAGTTTTGTATCACAAACATCAAAATATAATAAAATATGTAGAACTAATAACGAAAAGTTCATAGTAAGCTAACTAGATGAAAACAAAACGATGCTCAACAATTATGATTCATTCAGCTACATTTGGTTAAAGCTTATGTACGCAAATGTATAACATGGTGATTTGATGTCTAATTATATGTCTTCACATATGCATCTGCTTTCAATTATCGGAAACTAATGGTTGGATGTGCTTTATTCTCTTTTCCAGGCCGAAAATGCAAGAATTAGAAGAGAGTGGGTTAGCATCTTTGTCTTAATTAAAAACTTTTTATTCATTTGTTGTCATGAAAAATGCACACTCATTTATCAACTCTTTCTGTTGCAGAGCCGAACCATTTTGGTGAGCGATTTGTCATTCTTCACGGATAATGTTGCTATGTAAGATATCTATTCTTTAAACGCTAAGCAATATATACACATGATTTTAGTCCCATGTGTACAAGTCTGTTATATCTGGAATGTTGCATTTTATATTTTGGTATAATGGAACGGATTGAAAGAGAACAAAAGCTATAAATGAGCAAGCGAATGCAGTTGTCGATTACACTTGATCATGTTTGATTTGAATATAAGCATAGGAAAAGGGGTTCCGAAGTGTTGTTTGGTATTCAAGCATAAAATTATTGTTTTTATTTAGTTATTTGTTAATCTTGTGTTCAACTACTATTATGCGATACTGGAATGTTGCGTGCTATATTTTGGTATAATGGAACGGATTGAAAATGAACAGAAGCTATAAATGAGCAAACGAATGCATTTGTCGATTACACTTAATCATGTTTGATTTGTGTATAAGCATAGAAAAAAGGGTTAATCCTACGTTCAAAAACTACTACTATGCGATACTTATTTCGGGTACATCTGATTTTTAATTGTCTTCCATATTCTTGACCAATACTCTGGTTGATAATATACGAGTGCATAGCAAGTGGAATACTCGAGCATAGTGAATGAAATTTGACTTTAAGCTGTTGACAATAATCAAGCTTGTCTGTTACAGTACATAGACGAGTTACATATACTTCCCTCGAAAGATGTTAACTGATAACATAATTATTTCACAGTTTCACACGAGCCATTGTGGCATTTCTCTAATATTTTGAATATGCACTTACAGAACTGCATATTTTACTAAATTTGGGGTAGTGGAAAAGGCTGGCTTCATACTTAGCCGAGACGGTACGTATACACGATGTTGGCTGGTCAGAATGGTATCAGTGGATTCAGTTGCAGCTGTAAGTTTCTCTCTTTATGTCGCCGTGCATTTTTGCATTAAATCGTTCTTTAAATTACAGCTTGATGTTAAAATCTTGAAATTTTTATTTCATACCAACCCTTGATGTAGATACTGGAAAACGCTCGCCATTTCATCGATATGCGTGAGGTGAGTGTTGAGCAATATCGAGGGTAAGTACAGTTAATTGATTATCAGTATACATGATTAATAAATATACCATTCTAATTTATCTATTCAATTGTTGCATACTTTCACATAGGAAAGACGAGCACCAATGGATTTATCTCAAGGGGAAGTTCAAAGTGACAATTAAAGGGCTCGAAGTCAACCTACACGCATCTGATGTAAGTATAGAGAAAAAAACCGTCCTGTATTTATTGTGTTTGCTAGTACTATATATTAACAATATTAAGCTATATGTGACAGCTCTATAAGAAACTGGAGAATGCGTTTGTTGGATGTGGCCGATACTCTGAAATCCACCTAATGGAGGATCAAAATGGGAGTCTTACAGGGTTCGTATACATTTACTGCTTTCTATACATCTTTTTGTTTTCATGTTTGGACTGCTTAGTTGTGACTATGCTGGTTTTTGGTTGCTGTAGGGTGGCTGTCATTGACTTCATCAAGAAAAGTGACATACGACAAGCATTGAAAATAGCCCGTGAAGACTTACACTGTGTGGCTTTTCGAAGCAAAACTGATCCCAGAGCACTAAACCAACCGTAATGGCTTGAGGTACTGTTTTATGTTCTAACTTTTCCTTGTATGTAATGTGTTGCGCTACGGTTAAAATCACAGCTTGTAAGTTGTGTTGTGTGGTTTGTTAACAAACCTGAATATGAATGGAGATACATCAAGATCTTCAATGGCTAGGTATTAGTATTGTTTTTTTGTAACCAATCTAAGATCTATATGTGTTTATGGTTAACGAGACATGAAGGAAATCGTAAGTAAAGTTACTTGAAGAGCAGCTTGTTACCACATAATTCGTTACATATGATAGCCATGCTTGTATGATTTAACCACTTAATATGCCCATTCAGATTTTATTTCAGTAGTGTATCTGTGTAAGTATGCGTGTTTAGTTCCCTAGAATTAATTAGCCATGCTTTTGTTCCGGAGAGGTTCTACACAAGTCAACTTTTCTATAGCCGGGCTTAGAACAAAGGATAGAACTGATGTAGGAATTAGGATCATTAATCCAGGCTAGTATGGTCCCTGGGATAACAGGGATGGGTTAATCGTTTTTGTAGAGAATGAAACCGAAGAGAATGGGACAGAGAACTGGACCAACCTAACTGGTACCACCTTAAACTCTGCTATAAAGTATAAAACATTGGGCTTGAGTACATTATTTCATTAAAACGCAATAGCTTTACCACTTGGATTTGACACCCACAAATAAAACTATTCTTTTGAAGTTTATATGATATCATTATAATTTATGTCATCATAGTACATTATATGTTGCTATGCTCTTTATGCAAATTAAAAACGTAAATATAAAATGTTCTTTAAAGTTTAAACTAGTAAAAAAGTTTCAACCAAGACAAATGTGAAAAAGGGCCACATTCTTGATTCTTGACATATTTATGGACTGGGCCTGGACACTAGTGGCAAACCGGCAATCTAGTTTGTGGGCTAGAGGCACCTTTTGGCTTTTGAAATTGGAACACGTTTAGTTACCACTTATGTGATGAGGAGGATAACAAAGCCCTCATACTTCAAGATTGATGCGTTTGAACCGATGGAGGTTGAGCAAAGGTCAGTTTAGAAAGGCTCCGAGCTGAAAAATGGCTCACATATTTTTTTTCTTCTAGAAAACGACTATAATGTTGGAGTTATGTGGGCAGATTTTAGCATTCACACACATGCTACCAACCCTGAAAAACATTAAGGCTAGCTAGTCACGGTCTTGCAAGGCTTACACGCCTTACACACACACCGACCTGACGCCTAGTTGACCACAGATTCTTGCAGGTGGTGACTTGAGATTTTTTTTTTTTTTTAATTCAAATATTTTTAAAAACAAAATTAAAATTCATTAAAAATAAATAAAAACATTACAATATATTAAAAATTAAACGATACGAAATACATAATACATAAATCCTAAATCTTAAATCCTAATCTGAATACTCCTCGTCCGCAGGATCATACGCGGGAGGTATATAATCCTCGAGGCGAGACAAAGCTTCCTCGTCTACCGGAGATTCCTCACCGGAGTATCTTGCATCATCATCTTTGTTCACCCGATAGCTCCAATTGACTTTAGTGTTGATGTTGTTCGTTACCCTTTGAACACACCGCCACAACTTGTCAATAATTTCGTCATCTCTGCGGGCTTTCTCCTTCAGAAATTTCTCGATCACACCTTTTCGTTCAGTGCTGATATCGTTGCAACTCTTGTAGTTGTCTCTCATCTGCAGCTTCTCCGTCCTCCCCTGCTCAAACAATTGGATGACGCGTATAATAGCGTCTTTTCGAGCCTCATCGTCGTTATTGCATTGATTTTGAACGTACGTTTGCATATCTTTAACAGAATGCGGGAGACGGCAAACCATAATAATCTTGCGTAAAAAGAAGTGTGAATTTTGAAGTTGAATTGTGTTTGAAATTGTGTGTTTAAAAATGTGTTTGAGGTTGATATTTATAAAGTTGTAAAAGTGGTAAAGTTTAAATTTTTTATTTATTTATTTTTTATTTTTTACAAAAGGGAATATTGTTTGGATTTTTGTGGCTTTACAACTCGGTTGAGGAGGCAACCGATTTCAACATTTCTCTCCCCCCAACCGAGCTCGACCTAGTTCCCCACATTGGCATGACCGACCATCACCTAGTTCCTCAACCTTGCTCAACCGAGCCCTCTGTGACTAGCCTAAGAGCTACACCATTGGACATGAACTTGATAACTTGTTACGAGAAGTAAAAGATATTACGGCGGGAGTATTTATTTAATGTTGTGTTTAGGCTAGTCCCAATCGAAGGGTGAATATCGGTTGGGCACCAAAAAAGTTCTCATTCGACCGATCTTGGAGTCGGGCATCATGGATGTGGAGTTCGGGCGTGACATCGGTAGATGTCCAAATATTTTGGACATCGGTTCAAAAAACGACCGACTTTTTTCTTTTTATTTCTTGAGTTTTATTTTTGGAGAGGGTAAATAATTTTGAAGGTGATGTGTTTTATAAAGATTGAAAGGTTCGTAATTTTGAAGGTGATGTGTTTTATAAAGATTGAATTTTAAATAATCCCGCTCCTATTTGAATTTGTGACTGGTAGGGTTGTATCTATAGTGTCATTTCACTCTTTACTCTTTTAAGTATTGTAATGTTTTTTTTTTTTTTTTTTTTTTTTTTTTTTTTTTTTTTTAATTTCGTATTGTAATGTTTTTTTTTTTAATTTTAATGAATTTAAATTTAATGTTTAAAATGTTTGAATTAAAAAAAAAAAAAAAAAAAAAAAAGCCTTGGGTCATCGACTGTGGCATTCTGGTCATGTCTGGTCGTCGGAGAGAGAAAGCTGATGTGGCACCTGGTGACCTGGGTCATCTCCGGTCACGATTGGGACTAGCCTTAGTTCTTGGAAAATGAGAAGCTTCTCACAAAAGTGTTTTAAGACACAGAAAACATAAAACCTGTTAAAAATGAATATTTTTCTAAAATTTCTTTATTAAAACAGAAAATTAGTTTTATGCTATTATAACTATGAGTTAGAGAGCTTGAATTCGAGTTCTTCAGTTTTCAAAAGGTTTCATAGAGAAAGAAGAGTTACTCCGTTCTTAAGAAAACCAAAGAAAGAAAATTAAGATTTTTTTGTTACAACTAAACACACCCTTAGCTTGTCCAGAAAAGCTAGCTAACACTACAACATAAATGTTAGAATCAAACTTGTTTTTATGCAGCCAATTGGGTTATCAAAATCAAACTTTTTAATCTCTATGTACGTGTAAATGACTTCGTCTTTAAGTCTGAATCAAACTTGTTTCTGCTTTGTATAAATCATTTATGTGTCAAGCTCCCTACAGACTTGTCCCTTTTTGTTGTTTTCTAGTGATTGTGTACGTTTAATTCAGCAGCTATACGTATGTCCTTTAGCAGAATATTAATGCGAGTATGATGTTATTTCCAAATCTTTTGCGTGAAGCAAAAGCAAAACCAGCGTTGCCTCATTGAGTATTGGAAAATTTAAGTGTTATAACTCACATGAATACATGAGGTACGCTTTTATAATAGGAGCGCCAATGTACATACTCATGCACTGTACGATAACATTATCACCAATCTGATCATAGCTTATTACATTAATGTATATTCACATCTTTGCAAAAAGATTACAAAACCGATCATAGCAAATTTGTCTCTCATTGCATGAAAAAGTGTATTTGTAAATTGAACTCTTCATCAATTTAGTCTTGTAAAAGTATAGAACCATGGCTTCCATAGTGCGTTAGTCGTATTAGTATATTTCGAGATTCATTTTTGGACAAACATGTTTTCAGACTTTTTAGCCAACTAATTAAGGGTTTAGGTCATATATGGTAAAGTCATATTTTTCCCAAAAGGTTAGCGTGACTACTTTAAGCTTGTTTGCATCTAACATGAATTGTACTTGAGACCCACATATTTTAAAGTGATAATCATAAGCTCATTTGCCACTAGTCCACATATTTGGAGATTCTTTAACAAGGCAAAGAGAGTTTATAACCTTTAATTTGATACCATATTATTAGAAGATTAGCATTTTTGCATTTAACTTTGGGAATATGGTCGAATTCTTAATAAAAGAAAACATCATCAAATGGTCTATTGATAAAGGCACTTGATATCTCATAAGATAAGATGTAGTGTTCAAACTTCACTAAATATACATTTGAGGATGATTAGTGAACGGTTGAAAACGGTCACATAGAAACCATGATAATACCACATACATCTGAGTCAAAAGATTCACCTTTCACAGATAATCCGAAAAGAGAAAACCACATCGATCTTATCCGTTTCTTATTGGAGGTTATATTAGTAGGTTGTTTATCTCTTATCTTTCCTATCTAAAAAACTACAAATCTATATAAATAAAAGCCCAAAATAATAAGTCCAAGAAGCTAAATCTTGTAAGACCATTAACCATGGACACCCGACCCGTATGTAAAGTATTTGACCCAACTTTCATTTCTATAAGTAAACCTTCTTCTTTGCTTTCAAAACTACACCAAACACACTCTAGGGTTTCAAACGTTCGATCAATCTTTCTCTTCTTTGTGCAAGGTGATTACCAAACCAAAATTTCAAATTTACACACACACTACTCATTTATAATATCACTTTGGTATATATACTAATGTGATACACTAGTAATATTTGCATTGTTAACTATCACTTGTTGTCACACTTTTTTGCAAATAGCACTAGAATATTATCTTTCTAAGTTTCTTTTGCAAGCTATATAATATGAAACACTTAATAGTATTTTCAATGTTAACTATGGGAGTGTTTGTTTCGGCTTATATATTCGGCTTATTGCTTATAGCCGAAAAGTTTCAAAATAAGCTAAAAAAAAAAGCCCAAAACCAAATAAGCATAAGTCGACTATATAAGCCGAAACAAACACGCCCTATCACTAGTTGTCACACTTAATTTTTTTACACACTAAAATTTTTCAAACATTTATCATAGTTTTTGTTCATGTCACTAATTTTACACATTCTAAATTATCTGTGACAGGAAAATGGTAGGGATCAGACACTCGATCCGTGATAAAACACCAGTGGTCTACAATGAAAAAAACTACGGTCTTTCTGTCATAATCGCCTTTGTTGACATGGTGGGGACTGTTCTCCGCATCAACGGGAAGAGGAACGCTGACTTGAGCCCTCAAGTACTCATGGATGCTCAATGTGACGACCTTCTAACCGCAATTCTTTTTGCCACGAGCCCAGACCTTGGGCTTGAGCCTCTTACATCCTATCCATTCATCTTGATATCAAGGTATATTCCAAACTGGACAGAGAGAAATTTCCAAACCCATAAGTCAAAACGTTATCGTATCGATGACATTAAGTCCTTTTGTGATCCTGAGGCGATAAAATCTGAAATTTTGGCCAACTTTGGTGAAGATGGTAAGAAATATCCACTCATGGGTGTTTTGCTAACAAATGAGTTTAAGAGTCGTGAAGTTGCTGCTGCGGCTGCCGATGGGATGCCTTTTCGTCACCAAGGTGATGTCCCACATCATCAACCAGGATTACAATCACGACATGGCGTCACGATTGTTGGTGTTGACACAACTTCACTAGATCCACAAGAACATTTTGTTGAGGTGAAGAGCAGCCACGGGAGGCGTTGGGGACGAGAGGGCTTCTCAAAGGTTGGATTTGAAGTGTTTGAGACTGTTCTTGTCCCGTACTATGGTTAATCTTAGAGTAGCGAGTCGAGAAGTAGTTTCTCTGTGAGTTTATGTTTCAATGAATGTACTATGTTGGCAATTGTAGAATGTGTAATTTTTAGTTGCAATGAAATGTGTTTCGCGTGTTGTTAAGAACCTCTTCATCTGTGTGTTTACCATATGTTTTAATGTTTTATGCTTATAGCAGTAACTAAAACTAAGTTATGCAGAGTACTTCGTAATAAATCAACAACTTACTAATCTTTTCATACAATACCTGTAGACTTACAGAGTGACAATCCACTCATCTCAACAAATGTTTGACAAGTTCTATGAGAAGAGCACTTACTCAAGCACCATTCGACCAAAATTGACAAGAAGTGATCCAATTTGACATTAGTCGGTAATCCACTATGTGGCGCATATATTTCATGATTCAGTTAAGTATTGTTTATTCGAATGTGAAGGCTTACTCAAGTTGCACCTGATGGTATGGCCACTACAAAATAAGTCTATCCAACATCTTGACTTTGACCAAGTGAACGAAATTAGATGACATCAAGATCCTTTATCGTTCACGGCAAATAATAGGACTTGAAAGGAAGAGAATTGAAGGGTTATTCCTCAAGATTGTCTGTGGATAAAAACGATAAGAACTATAATGGGTCATGCCAGGTTATATTTTATTGTAAACGGGTCAACGGGTAAAAGATTTAAAAAGAGAACGCACAGAAATGTTTAGAAACTTATAGGTTACCTTGTTCAAAACACTGGGTAGTTGCTACCTAAATCTTATCAAAATAAACTGTCGTCCATCTCAACTAAGAGTTCGCGTTAAACCTCATTAAATCATGGAATAGGTGTTTACTAGGAAAATGTTACAGCACCACCAACGGTGCTTGGCGCAAACAAACCTAAATTGTCACATAAGCCTCTTAAAAGGAAAGGTTATACCCGGTTTAAGTATGTGTGTGGCGGTGGACTTAAAGCCCGTAAACTAGTCGCCAAAAAAGTTGTAAACCATGGCGATCGCCTTCAATGAGTGTAACACTTTCGGACGCGGAAGAGAGTGGCCAAGATGGTCATGGCAAGGTTTATGGGGGTGTTTGCTTAAGCAAATTTAGGGCTTATGATTTTATATGGTTTTGGCTCATGTTTCATAAGACTACCTTAACGAAATCTGTGATTGAAGATAGCAAATCCAGATAGAATATGATTATTTGATTGGATTTGGGAAATAGATTATTCATTTGTATATATTTGATAAAAAAAACTCTTTTACCATTTTACACTCAGTCCACCCGTTTCCACTTATTTGGTGCTTGGAAAAACGCACACCCCTAGCACATTGCTTTGTTGGATCGGACTAAACCGAGGACTGATAGTTATGTTGTGTTCTAAATGTAACAAGAAAACATGTCTCTAGCAACGGTTTCAATGTCCAAACTGCTATGTCTCCTCCAATCTAATCTAATCTGAACATGACTTGACAACAATAAGCCATAAAAAGGGTAATCTTGACAATTAGCCAGGATGCGTTTTTAATATACTAGTTGGATACCCGCGCACAGCGGCGGCGATAAATATAGTTATATATAAATCTAATAAATGAATTGCTAACCCAACTCTCCTCGCAATTCCCTACCCGCTTAGTGAATTCATTTCACAACACTCAGAAATGTATATGTGTTAGTTGTATATGTATATGTGTTAGTTAAATGTGTTTGTTTGGGTTATAGTTATAAAAATTTAAATCAAAATAAAATAAACCTACTAAAAATGTAAAAACTAAAAACTCATAAAAATATATTAAAATGGATGTTGAATTAAAGAGCACAAAATTTTAAAAAATATGGTGAAATTAGATCATAAAAAAATTAAACGAATTAAAAGATATTTAAATTAAAAAATAAAGGTGATTAATTAGTTAAGAAGTGACATGTGTCACCTCATTATTGGAGCTCCTTATTTTAGTTTGTTAGAGCTCCTCCATTTTTGTTATTTTTTTGTTAGAGAAGTTACACATGTCATTTAATGATTGGAGCTCCTTATCTTAATTTTTGTGGAGCCTACAACTTAAATGCTTTATATAGTACTATAGATTAACGTACTTTTGAGATAACTGGGTGACACAGCTAAGTTTATGCTGACCACATAACTCATGAAAGTTAAATTTTAAACATACAACAAATACCAAAATAAATGCAAGAGTGTTTGGGTTAGGTTGTGTTGGATTTAAGGAAACAAAGATGGGTTAAAAAGTAAAATCAATGTTGGTTTGTTGTGACTATTGAAAGCGCTATGAAAATAGCTCAAGCTGACAAAGAGACCATGTGTATTTGTTTGTTTGTGTATAGAAAGAGGAAATTGACGAGTATCCTTTACTAATTTTCTAGTTTCGGGTTTTAAGATAGATTGAACTCGTCTAAGAGCACAAGGTATTTAAGGACCCAATAACACGTTATTGGTATGTCACCTCAGCGTCACATCACATTATACACTTCCAAATAACACACCAATCACTCAAACACCCTCCCTCATAACACACCACTAACATGTTATTAGGTCCACAAAATACCCAACTAAAAATACTCACCCACTCACAATACAAAAACAAAAAAAACAAAAAGACAAAAAAAAAAAAAAAACACAAGTTTCATTTGGCTTGAGTTGATGGAGTGGCTCAAATGTATTTGGCATGTTGAGATGGTATGGCAATGGCATGTCATTTGTCTAAAAAAAATGTGTTTGACATGTTATAACATACCCATAACCTATGCTCTAACTGTGAACCAGAAGTAAAATCGGTTTGATCTCCGATTAGGTTTAAAAAACACTGGTACTACTTATAGATTTTAATTAATATTTGGATATCAATGTAATTTTGTTACTATATAAAACGTAATATTAATGTAAGATCATAACTCTAGCTTTAAGTTTTTTTCACCCAAATTACTAGTTTTAGAACTTAGTTGTCTCTATATTAAAATGCCATCTTTGCAACCATTTCTACATCCAATATTTTCTATGCCTCCAAAAGCTTTACATTCAAAGCTTTAACAAGCAATCTTTGCAGCTATTTTTACTTCTTTTTTTTAGGCACAAACGAACTTCATCATGGTAACTACTAGAATAAGTTACATAGAGATACAAAACAGATTACAACGAAACACTACAAACACCGCCGGTCTATTTGAGCGCTTTACAATCTATCTTCGCAACTATTTTTGATTAGTTTTTATACACCGACGATAACTAGCAAGGAGCTGCTACCTAAAGGATACAAAACAGATTACAACGAACCACTACAAACATCACGAGCATAAAAGGCCATCAATGACATAAAGTGGGTATCCTTATAATCTACATAAAAAGGTGTTACAAAAAATAAACAAAAGAACACGTCAAACTTTAACATGATGTTAAGCATTCAACATAACGATACAATATTATGCTGAATACACTACTCAGTTGATTATGCCGAAAACTTGCATCTTCTAAGTTTTTTTTGGTAAAAGATTTATAGCTGGTGAAAATATTATAAAATAAAAAAGGTTCGGTACAAAAAAGGATGGTAATGAGCCACCCCAAAACTCAAAACAATATGTTTTGCCATACTCAAAACATAACAACCAAAGCCTAAGAAACGAAATAGAGGCTATAAAAGAATATAAACAGTGACCACACAACCTCTACACCGAACCAAGACTAGCCTATGTCGATTTAAACATCTGCAATCTTCCATGTTCTCTTCATTTGATCCACTCGAATACTCTTCTTGAACCGAATAGAAGCCAACTTTAACCTAACGATATAAATAATAACTTGTGCAACTACATCAGGTTGTCTTCCACCCTTTCCATGGATTTGGTTGTTGCGCTCCTGCCACACAAAATAAGTAGAGGCAGCCACGAGTAATCGACCAACAATTGTAGTTACCTTATTTTCTTTGGAGATTGGAAGTAACCATGCGAATGTCATTCCATTTCGAGGATACACCCCTCATGCCAACCGCTTCTACCACGGACTTCCACACTTTAATTGAAAACGGACATTCAAAGAAGAGGTGCTCACGTGAATCTCGTTGAGTTTTACATAGCGGGCAACGAAGTGAAGCTAATTCCCAACATGCCATTGCCTCATCCTATCTTGGGCAAGCAACCTTTTCCTCATCACAAGCCAAAAAAGAGTCATGTGACTTGGTATAGAGTATGTCGACCATACAAGATACGACCAATCTACTTCCACACCACGCTCACGCATAGCATGCCAAGCATGCTTTACAGAGAATTCATAGAACCCTCCATTATACTTCCAAACGAGAGAATCAGGTTGATCTGGCCTTAGATTGGGGACGTTAATTTGGCTCAAAGCAGGAAAATGATTATACCACGTCTAGGCCAGCTCCATGAACCATCTGTTGGAAAATTGGTTGGCAAAAGTGACTTTTGACCAACTTTGGACACAATTATCTATATGTATATGTCACATATATGAGTAATAGTTTGTAGGTTCGCGTTCTCCTCGAAGAGAGCTTCGCACTAAGCCTTTATGTGTCCAAAATAGAGTTGATGTGAATGAGATATCGGGTCTCAAAGTTAGGCATTCGGTACCATGCCTAAAGAGGAAAAGTAGTTTATTTTCAATCCCACATCGATGGGATGAGTAAACTTAGAGGGAGTCTATTGTGTATAAATAGAGGCCCTAATTCCACAAGTTTAACACACATCAAATCAATAGTTATTATTGATTTCCAACATATGGAATACGCATCTCTTAAGATGAAATTCGGGCAGTTTAGTTAAGTCCGACGTACAACTACTTGTTTTGGTCGTTGTACCACGGGAAACGAACGGCGAATCTGTTTTAAGGGGCGTGTCAAACACGTGCCTCGGCTTTTAGTGCTTTTTGTTGATCTCTATTGGTGATCAAGTAAGTCTTTTGACTATTTTATTATTTTATTTAATTATCGTTTATCTGCTTACATTCTGTTTGTATTTAACTTTCATTGTTATTTATTTTTGTTAATTTTATTTATTGTAATTTATATTTTATTAATAAAAGTGTAACCGTTTCCCTACAGTCTTAAACAGATTCGTTTAACGAATTAAAACACTTTTATTAAAATCGATTTATTTTAATTAACAGATTTTATACAAAAGCTGTTTTTCGCTGAAACCTAGATTGTGTTTATTTGAAAATCAGTTTTATAACTAAACATAATTTTAATTAACAGATTTGGTATAACAGATTTATAAACGATTTTTAAAACAGTTTATTGAATCAGTTTATATTGAAACCATGATGAGTTTCTTTTCAAACTGATTTATTTAGTTTGTTTATTGCATGTGTTATTATTTAAATCTGGATACTGAAACCAAGCTTGTGTTTCTCGGAATCATATTTGGTACAAGTTTACATAAACCATGTCGAGTTTATTAGATACCATATTGTTTTAACAGTTTTTAACTGTTTTTTGTGTTTAAATATTCACAAGTTAACTGATGGTAACATAATTAGTGACCCTAGTGAATCTTGCGAATGTAATTGGTGCGCCAGTTACTAACATGGTTAAAAATCATGATGAAATTAGATTCATTGAAACCAAGTGGAGTTTCTTTGAAACAAATCTCATAAAATACAAGTTGTTATTTTATTAGATTACTAGAACGTGTTTATTGAAACCAAGATGAGTTTGTTTTAAACAAAATCTGATAATAGAAGTTGTTATCATATTTTGTGGAAAAGTTTCTTTGACTTGTTTAGCTTATTTAAACCAGGTTGAGTTTAATTATAAACTAAATATAGTTCTTGACACTTTATGCATTTGAAAGTAGATCTATAGAAACCTTGTTGAGTTTCTTTAAAAGAGTAAATCTATTTTGAAACCTTGTCGAGTTTCATTGTAGAATTATACCATGTGATGAAGATCTATTAAGATATTGTTAAGGATGATTAACAAAATCATATTACAAATTTGTTTTTGTTACAAAACATTATGTAATATGCGATATTGTTTAATTGTTTAATCGAAAGACTTGTTTAAAAGCGGTTTTGTATAATGGATCTTACAAAACAGTAGTGTTTTAAACAAAATTTGATGCTATCGTGTTTGTTAAGAAACACTTTGTGATATAGCAAGTTGTTAATTATTCCAATTTAGTGTTATACTAATAACGGAATATTAACGAGAATGTTCGAATGTCATGAGTGATATCTAAAAAATCTGCTCCCGAACTTGATGAAAGGGAGACCGATACTCGAGTTATGTATACGGTAGATGCTTTAAAACATTCAGATTTTATGTGCCATAACTATGGGTTAAATGGCTCGAATGAAATGAAAATTGTTGCCAAGGCGGGATCCGACATTAGAAAATGGTGGATTAACACTTGGGCATCATGTCATGAGTATGATGATAAGAGTTTGGTTAACTCTTTCAAAGTAGCAGAAAATGGAGAGATGCAATCTATGGGCAACTCTATAACTGCTAATAGCAAGGGAAAAGAAATGTGATGTTGAAATTCACATGTGAAAAAGAGCTTAAGTGAACCAACATGTTGTATGTGCTAGAGATTCGTAGGAATCTTGTATCTGGATGGTTGCTTAATAAATTTGGCTTTATTTTTATTTTAATCAAATAAAATTGAGTTAACATTGAATAAAATTTTGGTCGATACGGGTTATGCCCTTCATTAAATATTTAAGCTGAATTTTTTTGTTTTAATAAAAATGAGTATGAATTCAGCTTATTTGATCCTTTGAATGTATAGCATGGCCAACTCGGACATGTTAATTTTAACTCAATACGTTGTTTAATTAAATAAATGAACACGGATTATGGTATGTGCTAAAACACATACCTTTTCATTATCAAATCTAACCCAAAACAACCAAGAAAGAGCCGTTTATTGCTAATATTTGTGGTTTTCTTGAGTTTGTGCTTGTGCAGGTACGGATATGTAAAAAAACACACAAAAAGGAACCAAATCAGACGTAAATCCGAGCACGAGAGATCAAGAGAGTTTGAGCTGAGCCGGAAGGTCGGGATTGTGCATTTTGGAAGATTTTATTCTCTGAGGATGATTTTTGAAGTTTTAATCAAGTTTGAAGAAATGTCAAGATCAGTCCCTGGACTTTGAGTTTTTGGCAGAATAGGCCCTTGAAGATTCAAAAGTTGCAAATTCACCCTTTGGTTATTTGAGAATGACAAGTTTGATCCTTGAGAGAGATTTTCAGATTTACAATTGTGGTCCCTTGGAATTCAGAATTTACACTTTTGGTACCTATGTTAAACCTTGGATCATTTATCTCATCCTAAGCCTAAAATAATATAACTAAACCTTCGGCCCAAAAAGATTAAACCCGGATCCAATCCAAAACTAACACTTACCCAGCCACCCGGTTTAATATCATAACCCAGATACCATTACCCAACCCGTTTACACCTTTTAACCCGAGTCAACTCAACCCAAAACCGGTCAAAATAATCAAAATAATATAAAAAATCTTACCCCGCCCTTAATTACCCCCAAAACTGGAAAACATGAACCCTAGATTTACCCACATGGTCAATTGGTCAAATTAACAGCGATTAAGGGTACTTTTGTACTTTCTCCTCGACACACACACCGACACATGGGGTTGCCGGGTCGTGTACCATCCGTGTGCTCACTGCCACTCTCTGCTCTCCTATTGGTTGAAGATACGTGGAAATTCTGATCCTAAGGTGGAAATGGATTGGACACATGTGGGATATGATCTAAAGGCTACAAATGATTCAAAGAAGCACAGATTTCAGTAGCTAGATCCTTCCATAGACCTCAAGCTCTCCTATATAAAGACCCTCATTCGCTCACATGAAGCATATATCTCTTTCTTTTCAATTTTCAGTAGCTTAGTGTAGATTGTAATTGTTTTAAATATGTTTTCTGTAATTCTCTTTTAAATTCAGCATTTGTATTAAGTCTTTTATATTAATGAAATTTCCTTTTTAAGCTCAAAATTATGTTTAGCTTTTAAGTTGTTTTGAATTGCTTATTAGTATTGTTAAAGTTCATAATAGCTTATTATCTAATAATTTCGATTTGTTTCTCAACTTACTCAAAAATACAAAAAAATCAAATAAAATCAATGAAAAATAAAAAAAAAACGTCAAATCTGTTCTATGGATTGATTTACACATAACTACTGTTTAAATAGGTTCATGTAAGCTTAATATAGCTTATAGTGAGCTTATTCCTGTTATAAACTCAAAATTCATGTTGGTCAATAAAAGTCAAAGTTGCAGAAGTGTTCCTGGATTGCTGATCTAGCTTGGAATTAGGTTGAATCTAATTTATGTGGGGTTGATAATAGATATAGGTTACTGTTTCATTGATTTCAGGCCATAGTGGCCAGGATCATTTGTAAGTTCTTATAAATTCTTTGACTGCTGCTACTGATTACTATTTGAGTTCTGTCCAATTAGTGTAGTTCAAATTTATTGGTTATCTTTGTTTGCTTTACATTCATTAGTTCTATTATTGTCAGTAGATCACTAGTTTAAACTGATATAGATTGATATTATAGATTTGATAAGAGTAGATTGCATTATCAGATGTTAAGTAGTGTTTGGATTGAATCTGCATTTCTGTGATAGAGGATGATTCAAGAAATTAGTTTTGTTCTTTATGTAAAGTTCAATAAGGTCTAGAGCATTCATATCAGTCTTGTTATTGCACTCAAACACTCAAAAAGTCAAAATCACTGTGAGATTACCTTTTGATTTCATAACTGTTAAAATCAGTTGGTATAATATTTGCATATTGGTTTTAAAATAAGTAGATCTAGCTTGCTATAATCATCATTAGTCTTAAAATATCATAATCAGTTTACAAAATTGGATTAAAACTCAACAAAGTCAAATTTCACAAATGTTCTTCAAAAGTCAAATTGTGTCAAACTCCAGTTTGTGCAGATCTTGCAGCTTGTGCATTGAGCTCATTTCAAAGAGTTAGGGTCTGAGTTTTGGTTTAGGTATAGTCTGCTAGGTGGTCTTGAAGTCCACCTATTTGTTTTTCACTCAAGCTTTTTTGATAAGTCTGTGCACAAGCTCAAACTTAGGGGGTCTTTAGCTGTTTTGCTTATTTAGTCAGTTTTCATAGATCATTAAACAGGGCTTGTAGCTTGTTAGGATTAGGTATAATTAGTTGCAATTAGCTTATTTTAGCTTAATCTAGCTTGAGTATCTGTTTGGTAGCTTATTTCACTTGTTTGCTTATTTTCCTTAGCTTATTAATAAGCAGTTTGTGCATCAGTTCTAATATTTCACACATAAGCTATAGATTTCTTATTTTTCATAGAATTAGATTAAGATTTTAGGATTTCCCTGAATTTTTCATAATTTTTAGACACTATTTGGTATTTTTCTTAAATAAAAATAGTTTTTAATCATTTTAAAATAGCTTTTATTGCAAATAATTGAGAAAAAGTCCCAAAAATTAATTTTTCAATTTTAATAGATTAAGATAAATATAAAAAGCATAAAAATTATTTTTCCTTATTTTTCCCCTTTTATTTGGTATTTTTCACAATTTAATTTAGATTTAAATAGTATTAAATTCATAGAAAATAGAATAATAATCAGAAAAATACAAAAATAGTTTTGAAAAGTCTTTTGTGATATTTTAGATTTTATAAAAGTAATTCCATAATTTTCCCTCTCTTTTTCATAATTTTTAGATAATTAGTTTTATTTTTAAAGTTTATAATTAGTTTTTAATTCTAATAAAATCAAGAAAAATCCTAAAAAATAGTTTTAATTCATAAATAGTTTTTAAATATCATTTTTAGAGTAAAAGTAATTTTAGGTTATTTTTAGGATTTAGAGTAGACGTAATTGCATGTTATTCGCGTTTCGTTTAAATCCCGTATTTGCGTTTTAGTATAGATTTGCGTAGTTTGTCTTAGTTCTTAGGTTTCCCCATAGATTTTAATCCTATATGCTTTCCTTATCCCGTAGTTTAGATAATATCATTTTATCCCCTTCTCTTATTCAAATCCCGATAATCGAGACGTGAGTTGGAAATTCCATTCAACCCTCGTTGAACGATCTCGTGCTCAAACCTAACACGTTTGAGTTACCCACATACTACTTCTTCTCTTATTATTGATCAGTGTCCGAACCGTTTTAAGTTTCTTACGGTTAGTCATTCACAAGTGGCTAGCTTGTGTGAGTAAGCTGCGTGTTTTGGAAACATGCATATCAATTTTTGGCACGCCATTGGGAGGGCTTGTAGCGAGTTTTCTTATTCCGTCTCGAATCGCGTGCATTTGAAGATCCTTCCCCGAGTGAAGTTACCGTCGTTTTTGTAAATATATCTTTTTCAAAAATCCAAAAAGATTTTTCTTTTCAAAATTTGTTTTAAAAACCCAAAAAATATTCTTCTTTTATCCTCTGATTCGATAATTCTTTCTCCTTAACCCTCTATATGTTCAATTCTCATGGAAAAAATCAATTATCGTCATTGTTTTCATTGCCAAAGCCGTATGGAAGAGACACAATTTCGATGTTTGAAATGTATATGTGATTGGTGCGGAAATAATTGTCGGAATGGATTTTGTGATGTATGCCAGAATTTTATCAATCCAAATCCAGATCTTGCTCGTCTTTATGCACGGCTAGAACAAAAGAGTGCTCTAATTGAAGAACCCTCGATTCCTACTCCCTCTCCGGTGAGGGAAATGGAATATGTTTCTGAACCAGAGATGAATCCCGTTCAAGAATCAGAGCCTCTCACGGAAACGGTGGAAATAGCTAACTCTTATCCGAGATAATTCTTGATTTATCACTCTTGTGCATATGGTGCAGAGGAACCGAATATGGTTGGAATTGTTCCGCTTGTAGCAATGGAAAATCTGGAACCGAGTTTCACCACAAACCTAACTATAAGACAACCGATTTTCCTAACCAACCTTTGTACCATGAGTCGGAATCATACTCTTGTGAGTACTGTGGTGGTCCTCACCAAGGTTTTCAATGTCAAGTTCAATTTAACAACTCAACCTTTGGTTCTGAACCTTACCCATATTCGTCACAACAATCGTACTGTTGTGAGTATTGTGGAGGTCCGCACGTTAATTCCGATTGTCAGATGCAGAATCCGATTGTTTACGAGCAAGTTCCTTGTAACAATTATGATTATCCCTATAACCCACCTCCACAATACCAAGAAGTTCAACCACCACCTTCTCCAATTTCTGAAGAATTTAATCAAAAAGTTCGAGAGATCATGATTGATCTTAAGAGTCTTCTTGAAAAACTTTCCCACGGAAGAGAAGATCCACCTCAGATGACCTATCGTGAATCATTAGCTGAAGAAGCCGCGAAAGTGATCCAACATCGTCCAAAAACCTATTATTACGATTCTGATTCTGATGACGATTATACTCCTCCGAGTGGCAATCCTACTACCGTTTCTGAGCCTTTAATTTCCGACCCTTCCCCTTCTCTCACGCCGGTTGAGAGAAGTGACGTAGTTTTGGAAGAGGTCGATGATTCTATTTCTACAGACATCGTTGAACCCGTTGATTCTCTCATAATGGGGGATGAGCATCTTAGTATTATTCCGGAAGCGGAATCGTCTAGTCTTGAGATCTTTATCCCAATCCCAAGAGAGTCCGGGGTTGTTGATATTTGTGATGAGCCTTCTCTTGATATTTCTAACGATCATGATGAGATGTTCTCCGATTCCGATGATGATTCTTATGGAGACATCGATTTTGTCGACGATTTACCTTCGAGCCGTCCATATAGAAGAAGTAAACGATTTTGAGCCAGAAGAAGAAGAGATTGAGCCCAATGATATTCAGATCGAGGATGAAGCGATTACGTCAAACATTGTTGAATGTTTATCTTCTCATTTCTAAGATTGAAGCCTTGAACGATAATTCGAGTTCGCCTCCTATCTCCGTTAAAGATAGTGATTTCTCTCCCGAGCTTGAGACTTTCCGATTTGATGAAGAGATTAGTGGCAGTCCCACTATGGCAGATGTTTATCCTCCGATTCTTGAGCGATTCTACTTCGAGGTTGATATGAGCAAGGTTTTGAACGATATTTCCGATAATTCGACGAACGACCCGATCATTGAGGATGCTATTAATGACCCAATACCACCGGGTATTGAGGGTGCTGTGCATGATCCCGATGGGGATATGGTTGTTCTTGATGGTTCTCTTGACTCCCCTTCTTTTGATGAGTCCACCATCACATATCCCGTTGAGCCCGCATGTGAAGACAAGATCTTTAAACCCGGGATATACATTGATGAGCCCTTTGTTAAAATCATTTCTGGATATAAGGATCCTTTCTTGGATGCCTTCATTTGTGAGCCTAAACCTCTTATCTTTTACCATGAGCTACCATCTTTCTTGGAGTTTTCTCATGTTTATCCATCATCCTTTCGTCCACCCGCAAAACCACCGGATGATGGATCCTTCTTACATCATATGCCTTATCCACACATTTTCTTTCCCTCCCCAACCACCCAGTCTCATTCTTTCGGGAATGAGGACACCGTTTTGACCCCGTATCTCTACTTTCTCCCCAAGGACAAATGAATTCGGGGGGCGAGTCGGGCTAGCGACTCGTTTAAGAAAAACGATGGCGATTAGGGGAGGCACCCCATGCTTATCCTTCTTCTTTCTATTTTCTAATAAGTGGCGAAGGTGCCTCTTCGATTTCTCATGTTTGGTTGTTTGTGATGTTGTTTAGGATGTTCCCGATATGAAGACTCTCATGCTCGAAGTTTGTCATTTTCTCCACTCGAGTTTCATGATCGATGCTGATGGAAATCCGATATCCTAATCTTATCGACTAACGTTTATCTTCTAGCATACTTAATAAATGGCTTTTAGATTTTCGTTGATACCCTTGCTTTTAAACATTGATGACAATGTTTCGTTCTAGTCTGGGGTAGGGTAATCTTCGATTTGATTTGACCGCACTTGCTTATTTCTGTCGTGTTTCTCTCGTAACCCCGTTTTTCCTTAAAAATGAAAAATTGTGCAAAAATGTGAAAAATTTTAAAATTTTTGTAAGCTTTTGTTAAGTCTTTTTGATTGAAAAGTTTGCCAGTCTCTTAGATAAGAAGCTATAGAATGCGAATTCTAGCTCACAAGGCCAAGATTTTGCAAGTTTCCCTGAGTGACTTTAAATATGCATAACTTTATTTCATTAGACGAAGCATTTGCTAAGTTAATATATGTTTTGACATCTTGTTGACTTTCCGGTGGTGAGAGTAGGAATAGAATTCTGACTTGACCGGGCGTGTTGAGCCCTAGCTTGTTCCTTAACCATAGATAATCTAAAAATTATCGGTAAGCATATGGGATCTCATTATTTGGGATTTTAAATTTGCAGAGATCAAAATGATAGAGTTACTTATGAGTTTAGATGCTAAGCGTGGAGTAGTTGGTTCTCTTTAGAGCCCATCGAAGGTACTTATGGCTTTTGTTCCCACAAAATTGTTTCACCCCATATCTGTCTAAATAATTAGAGATGTTGAGTTTTTGGCGATAGTTAGTTCTTTATCTTCTTAAAAGAATCTTTGTTTTAAAAATTGGGTACACATCAAGGATCCGTAATAAATAATCGAGTAATGAGTAATAAGTGATATGTGATAATGTAATAAGTAAAGTTGTGAGCTGCAGTGTCGAGATCGGACCCTTGGATCTTTAGCAGGGATTGAGTGAGGTCTTAGCCTAGCCAGCCGGGATCCTCATTTCATGAAGCCTATAGTCTTGGAATTACCCCGTGAAGCTCCGTGGTTCACAGCTCATATAAGTAAAGGTATAAGTGCAATATAAAAAAAAAAAAAAAATGAATGAAAGTGAAAAATCAAAAATTTTAAGTGAATAAAAATTCCTTGATGTGGACCTCATTTTTACGACAATGGTTCTTGAGAGAAGGCGGATAACTAATTATCGACTTAGCTTTGTATCTTTATCGGAATAAAAGTTATCGAAGCGAGAATTTGAAGAAATTCATTTCTCACAAAAATAAAAATCTAGAGGAAAATAGGAAAATGGGAACAAAAGGTAATTACACAAGTAACTTCCATGGGTAGTGTTAGCATCTAAAGTCATATTTAACAATGATTTGGATTTTACGCTTAGTTTGGGGACTTGTGAAAAATCAGGGACGATGTATTCTATCCGTATGGTCACTTCCCGCTGTGTTGTGTTTTCTACTCCGTGATCCTAACGTGTCGTTTGAAAAATGTTGGAGTTATTAATCGACATGAAAGTTCAACAAACCGTCATTCATAATCGGAATGTGCTTAATTGTAATATCTATATATGTGAATTAAAAGGTAAACGGGGCGTTTTTAGAATTAAGGCTTTCTTAATCTCTTTTGAGGAATCTTTGCTACTTCTTCATAGGTTTAGTAGAAAGAGATTGAAATCCTTGGTTTTAGAAGCGTGAGTTGATTGCATTGCGTGAGGACACGACAATGGTCTCGTCTGGGGTATTTTGGTATGTGCTAAAACACATACCTTTTCATTATCAAATCTAACCCAAAACAACCAAGAAAGAGCCGTTTATTGCTAATATTTGTGGTTTTCTTGAGTTTGTGCTTGTGCAGTATGGGATATGTAAAAACACACAAAAGGAACCAAATCAGGGCGTAAATCCGAGCACGAAAGATCAAGAGAGTTTGAGCTGAGCCGGAAGGTCGGGATTGTGCATTTTGGAAGATTTTATTCTCTGAGGATGATTTTTGAAGTTTTAATCAAGTTTGAAGAAATGTCAAGATCAGTCCCTGGACTTTGAGTTTTTGGCAGAATAGGCCCTTGAAGATTCAAAAGTTGCAAATTCACCCTTTGGTTATTTGAGAATGACAAGTTTGATCCTTGAGAGAGATTTTCAGATTTACAATTGTGGTCCCTTGGAATTCAGAATTTACACTTTTGGTACCTATGTTAAACCTTGGATCACTTATCTCATCCTAAGCCCAAAATAATATAACTAAACCTTCGGCCCAAAAAGATTAAACCCGGATCCAATCCAAAACTAACACTTACCCAGCCACCCGGTTTAATATCATAACCCAGATACCATTACCCAACCCGTTTACACCTTTTAACCCGAGTCAACTCAACCCAAAACCGGTCAAAATAATCAAAATAATATAAAAAATCTTACCCCGCCCTTAATTACCCCCAAAACTGGAAAACATGAACCCTAGATTTACCCACATGGTCAATTGGTCAAATTAATAACACGATTAAGGGTACTTTTGTACTTTCTTTGACACACACTGACACATGGGGTTGCCGGTCACCATCCGTGTGCTCACCGCCACTCTCTGCTCTCCCATTGGTTGAAGATCGTGGAAATTCTGATCCTAAGGTGGAAATGGATTGGACACATGTGGGATATGATCTAAAGGCTACAAATGATTCAAAGAAGCACAGATTTCAGTAGCTAGATCCTTCCATAGACCTCAAGCTCTCCTATATAAAGACCCTCATTCGCTCACATGAAGCATATATCTCTTTCTTTTCAATTTTCAGTAGCTTAGTGTAGATTGTAATTGTTTTAAATATGTTTTCTGTAATTCTCTTTTAAATTCAGCATTTGTATTAAGTTTTTTTTCATTAATGAAATTTCCTTTTTAAGCTCAAAATTATGTTTAGCTTTTAAGTTGTTTTGAATTGCTTATTAGTATTGTTAAAGTTCATAATAGCTTATTATCTAATAATTTCAGTTTGTTTCTCAACTTACTCAAAAATACAAAAAAATCAAATAAAATCAATGAAAAATAAAAAAAAAACGTCAAATCTGTTCTATGGATTGATTTACACATAAATACTGTTTAAATAGGTTCATGTAAGCTTAATATAGCTTATAGTGAGCTTATTCCTGTTATAAACTCAAAATTCATGTTGGTCAATAAAAGTCAAAGTTGCAGAAGTGTTCCTGGATTGCTGATCTAGCTTGGAATTGGGTTGAATCTAATTTATGTGGGGTTGATAATAGATATAGGTTACTGTTTCATTGATTTCAGGCCATAGTGGCCAGGATCATTTGTAAGTTCTTATAAATTCTTTGACTGCTGCTACTGATTACTATTTGAGTTCTGTCCAATTAGTGTAGTTCAAATTTATTGGTTATCTTTGTTTGCTTTACATTCATTAGTTCTATTATTGTCAGTAGATCACTAGTTTAAACTGATATAGATTGATATTATAGATTTGATAAGAGTAGATTGCATTATCAGATGTTAAGTAGTGTTTGGATTGAATCTGTTTGCTGTGATAGAGGATGATTCAGTAAATTAGTTTTGTTGCTGTAAGTTCAATAAGGTCTAGAGCATTCATATCAGTCTTGTTATTGCACTCAAACACTCAAAAAGTCAAAATCACTGTGAGATTACCTTTTGATTTCATAACTGTTAAAATCAGTTGGTATAATATTTGCATATTGGTTTTAAAATAAGTAGATCTAGCTTGCTATAATCATCATTAGTCTTAAAATATCATAATCAGTTTACAAAATTGGATTAAAACTCAACAAAGTCAAATTTCACAAATGTTCTTCAAAAGTCAAATTGTGTCAAACTCCAGTTTGTGCAGATCTTGCAGCTTGTGCATTGAGCTCATTTCAAAGAGTTAGGGTCTGAGTTTTGGTTTAGGTATAGTCTGCTAGGTGGTCTTGAAGTCCACCTATTTGTTTTTCACTCAAGCTTTTTTGATAAGTCTGTGCACAAGCTCAAACTTAGGGGGTCTTTAGCTGTTTTGCTTATTTAGTCAGTTTTCATAGATCATTAAACAGGGCTTGTAGCTTGTTAGGATTAGGTATAATTAGTTGCAATTAGCTTATTTTAGCTTAATCTAGCTTGAGTATCTGTTTGGTAGCTTATTTCACTTGTTTGCTTATTTTCCTTAGCTTATTAATAAGCAGTTTGTGCATCAGTTCTAATATTTCACACATAAGCTATAGATTTCTTATTTTTCATAGAATTAGATTAAGATTTTAGGATTTCCCTGAATTTTTCATAATTTTTAGACACTATTTGGTATTTTTCTTAAATAAAAATAGTTTTTAATCATTTTAAAATAGCTTTTATTGCAAATAATTGAGAAAAAGTCCCAAAAATTAATTTTTCAATTTTAATAGATTAAGATAAATATAAAAAGCATAAAAAATATTTTTCCTTATTTTTCCCTTTTTATTTGGTATTTTTCACAATTTAATTTAGATTTAAATAGTATTAAATTCATAGAAAATAGAATAATAATCAGAAAAATACAAAAATAGTTTTGAAAAGTCTTTTGTGATATTTTAGATTTTTAAAAAGTAATTCCATATTTTCCCTCTCTTTTTCATAATTTTTAGATAATTAGTTTTATTTTTAAAGTTTATAATTAGTTTTTAATTCTAATAAAATCAAGAAAAATCCTAAAAAATAGTTTTAATTCATAAATAGTTTTTAAATATCATTTTTAGAGTAAAAGTAATTTTAGGTTATTTTTAGGATTTAGAGTAGACGTAATTGCATGTTATTCGCGTTTCGTTTAAATCCCGTATTTGCGTTTTAGTATAGATTTGCGTAGTTTGTCTTAGTTCTTAGGTTTCCCCATAGATTTTAATCCTATATGCTTTCCTTATCCCGTAGTTTAGATAATATCATTTTATCCCCTTCTCTTATTCAAATCCCGATAATCGAGACGTGAGTTGGAAATTCCATTCAACCCTCGTTCGGAACGATCTCGGTGCTCAAACCTAACACGTTTGAGTTACCCACATACTACTTCTTCTCTTATTATTGATCAGTGTCCGAACCGTTTTAAGTTTCTTACGGTTAGTCATTCACAAGTGGCTAGCTTGTGTGAGTAAGCTTGACGTGTTTTGGGAACACTGCATATCAGATTACAAAAGTAAAACTTATGTTGAAGCCAAATTGACAAGATTGTCTTTTCACTCGGTTGACCAAAAATTAACCGAACCCTTGATTCACATAGTTTATGTGATTTGGAATCGATACCTACAAAGGTAGCAATTAGGTACATCATCGTAATTGTTGATGGTAGTATAAAATATTGCGACTTTTACTTACTTGAGAGTAAGAATATAGACAAGATTGATCTATACAAATAAGTTGAGAATCAACTTATTATCGAAAACAAGGCGGTTCGAAGTGATATTGGAGGTAAATATGTGTCTTCAGTTCATGTATGTGCTAAACATGGAATAAGACATAAATTTATTGCTCCTTATACACCACAACATAATTGTTGATAGGAAAGAAGTGTGCCTTAAAGATATGGTTATGCCATGTTGTTAAAGTCATGGTTTAAGCCATGGCATGTGGGGAAAAGCAGTTTTATTGGCTACTTATCTTTTAGATAAGATCCCCTGTAAGGAAAAGAAGATAGTTTTATGAACTATGGATGGGAAGAAAACCATCCTATAAGTACTTACGAATGTGGGGGTGTCTATATGTCTGACACCCAAGATTCAAAATATTGGACCTAAAACTGTGGTTTGCATAATTTTGGATATGCTCATAACAGTAGTGCTTATCATTTCTTTGTATGTGATTCGAAAACGATGAATATACACAAAGATACGATAACCGAATCAAGGAAAACTTTCATTGTATGAAACCGTGTTTCCTTGATTATTAGAGGAGAATGGATGTTCATCTAGGCTTGGTGGTAAAGTTGTCCATGATGAGAGGCAACCAAATGACGAAGTCCTTCATGATGAGAAACATCAAGATGATAATGTTGTTCGTGATAAGAGACAACAAAGGAGTTGATAATGATCTCCAAGATGAGAGACAAGATCAAACTGAGGAAGAAGAGGTTGAACCTAGAAGAAGCAAAAGGGCAAGAAGAAATCGTTTGGACCCAATTTTGTTTCTTTTATGGTTGAAAACGAACCTACTTCATATCGAGAGCGGTTACTTCCTCGGAAAGGGCCTCAATGGGAAGAAGCCATTAAAAGTGAAATAGGCCTCAATGGAAAGAAGCCATTAAAAGTGAAATAGATTCTATTTTACAAAATCATACTTGGGAGCTCATGGATTTACCTCTTGGTTGTAAACCACTAGGCTATAAATGGATCTTCAAGAAGAAGATGAAAGCCGATGGCACCATTGACAAGTATAAAGCAAGATTAGTAATCAAAGGATTTAGACAACGAGAAGGTCTTGATTACTTTGATACATATTCGCTTGTTACGCGAATAACAAATTTGGAAGTTCACCAAATGGATGTGAAAACGGCATTTCTAAACGGAGATTTAGAAGAAGAAATCTACATGAACCAAACCGAGGGTTTCATGGCTCCTGGACAAGAGAACAAAGTTTGTAGGCTTGTTAAGTCATTATATGGCTTAAAGCAAGCTCCCAAACAATGACATCAATTTTTTTTCACGTCATGTCGAGGCGTGGATTTAAAATAACGGATGTTTGTTGAAAGAAATAATTGCTGGTATATATGTAATCATGTGTCTATACATAGATGGTATACTTATCACTGAAAGTGATAACAAGATGATCAAATCCACTAATGAAATGTTGGAGTCAAGATTTGACATGAACTACATTGGTGCACGATATGGTTCTTGGAAATAAGATCATATGAAACCAAATGGATTTGTTTTGAAGTCAAAAACACTATAAGGACAATATTCTTGAGAGGTTCAATGTGGGGGATTCCGGCTTAGCTAGAACTCCAATGACATCTTTTAAATCTCGTTATAATAGAGGTAGAGGTGTTGCCTATTTTGAATACTCAAAGAATATTGGACGTCTTATGTGTCTAATGACGTGTGTAAGACTTGATTTAGAAGTTATAATCAAGTTAAGTAAATATACCATTAATTCAAGTGATGACCATTTGAATAGTATTACACAAGTACTATGATACTTACGATATTGCATTTTGGAAGATATCCAACTGCTATCTAATGATAGAGTAATGCAAATATGGATTCTTACATAAAAGAATCTAGATCCACTAGAGCGGATGTATTGACTCTACGTGGGAAGCTGTGTCTTGGAAATCTTGAAAGTATTTCAAACAGACTTTTATAGCTAAATCTATGATGGAATTTGAATTTATCATTTGAGATAAATTTATAGAATATGCGGATATCTGCCATCTATATAAAGTGTGATAGTCAATTGGAAATTGACAGAGCTCATATCACAATGTAAAACGGTAAGTCGAGACATATCCATCATAGACGTTGATTGGTGCGACAACTACTCTCAACTAGAGTTATCACGATTGACTACGTAAAGTCAATGGATAACATCGCGGATCCGCTACGAAGGCTTAGCAGAGAGTTAGTTTATAAGTCGTCTAAAGGAATGGGACTAAAGCCCTTAAAGGAATGAGTTTATATGAAGGAAAACCTAACCCAGTTGATGGAGATCCCAAGATCTGGGGTTCAATAGGACAACCTAATCATATAAATGTGTGGGAAGTCACGTCAATATAGGGGAGTTACTTAACATTGTAACTTCCTAGTCCATTCCTATAACAAATGTGACTTGTTGAGAGGTTAAACATATGGCTTTAATGATTAAGGATGAAATCACAAAGCATAATGATTCGAGATGAAATCACAAAACATATGTTTTAATGATTCAAGATGAAATCACCTATGTGAGAGAGAAGTGGGGTCGCTTTGAAGGGAATTGTGGGGGCACAAATCCTAAGAGCTCTTGCAGAACCAGGCAAATGTTCAGGACCATAATGAACATGACTATGAGGGCTTAACAATGTTAGGGAGAGTCTTGTGTGAAATGTATTGTGCGTCTAAACAGCAGGTGAGTTCAAGGACATCGTCTACCGGATCTAGGAGACTAAGTTCATCTCACAAGGGAAGGTTCAAAGGGTCACACCTACCTATCCTTTGCAAGATTCAACTATTGGAATTTCATCGTAATTTTTGTATTACGACCGATCTCCATTCATGTGGGGATTGTTGGAAAATTGGTTGGCAAAAGTGACTTTTGACCAACTTTGGACACAATTATCTATATGTATATGTCACATATATGAGTAATAGTTTGTAGGTTCGCGTTCTCCTCGAAGAGAGCTTCACAAATAAGCCTTTATGTGTCCAAAATAGAGTTGATGTGAATGAGATATCGGTCTCAAAGTTAGGCATTTGGTACCATGCCTAAAGAGGAAAAGTAGTTTATTTTCAATCCCATATCGGTGGGATGAGTAAACTTAGAGGAGTTATTGTGTATAAATAGAGGCCATAATTCCACAAGTTTCACACACATCAAATCAATAGTTATTATTGATTTCCAACATATGGAATACGCATATCTTAAGATGAAATTCCGGGCAGTTTAGTTAAGTCCGACAGTACAACTTACTGTTTTGGTGTTGTACCACAGGAAGCAGACGGCGAATCTGTTTTAAGGAAGCGTGTCAAACCGTGCCTCGGCTTTTAGTGCTTTTTTGTTGATCTCTATTGGTGATCAAGTAAGTCTTTTGACTATTTTATTATTTTATTTAATTATCGTTTATCGCTTACATTCGTTTGTATTTAACTTTCATTATTTATTTCTTTGTAATTTTATTTATTGTAATTTAGATTTTATTAATAAAAGTGTAACAGTTTCCCTACACCATCTTCTAAGTTCTAAGAACGTGTAGTGTGCGAACGTATTTTTTGTAACGACAAGGATGCTTGAATCCATAACCATTTTATAACCATTCTCACACAATATGACATACAATCTTGGTGAAGAACACACGTATTTGATACAAATGAATGTTTTCGGAAAGGGGGGCACGAATGACGACCATAAATATTGTGGTTACCCCTTGCAGCGCCACATCAGCTTTCTTTCTCCAAGACTACGCTCAACCACAATTTACTAATAAAGTGACCGCAATCACAACAAAAAATATACCCCATAAAAACTAATAAAAAACATACTCACACACACAAAAGAGAATGAAAGTTGCGGTTGGCTGACAAACCAAAACAATTGAAAGGTTGGGGAGACCGGTCACCAATTCAATTGAGCTACTGAGGATAATGTGGTCACCAATTCAGGGATCAACCAACCAAACTATTAAGATTAGCCTTAGCAATTAATCGATCTTTTTGATAATTGACGTAGTAGGAGAAAGACAATATAGTCACGTGAATTTATGATGGTACTACAAAACTAGTAATAAGTTTGTGATCAAAGATACGTCACCATTTGTGCCATGAAAAAGTTTGAGCCAATAATACGTACATATACAGAACACGTCGAGGGCCTTTGATTTTCACTGCTTTTACCACATGGTGTCTCAGCAAGCTTTTATTGATGATTAATCTGTGGTGAAGATTCGATATTTGTTGTCACGTAAGAGATTCGATATTTGCCAAAAATAGTTATGAAGCTATATAAATAAAGTTCGATCAAACTCAAATTACTTAATTAAGTGCTCGCTAGCTAGTCGTGATTATCGTCCCAGTGTTTATATGATTATTTGTAGTGCTACAAGGCTTGTAAATCATTGTAAATTAACATGTGTTAAGCACGTACGTCAAATTCTTTGTCACTCACTAATATTTTTTACAATTTTATAAATGTCATGTATTATTGTGTATCCAATTTCCAATGTCAGGTTATCCACTGCTTGTTTGCTTTTGTCAGGTTAAGATGCCGCTAAGAGCATTAGGTGCGATGACATACCATAGTTACTTATTCGAAGCCTACGGAATGTCACATCACTATAACAAACCTCCACAACTAACCCTTCTTCACTCACACCAAATCTCAACTTACTCATTTGTGGTCCACCACTTAAAATTTAAAAAAAAAAAAAAAAAAAAAATGCAACGTTTTAATTTTTATCCGTTCCACAACGTCTCCATCTGACAAACGTACAACATTTACCCTCACCGTGCAGACGACGAGAGTGGAAGCGGCGAGCTATTACAAAGGGGGCCGGTGTCACGGCGAGCCATAAAAAAGCTGCCAAAGTGGCACGGCGAGGCACGAAACGCACCACACCGTGTGCTCTAAAGGATATGTACAGCTAAATAGCTAATGTATTATAACCTACACAATCACTAGCAACTACAAATTAAAAAGGGTCCATTTTTATAGAAAGCTAGACTCATATACCATACCACATGTAATCGATAAAAACAAAAGTTTAATTTTGGCTAACGATAAAGCATTTTTTTTAGTAAATTTTGACTTGGCGATCAAACACGTCACTGCTACATTACTCAACTAACCACACAATTATGCCTTGCTTAAACACAAGTCACAACACACTGATACACACATGCGCTCGCAAAATAAAGAAAAGTGTTGTCCTGATCAAATTTGTGACCAAATCATGTGTGTGTGTGTGTGGGGCGTAGTGTGTATATGAAATATAGAGTTGACGCGTGAAGCCGTAGACCGTAACCGCCGGTCTTAAAGTCTACAGTGGGTTGTTTGATTTAAGATAGCTAGGTTGTTAGTGTTTTAGTTGTGAGTTGTGACCCCTTCAGCACAAAGCTATAAACAATGTTCAGTTCATGGCATCTTTTGGATCCGTACGTGCCCATGGCTCGTTTACACATTAACAATAGGCATTTAATTAAGTGGTGTAGGGTAATTTAAAAGTATCATATATTATTTATGGCATTGTTGAGTTCTTTAACTAATAAAATATACAAACGCATGAGCTTCCTTGTGGCTTACGTAATTATACATATATTTCAGGTTTACTATTAAATAGGTTCTTCAAAGACAATGACAGAGTTTTAAACGAAGCAAGACTGTAGTGACGAGATATCAGCTATAGAAGATTGTACAGTACTGCTATTGTGTAAGCAAATTTTAATGCAAACTTTTACTTTTAAATTCATTTTTTAAGTTGTACACAAAAGATGGGTTTTTAATTACATGAGTCAAATTATAAGGTTTATCAATAGATAAATTTCTTTTTGTCTACTTCTTACAAATCAACAAATATCGAATCTCCTAATAAAGATGGAAATTTCACCGCATGCAGGTTAATCATCATTAAGGCTTGCTGAGACATCACGTGGTAAAAGGATGAAAATCATAGGCCTTCAATGTGTTATGTATTTGGGGCCCGTTTGGTTTGTGGATGAGTTTAGGATTAGGATTTGGATTTGGATTAGGATTTGACATTAAATGATGAGAGAGAAAAATATAATTATTTAAAATATTATTTATTTAATAAAAATATTAAAAGTAAAAATCAAAAAATTATTATTCTAAAATATACTAGTATTAAAAAAGAAGGAAAGAGATACTGACAAGGTAGGGCTCAGCTGATTTTTAATAAAAGACAAAAGTTTATTACTTGTTAAAAAGTAAATCCGGACCCTCCCCACAGGTTTTGTACACGAGGAATATACATCAATCATCCCCAATCAGGAGGAATGCTACACTCACACAAAAGCATCCACATAATGAGATGTCACTTCTTGGTTGGTGCATTTTCTTAAAGTTTCTCTTTCTTCTCTTTCATTAAACCAATTACTCCTTTACACATCATTGCCATGTCATTGTGTGGTTTATTTTTTGTAAATTGCAAGTGGTTGTAGCATTACTCCCCAATCAGGAGGCCCACTAGATGATACCAAACATTAGTTTTCTACTATCAATCCTAAACCATTCTGAAAAGAAGTCAACCAAACGGGCCCTTGTATTTTAGTGGCTCAAACTCTTTAATGTCATGGTACTGATTGTGACGTATCTTTGACCACATCATCAAAAATTCATATGACTATACATATTGTGTTTGTTCTCCATTAATTAAAAGGATCAATTTCTAAGGATTCGATTCGTGAACACTTATTTCCAAGTTTCCAACCACTTTCAAGATGCATACATGTTTTCCTCATTATCAGATGAGTAGTGTATCTAACATAATATTGTAAATATACTAACAAAGTAAAAAATACTCGTAATGCATGTATTAAGCTTATATGTACATGTGGCCCTATGAATTTAATATGAGCTTTCCATAGATAACTCTAATCATTTTTGTCTAGAAAAACTACAGAAGACAATTTATTAGCTGGGTTTTAGCTCAAAAGTAGACAAAAAACGAACATTTGGTAGCATGATCTAATTTGACACAAACTTCATGTTACGTAATTTAAACTTGGCCACGTCAAAGATTAAAGAAAAAGAGTTAAAACACTGATTGAAGAAAGATTATAAAATTTACAATTCATTGATTTTCGCGTAGTGTGTAATGAGGCATGAAATATGGGGTTGACGCGTAAAGTCGTAGACCGTTACTGCCGGTCTTAAAGTCTGATGGGTTGTTTGTTTTAAGCTAGCTAGGTTGTTAGTGTTTTAGTTGTGAGTTGTGACCCCTTCAGCACAAAGCTATACACAATGTTCAGTTCATGGCATCTTTTGGATCCGTACGTGCCCATGGCTCGTTTACACATTAACAATATGCATTTAATTAAGTGGCGTAGGGTAATTTAAAAGTATCATATATTATTTATGGCATTGTTGAGTTCTTTAACTAATAAAATATACAAACGCATGAGCTTCCTTGTGGCTTACGTAATTATACATATATTTCAGGTTTACTATTAAATAGGTTCTTCAAATACAATGACAGAGTTTTAAACGAAGCAAGACTGTAGTGACGAGATATCATCTATAGAAGATTGTAGAGAACTGCTATTGTTTAAGCAAATTTTAATGCAAACTTTTACTTTTAAATTCATTGTTTAAGTTGTACACAAAAGATGGGTTTTTAATTACATGAGTCAGATTATAAGTTTTATCAGTAGATAAATTTCTTTTTGTCTACTTCTCACAAATCAACAAATATCGAATCTCCTAACAAAGATGGAAATTTCACCGCATGCAGGTTAATCATCATTAAGGCTTGCTGAGACATCACGTGGTAAAAGGATGAACATCAGAGGCCTTCAATGTGTTATGTATTTTGGGCTCGTTTGGTTTGTGGACGGGTTTAGGATTAGGATTTGGATTTGGATTATGATTTGATATTAAATGATGAGAGAGAAAAAAATATTATTTTTTAAAATATTATTTATTTTATAAAAAGATTAAAAGTAAAAATCATAAAATTATTATTCTAAAATATATTAAAAAAGAAGGAAAGAGAGACTGACAAGGTAGGGCCCAGCTGATTTTTAATAAAAGACAAAAGTTTATTACTTGTTAAAAAGTAAATCCGGACCCTCCTCACAGGTTTTGTAAATGGGGAATATATATCAACCATCCCCAATCATGGGGCCCACTAGAAGATACCAAACATTAGTTTTTTACTATCAATCCTAAACCATTTTGAAAAGAAGTCAACCAAACGGGCCCTTTTATTTTACTAGCTCAAACTCTTTAATGTCATGGTACTGATTGTGACGTATCTTTGACCACATTATCATAAATTCATATGACTATACGTATTGTGTTTGTATGCGTTAATTAAAAGGATCAATTTCTAAAGATTCGATTCGTGAACACTTATTTCCAAGTTTCCATCCACTTTCAAGATGCATACATGTTTTCCTCATTATCAGATGAGTAGTGTATCTAACATAATATTGCAAATATACTAATAAAGTAACAAATACTCGTAATGCATGTATTAAGCTTATATGTACATGTGGCTCTATGAATTGAATATGAGCTTTCTATAGATAACTCTAATCATTTTTGTCTAGAAAAACTACCGAAGACAATTTATTAGCTGGGGCTAAGCTCAAAAGTAGAAAGATATCACAAAGAATGAACATTTGGTAGCATGATCTAATTTGACACAAACTTCATGTTACGGAATTTAAACTTGACCACGTCAAAGATTAAAGAAAAAGAGTTAAAACACTGATTGAAGAAAGATTATAAAATTTACAATTCATTGATTATCGCGTAGTGTGTAATGAGGAATGAAATATGGGGTTGACGCGTGAAGCCGTAGACCGTTACCGCCGGTCTTAAAGTCTACAGTGGGTTGTTTGTTTTAAGCTAGCTAGGTTGTTAGTGTTTTAGTTGTGAGTTGTGACCCCTTCAGCACAAAGCTAGACACAATGTTCACTTCATGGCGTCTGTTGGATCCGTACGTGCCCATGGCTCGTTTACACATTAACAATATGCATTAATTTAAGTGGCGTAGGGTAATTTAAAAGTATCATATATTATTTATGGCATTGTTGAGTTCCTTAACTAATAAAATATACAAACGCATGAGCTTCCTTGTGGCTTACGTAATTATACATATATTTCAGGTTTACTGTTAAATAGGTTCTTCAAAGACAATGACAGAGTTTTAAACGAAGCAAGACTGTAGTGACGAGATATCAGCTATAGAAGATTGTAGAGTACTGCTATTGTTTAAGCAAATTTTATAGCAAACTTTTACTTTTAAATTCATTGTTTAAGTTGTACACAAAAGATGGGTTTTTAATTACATGAGTCAGATTATAAGTTTTATCAGTAGATAAATTTCTTTTTGTCTACTTCTCACAAATCAACAAATATCGAATCTCCTAACAAAGATGGAAATTTCACCGCATGCAAGTTAATCATCATTAAGGCTTGCTGAGACGTCACGTGGTAAAACGATGACTTCAATGTGTTATGTATTTGGGGCCCGTTTTGTTTGTGGATGGGTTTAGGATTAGGATTTGAATTTGGATTAAGATTTGATATTAAATGATGAGAGAGAAAAAAATATTATTATTTAAAATATTATTCATTTTTAAAAAGATTAAAAGTAAAAATCAAAAAATTATTATTCTAAAATATATTAAAAAAAAGGAAAGAGAGGCTGACAAGGTAGGGCCCAGCTGATTTTTAATAAAAGACAAAAGTTTATTTCTTGTTAAAAAGTAAATCCGGACCCTCCTCACAGATTTTGTACATGCGGAATATATCAACCATCCCCAATCAAGGTGGCCACTAGAAGATACCAAACATTAGATTTTTACCATCAATCCTAAACTATTTTGAAAAGAAGTCAACCAAACGGGCCCTTGTATTTTAGTGGCTCAATCTCTTTAAAGTCATGGTACTGATTGTGACGTATCTTTGACCACATCATCATAAATTCATACGACTATACATATTGTGTTTGTTCTGCATTAATTAAAAGGATCAATTTCTAAGGATTCGATTCGTGAACACTTATTTCCAAGTTTCCAACCACTTTCAAGATGCATACATGTTTTCCTCATTATCAGATGAGTAGTGTATCTAACATAATGTTGTAAATATACTAACAAAGTAACAAATACTCGTAATGCATGTATAAAGCTTATATGTACATGTGGCCCTATGAATTGAATATGAGCTTTCTATAGATAACTCTAATCATTTTTGTCTAGAAAAACTACCGAAGACAATTTATTAGGTGGGTCTAAACTCAAAAGTAGAAAGATATCACAAAGAACGAACATTTGGTAGCATGATCTAATTTGACACAAACTACATGTTACATAATTTAAACTTGACCACGTCAAAGATTAATGTAAAAGAGTTACAATACTAATTGAAGAAAGATTATAAAATTGCAATTCATTGATTTTCGCGTAGTGTGTAATGAGGCATGAAATATGGGGTTGACGCGTGAAGCCGTAGACCGTTACCGCCAGTCTCAAAGTCTACAGTGGGTTGTTTGATTTAAGCTAGCTAGGTTTTTAGTGTTTTAGTTGTGAGTTGTGACCCCTTCAGCACAACACTATACACAATGTTCAGTTCATGGCGTCTTTTGGATCCGTACGCGCCCATGGCTCGTTTACACATTAACAATAGGCATTTAATTAAGAGGCGTAAAGTAATTTAAAAGTATCATATATTATTTATGGCATTGTTGTGTTCCTTAACTAATAAAATATACAAACGCATGAGCTTCCTTGTGGCTTATGTACTTATACATATATTTCAGGTTTACTATTAAATAGGTTCTTCAAAGACAATGACAAAGTTTTAAACGAAGCAAGACTATAGTGACGAGATATCAGCTATAGAAGATTGTAGAGTACTTCTGTTGTTTAAGCAATTTTTAATGCAATCTTTTACTTTTAAATTCATTTTTTAAGTTGTACACAAAATATGGGTTTTTAATTATATGAGTCAGATTATAAGTTTTATTTGTAGATAAATTTCTTTTTGTCTACTTCTTACTAATCAACAAATATCGAATCTCCTAACAAAGATGAAAATTTCACCGCATGCAGGTTAATCATCATTAAGGCTTGCTGAGACATCACGTGGTAAAAAGGATGAAAATCAGAGGCCTTCAATGTGTTATGTATTTGGGGCCCGTTTGGTTGGTGGACGGGTTTAAGATTAGGATTTGGATTTGAATTTGAATTTGATATTAAACGATGAGAGAGAAAAATATAATTATTTAAAATATTATTTATTTTATAAAAAGATTAAAAGTAAAAATCAAAAAATTATTATTCTAAAATATATTAAAAAAGAAGGAAAGAGAGACTAACTAGGTAGGGCCCAGCTGATTTTTAATAAAAGACAAAAGTTTATTAGTTGTTAAAAAGTAAATCCGGACCTTCCCCACAGGTTTTGTACATGCGGAATATATATCAACCATCCCCAATCAGGAGGCCCACTAGAAGATACCAAACATTAGTTTTTTACTATTAATCCTAAACCATTTTGAAAAGAAGTCAACCAAACGGGTCCTTGTATTTTACTGGCTCAAACTCTTTAATGTCATGGTACTGATTGTGACGTATCTTTGACCACATCATCATAAATTCATATGACTATACATATTGTGTTTGTTCTCCATTAATTAAAAGGATCAATTTCTAAAGATTCGATTCGTGAACACTTATTTCCAAGTTTCCATCCACTTTCAAGATGCATACATGTTTTCCTCATTATCAGATGAGTAGTGTATCTAACATAATATTGTAAATATACTAACAAAGTAACAAATACTCGTAATGCATGTATTAAGCTTATATGTACATGTGGCCCTATGAATTGAATATGAGCTTTCTATAGATAACTCTAATCATTTTTGTCTAAAAAAACTACCGAAGACAATTTATTAGCTGGGTCTAAGCTCAAAAGTAGAAAGATATCACAAAGAACGAACATTTAGTAGCATGATCTAATTTGATAGAAACTTCATGTTACGTAATTTAAACTTGACCACATCAAGGATTAAAGAAAAAGAGTTAAAACACTGATTGAAGAAAGATTATAAAATTTACAATTCATTGATTTTCGCTTCTCATCTATCATTATGTTCATTATTATGTATCATGATGTTGATTTTATAAATATATTGGGTGACGTTAATTAGTTCAAATATTAACATTCTACGTCATATTTCATGTCAGTTATTATTTAAAGTCTCGTTAAGTCTAAGTATTTTTTTTTCTAGACTAAGAGGCTTATAAATATGTGTGAGGTCCACATCTATATGAGCCACTTATTTGGGAGAAGCTAACATTTCATGCCTTGGGAATATAGAGGAAGTAAGAGAATTAAATGGGTCTTACTTGAAAAAGAAATACTACTAAATTGTTTGTAGACCCAATTCCTTAGCTAAGAGTAAAAAGAAACACCCCCTAACTCACTTACTCTGTTTCTACTCAACATCCAACACTTCAATGCTCTTTACTTAGCTTCATTCTTTTTTTTGAACGCATTAAAATATGTCATGATGTTAATTTTATAAATATATCAGGTGATGTTATTGAGTTCAAATATTAACATTTTACGCCACCTTTCATATCAATTATCATTTAAAGCCTCATTAAATCTACCTCACTTACCCTTCTTCTACTCAACAGTCTTTAATGATCTTGACTTAGCTTCGTACTCTTTTCTTGAAATCATTAAAATATGTAACATATATAAATGTACAAAGCTCTTGACTTAGCTTTGTAACTTCTACTCAACAGTCAACACACCAATACTCTTAACTTTGCTTTGTTCTCTTTTCTTGAACTCATTAAAAAGTGTCATGATGTTAATTTTATAAATATATTGGGGGATGTTACTTTGTTCAAATATTAACAATCTACTTCAACTTTCATTTAAAGCCTCATTAAGTATACCTCACTTACCCTTCTTCTATTCAACAGCCAACACTTCAATGCTCTTGACTTAGCTTTGTACTTTTTTTGTTGAACTCATTAAAATTTGTAATATATATAAATTTAACAAAGCTCTTGACTTAGCTTTGTAACTTTTACTCAACAACCAACACTTCAATGCTCTTAACTTAGCTTTGTAATCTTTTCTTGAACTCATTAAAATGTGTCATGCTCTTAATTTTATAAATATATTAGGTGATGTTATTGAGTTCAAATATTAACATTTTACGTCACCTTTCATATCAATTATCATTTAAAGCCTCATTAAATCTACCTCACTCACCCTTCTTCTACTCAACAGCCAACACTTCAATGCTCTTGACTTAGCTTCGTACTCTTTTCTTGAAATCATTAAAATATGTAACATATATAAATGTACAAAGCTCTTGACTTAGCTTTGTAATTTCTACTCAACAGTCAACACTTCAATACTCTTAACTTTGCTTCGTATTCTTTTCTTGAACTCATTAAAAAGTGTCATGATGTTAATTTTATAAATATATTGGGTGATGTTACTCAGTTCAAATATTCAAAATCTAATTCACCTTTCATTTAAAGCCTCATTAAGTATACCTCACTTACCCTTCCTCTATTCAACAACCAACACTTCAATGCTCTTGACTTAGCTTCGTACTCTTTTCTTGAACTCATTAAAATTTGTAATATATATAAATGTAACAAAGCTCTTGACTTAGCTTTGTAACTTTTACTCAACAACCAACACTTCAATGCTCTTAACTTAGCTTTGTACTCTTTTCTTGAACTCATTAAAATGTGTCATGCTCTTAATTTTATAAATATATTGGGTGATATTACTTAGTTCAAATATTAACATTCTATGTCACCTTTCATGTAAGTTATCTGATAAGGATTTAAAACATACTTTTTAGGGGTCATTTAAGCCCTAAATCAATACATTTTATATCAATTACTACTTAAAATCGTTCCTTTTCACATTTTAGGTCTTTTGGAAGCAAAATGTTGGAATGAAGCATATCTGGACGAAAAGGAGCGAAAACATACAAAAAAAGGCAAAGTCATGAAATAAGGCTGTCTTGCAAGCCTGACGGTGTCCTAACCCAAAGGGCGACGCCATCCCTAAGGAAGTTTTCTAATTAGATTGCACGCGACGGCTCAGGTGAAAAAGTGGTTTTACAACCTGATGGCATCACACCTATAATCTGGAAGGCGTATCCCTTAGTTTCTACACCAGATGTCCAAGAACCATATCAAGACGACGTCCTTCATGAAGACAGACGGCGTCACACTCCGAAAATGATGTCGTCCCAACGATGACTTGGCCCAAACGAAACCTTAAAGACGGCGACCAGACGGCGTCACCAGCAAAATGCGACGTCATCGCACTTGTAAATCTATATATAGAATTCGATTTTTCTGCATTTAGAGATGTAGAATTTTGGAGAGCAAACCCTAGTTCGTGTGTAGTCCGACTTGGACAGTATTTTAGGGTTCGAAAACCTTCTTTACATCATAAGATAAGTTTGTTAATCAATTCTATCACCATGTTTATCCTATGTTCAATTGTTTTATGTATGCATGCTTATCTATCATGAGTAGCTAAATTACTTTTGTGTTTGCTTAGATCTATTAAACCTAGTTGTTAATTATTGTTAGGTTGTCTCTTGTTTTAGTTGGTAGACGCTAGAGTAAGGAAACCTGGCTTCTTCTTTAATTGTTGCGAGCTTGAACGTCCTAAATAGCATAAAGCTTGAGAGTGCACTTGAGCCATCGTTGTGTTTATTGCGTGAGTTGTAGCTTTAGGATAATAGAGTATTCAGGGGAGATACTATGGTACTTGGCGATCCTGGATAGTATAGAGGAGAGTTACAATTCATAGAACTAGGGAATTAAGCACCCCCCTATGACCACACGGAATACAACACACCAAATAAGATGAGGACGTGACAATTCAACCGACAAATAAGAGATAACTAGAGAGTCAGAACATCTAAGTAAACACACTTTTAATCATCATAAGAGCACACTTTACAATACATAGCCTATCTTTTTCTTTTCATTAGTTTAATTATTTATTAGTTTAAAGAATTAGTAGTTAAAGTTGGTAGAAGTACCACCCCCACTCCTATACCACGAGATATTTACTTGCTTTCTAAAAAACATAAAAAGACTAAAAAGAATCTCCCTCGATCTTACCTTCTCGTCATACATCTCTACCTAGCATCTCTATTCCCCTAAAGAACGATCAACCCCCTGGGCTTACCCACACTATACTGAAACGATTAGGTACACTGCCTAGTGGGTTGTAAAGCTTGCTCGTCGAAAAGGAAGTATTTGGCCACGAACTTCGCATCAAGTTTTGGCACCGCTGCCGGGGAATAGAATAGCTAGTTAGTGTTCTATCTCGATTAGGTCTACTCGCTTGATTCCTATCAAATGAGCTTTTTTTTTCTTTTTTATTAGATTTTTTGTAGTCTATCCCCCTTCTTTATGTTTTTGTTCGTAAAACCCTTTTCATTTGTCACTATGGCAAGTGAAGCTGCATTTGAATCATTAACAAGTGAGGAACAAATGTATTTCATAGATAGAATCGCTTCTTATTGTTCTAATGAATTTGTGAGTGATCTTAGAGATATCCAAGAGGAGATGGGTGTAAAGTTAGATGGTTTTGATGAATTTTGTGCATATGTGGCTTCTATTCAACAATCATTGTTAGGATCAACTCCTTTTAGTGAGTCCTTTTGGAATTTTTTGAGAAAAGCTTCCTAAGCTTAACCCATAAGTTGAATGAAATCATAGGCTTGTCTACATCACAACTTGAGGAAAAAGATAAGGAGGATTTATCCGATCTTAGGCACCATGAACAAAAAGACCTGGTTTTTAAGAACATGGAACCTAAACCCAAACAAGATTATAAGATGGTTAAAGTTGAACTACCTACTTACATGTGTGGGATAGATTCCACTAAAACATATGATACACATGAGGAATCCTTTAGGCAAATAGAACATAGTGATCAAAGTTTTGAGAACGATTCTTATGAATCGGACCAAGAATTTGAAATGGCTAAAGAAGGATTTGAGATACTTAGGAGTATTATTTGGGTTAGATCACACTAAAACACACTTATTGATAAACATATGGGTGATCTAGATATAATGAATAATGAGGTGAAAA